>OX596218.1:148055-588055 GCA_951394215.1 Glyphodes perspectalis
ACAATAAGGAAACAAAAAGACATTCATTCATGCAGTCATTTATTCAGTCTTCAAATATTTCACTAAAGATTTTAGTAAGGTAGATTGTCAGATAGGCAGTACCAAGCTTGGGGGTTACTTATCAATATGATTAGTAATGTCAAACTGACCTTATAGGCAGCATGAATGTCCTGCTTGATGCACGCCTCGAGCATGGAGCGCACAAGCATCGGATGCGGCTCGTCGCACACGCGGAACACGTGCTCGGGGCTGATATGGCCGAAGCCCTGCGCGGTGGACTGCAGGTTGTTGAGCGCGGCGCGCAGGTCGCCCTGCGCCGTGAACACCACGGCGCTCACGCCCTCCTCCGTGTACGACAGGTTCTCTTTATCACATACCTCAACCACCTGTTAGTTAAAGTATAAAAAAATATTTGGTTACTATGGATAGCTTAACCCTGATACTTTATAAACTTATATGTATTAAAAGTAGTACTTTGGCTAATATCTGTGCATCTGTGAGTCGTGAGTAGCGCAGCACTGCACATCGTGATTGTATGGGTTCGATGATCTTTTCACTGTTGTTGGCTGCAAGCGCAAACCGCGTTGTGCTCGAATACAGTTCCATGGTGCGCCTCAGGGCCTGTTGGGCGCCCTCCGTCATGCTGTCTGCTTCATCCAGGATAACGATCTTATGGCGACCTGCTGGTAAAGTAACCTGAAATAAATTGAATAATTTTTTTTTGCTAAATCTAATTGGAATTATTTAGCCCAGCTAAATTTAGTTCATTAGGCTACAATCACAACATTTCATTCAGATTTGATTTTGAAGATGTTGCTTAATTTGGATAAGTTTGATGGCAGTACTATAAATTAGTTTATTTTAGAATATTCAACCTTTTGTTGAGCAAACATCTTGATCTTATTCCTGACGACGTCGATGCCGCGGTCGTTGGAGGCGTTCAGCTCGAGCACGGCGTCGCGGAAGGAGGCGCCGAGGAGCGCGCGCGCCAGGCACAGGATGGTGGTGGTCTTGCCCACGCCCGGCGGGCCCGCGATAATGATGTTGGGCGCGTTGCCGGAGCGCGCGAATACCGCCAGCCGGGACACCGTGTCCTCGTTCCCTACAATGTCTGTGAATACTTGGGGCCTGTATTTTTCTATCCATGGCAGATGAGCTACGGATTTTACAGGTTTAACACCAGATTTTGAGGGTTGAGCCGCCGGTTCGTCGACTTCCATGATAGTAATGTCGTCGTCACTCATTTTACGTATGCCGAGGTAGAATAAAGGCAAAGGCTTAATAATTAGTTGGTTCTCTGAATCTTTTTAAGTTTTTCGACGTACGTTTAATTATGATTAAATATTAGTTCAACTGATATTTTTTTAACAAAAATGAAATTCCGCCAAAAGCATGTTGTTTTGACTTTTTTGACAACTGTGCGACTGTCATCAGTCACTTGAGTGAACAAAGTGTTGCCAACTCCTATACATAGACTATATTATTATTAATTTATATTATTTATTTATTATTACCCAGTCATTATATAATATTAAATGATTAAAATCATTATGTAATTTTACTAAAATCGTGATTTGTTTAGTTATTCTGTAAAAATTTAGACGCAAAGTAAGTTATGGCACAAAGTATTCTGAGCAATGAAGTAACAAAACGTTATTTTATATCACATATATTTTTTTATGTTGGCAGCCCTGACATCAAAACGTCAACAAATTTTGAGGTTAGGCGTCGCATCATTTTCGTTTACATTGTTTTTGCGGCATATTATGTAGGTTAATGCATTAAAATGAGTTCGCCTAGCAACGAAAACGAAGAACCGTCGTCCAGCAGTGCGACGGTAACAGACGGGCCAGTCGGCAGCGGCGGCGAAGGGTCGTCCGAGGCTCGACCGCAGCGGCCGCCCGCCAAGCGGCGGCTGTCCAGCACCGTAATAGAGATATCGGACACAGAAAGCGATGACTCGGACGTGTGCGCCGTCAATTCGTACCAGGCCTCCGCCGACGAGGTCAAGAGGATCCGCGGGGGTGAGTCGGGTAAGTGCACTCGAGATGTTTGACTGTTTAGGCTTTGCGCGGGAAAACAAAATCTGAATTGTGTAAATATTGGGATAGTAGGCAGTAGACACTAAACTAGGTACGGAATGTTGTTGGAAATCCCTTGAAATGGATGTTAAAAAGATTTACCCACAAGGCACAAGGTAAAACAAGAGATATTTTTTATTGATATTTCAGTCAGGATCCACTGAATTGTGGGCCTAAAATTCACTAATATCAAGCCCTGTTGTGACATAATTTTCTGCAGTGTATATATGAAGAAAATTATTTTTATATTTACACATTTTTTTAGCAGACTACTCTTCATCATCCTCGTCATCAGACTACAGCTCAGATTCTGAGTCTCCCTGGGAGGATGACTCAATACTAATAGAGGATGACAAGGTTGATAGCAAACCAGTAAAAGCTCAACTGAACCCCCGAGCCAACAGGATGGATGAACCTAAGCTGAATGAGGCACTAAAGGTATTTGTAATGATGACTTATAGTATTAATTAAACTTTAAATGCATTCTAATATATTGAAAAATTACACTAATACCAATGTAGAGGCTAAAACATGAATTATGAGTGATTGATGTAGTTTTATGCATTACACCTCAGGCATCACTTGTCATATCAACAACACATTGTAACACACAATTCACTGTGATGTTCCATAACTTTATGTTTATAATAAACTACAATTGAATATAATATACAAACTCTTTGTACTAATTTTATCTCTTACGTTGTTTATGTGGCCAAAATTATGGAATTAATTAATTCATGTTTAAAATTGTGATGTTGTGACTTGGTATTTCAGTATAAAAATATAAAATAACTTACCTGATATTGATTTTTTTATCTGATCATATTGCAACCCTGAAATAGGAAGATATTGTCTATCTATCATGTTGGTGAACTTGTTAATGACAAAAAACTAGGCTTTAACAATTCTAACACATATCGTGTTAGAATTGTTTTATGAACACACAATCAAAGGTATAATTTTCTTCTGTTTCAGGCACAAGAAATAAAAGATAGGCTATCAACACATTGGAAAGAAATGAAAGACCACACAAGTGATGAAGTTACACTGACGTGTGACCCGTTCAGAGTGTGCTTGCTCCACAATGTACTTGCCAACCCTGAAATCATAAACAACATAGTGGACGATATGAACACGCTAGACTGGTCACGCAAGAAGATGGATCTGTACGAGTTCCACCAGACCACAGATCTGTGCAGTCTGACATGGCAGCGGAGTATAAGAGGCATACATGAGCTTTTAAAGACTGAAATTATGAGTTGGGTAAGAAAATATATTTTGATATTTTAAATATTGTGTATACATTTGCAGTTTTTGTTAGTGTTATACTAAATCATGTTTCTTGGTAAATGTTGTTGATTATTATATTTTTGTTTCTTGTAAGCACATAAGTTGAATGCTAGAATGCTTTTTTTTTTTGACCTGGTGAAATGCATTACGCATCGTCACCCTACCCGATGGGGCAGAGTGGTGTGTAGGACTCCCGGGGCCCTTGAGTAGGGGGCCCCTGCCTCGGCCAAGATGGAAGACCAGCTATACTCAACCTGCGGCTCGCGGGCCGCATGCGGCTCGCGGGCCGCATGCGGCTGATGGGCCTTTGTCATTGGTCCTTCTGTAATTACAAATTTATTGTAAACCATTTCCTATTGAATTACTTTATAATGAAGACCCAAATATTTTTTGCTTACGGCTCTCGACACCACGAATGAAACGTGTTTGTGGCCCCTATAAAAAAGGTTGAATATGGCTGGCTTTAATCCATGTAGGCTGATATGATAATGTTATTACTTCCCTGCGTTGCAAAAACCCTCAAAATTCAACATTGTGTATGCGGTATCACATGAAAGTTAGATGACACAATGCTACAGAGTTTACGTCGATGACATTGTGTCATCTAACTTATAAATGTGTCAGGTGTCGGAGGTGACGGGCCTGACGCTGACGTCGGTGTCGGCGTCGTGCTCGCTGTACGGGCCGGGCGACCACCTGCTGGTGCACGACGACCTGCTGGCGGACCGGCGCGTCGCCTTCATCCTGTACCTGGCGCCCTGGGCGCCGCGCCCGCGGCCCCAGCTGCTCGAGAACGGCGGCGGCGACCACGCCGGCGACAAGGTGCGTGTCGTCTAGCTGGCCTAGAACCATACCAAATACTAACTGTACTACTGTACTGCGTTATTCAGGTATGTATACAATGAGGGTTACCTTGGTTCAGTAAGGCTTATTTGATAATTGAATGTACATATGTATCTATACTATCTATACTAATATTTTAAAGCTGAAGAGTTTGTTATCTCAGGAACTACTGGTCCAATTTAAAAAAATCATACAGCGTTATATAGCTCATTTATCTAGGAAGGCTCTAGGCTATATAACTAATTATCCTTAAACATGGGTAAAACCGCGGGCACAGGTAGTTTTATGTTGAGTTAGTATTTCTATATAATACTACTCATAGTTAATGGAACTATAAATGTATTTAAGTATGTCTATCCATTCACCTAGTATTCATAGCACAAGCATAAGCTTAGTTTGGAGCCAGGGAATTGGTGTGTCAGTCTGGAGAATTTATTATTATTATAACTGACGGCTAGCTACCGCCATGCTAACATATTGTACTAACAATTAGTACACTTATGGTATTCACCCGAATAGCGGTGAGCAATCTAATTTTTGTGTGATGTACCCTTAGTAAATATTACATTAGTGTTGTATTTCTTATTTAGTTAAAATTATCATTGCTGAAGTTGTAACACTATGTTGAAAATCGTCCCTAAGATTGAGGCATGTATACAATATGGTAAATACATTATAAATTTTAAATGAAGAATGTATTTTCCATATTGTTGATTTACAGTGGTGTTAGATATGTATGTAACGTTGGTTTGGTAGTTGTCAATGGAGACATGTCACGGCTGGACGGAGGCGATGGGCGGCGCGCTGGAGCTGCTGGCGCGCGACGAGCGCGGGCCCAGCGACGTGGTGCGCCGCGTGCTGCCGCGGAACAACATGCTCGCCTTCTTCAAGGTCGGCGTCGACTCCTACCACCAGGTCGGCATCGCTTTCATTATTATACCTATGTTTCGCACAACATATCTAAATGAGCAAGTTAATCTTTGGTAAAATAATAAGTTGAAAAACTTCAGTCAATAAAGTATATTGCATTGTATTTAATGTTTTGTGTGGTTTCCAGTATTATCAATAAAATTTCTTCGGTCTGAAATATCAGGTGAAATTTGAAATTATTGTAATTAAAGAGATCTTATTTATGATTATAAAATGTGCACAGATTGCAGAAATGTGGATTATTGACTGTTTTTAATTTTTTCTTTTTATATAAACATTATTTAAAGAAATCTGTCATTTTATCAGGATATTGAGCATTCATTAAATCGCGCTTGGTGTACAGGTCGTGTACCGGAGACTATTCTAATTTAATGTGCTTTTATCACATCTTGGGGAATTCTGTGCTTGAGCCGACTTCTGTTAAGACTATTGTTCATAAGAGGTCGGGCTAGTATGTTCAGGTGGTTCACGATTTTGTCTTTGTATGACCTAATTATTTGTATACTATTGATGAAGTGCGTAGTGCAGTATTCCCGAACGGGAGTCATCCTGAGTGAGTGTGCAGTCGATTGAGGAGGTGACATTGTCGCGTACCAGGTGGGCGAGGTGCTGTCGCTGGAGCTGCCGCGGCTGTCGATCAACGGCTGGTTCCACGGGCCCGCGCCGCCGGGCGAGGAGCCGCCCGCCGCGCCCGACGCGCCGCCCCCCGACTCGCCGCACGCGCCGCACGCCGACGTGGTGAGTGCCGCCCGACGCGCCGCGACGGGGACGCACGCGCCCGACTCCGACGTGTTCGTCCGTCGCAGTGATGCAGTGCGCAGTCTATACGGTTACGGGAGGCGTATACACTGGGGGTATACGTGGAGGGTCGACGACACGTCGTACATTTTACAACGCGCTTACATAGTTATTATCGAATTCAACAATAAGTATGATCACAAATATATTGTATTCGATCGACTCGCGAATCGTGGGTTCGATCCTCACCGGATGAACATTCGTGTGATAAATACTCGTGTTTTTTCTGCATCTGGGTGTTGTTATCCAATATTTAAATATATATTTGTTATACCACTGACATTTCTGATATCCGTAACGCAAGAGTTCGAGCCACTCATCTCGGAGGCACATCGGGGGATGTGATGCGGTCTGATATTTGTTTGATGTCCTGATACCGAGCGCCGAACAGGATGCGTGTGACATATCGTTCCCGCCCACGCACCCCGGCGCCGGATGACGCCCCTCGTAACGCTCGGCGGGTGTGCGCAGGTGGTGCTGTCGGAGTGGGTGGAGGCGACGTACATGTCGCCGCGCAGCCGCGCGCAGATCCAGGCGCAGATGGAGCGCGCCAGCGAGGTGTGCCTGCGCGCGCTGCTGCCGCGCGCGCGCTACCGGCAGCTGGTGGCGGCGCTGCGCCAGCCCGCCGTGCCCTGGGAGCGCGTGCGGCCCGCGCACCAGCGCCGCTACGAGCGCGTGCCGCGCGCCTGGCTGCGCCGCGCCGCCCCGCACCCGCTGCGCGACCTGGCGCGCCTGTGGGCCAGCGCCGCCTTCTGCCGTCTGCTGGCCGACTGCACCGACCTGCAGCTCGCCTCCTGCCGCGGCCTCGAGCTGCAGCGCTGGTCGCCCGGCGACTTCACGGTGCGCGCCCTTTGAGATGGCGTTGATGCGACGTTGATACGATATAGTGCGCCGGTGGTCTGGACTACTCTAGATGCATATTTGTATATTTATTTATCATTTCGAAACTAACGATCCCTTTCGAGATGTCGCGTGTCCGCCGATGTCGTGCAACACGCTCACTCGCAGACGCGTCCTAGGACGCGAGCCCGCAACCTCCCACAGTCTTAAATTCTGCACTCCACCGCGCGCAATAAATTTTACTCCAGATATTTTTTAAAATCGCCCTAAATGCCTCAAACTTTTTTCTGAAAATCTTTTATTTAGGGCGCAAAATTATATAGAGTTAGAAATGAAACAAAATCGTTGTGTTTTCCTTTTAATTATAATAAAATGATACTTGTAGAAAATTATTGAAAATGTATAAATAAAGTAAGAATCAGTTAATCATGAGATCGCAAAGAGGATGAAAAACACGTATAATATTAACGCTGGAGCTGAAGCGCTGGCTTTCATCTTCGAGCTGTATTCATCGTAGCACTATCGGGTCTCATGAAAATCTTTTACATATTATATCTCATTTCCTTGACCCCCCATTCGTCACGTTTTTCCGTCGTCGGCGCGTGACGTGCCAGCGCCGCCGCTAGACACGAGTAGTGTGCGCATGTAACGTGAGGTGTTCTGGTGGCGCAGCTGCTGCCGCCGCGCTCGCACTACTCGTCGGCGCGGCTGGAGGCGGTGCTGTACCTGGGCGTGCCGGCGCGCGCGCTGGCGGGCGGCGCCACCGTCTACGTCGCGCCCGAGGACGCCGCCGCGCCGCTACCCGCCGACGCGCAGGTATGGCGCGCCCCGACCATACTCGGGTTACGTTGTTCCGTCCGGATTCTGACGGGCCCGTCGGTCGAGTGCTCGCCGACCCCGGCCACGGAACAAACACTAGCGGGTTCGAATCCCGGTAGGGGAAAATAGTTCGTCGTGTGATGAATATAGACATCTTTACTCGAGTCGCTGATGCGCGGATGTTTATAAACGTATTTAAGTATGTATATCTGTTCACCTAGTAGCCATAGCACCAGCATACATGCTCAGTTGGAACTAGGGAATCGGCGTGTCAGTCTGGGAAATGAATTTATTATTATTTAATATTATGCTTGGGCTTAGGCTACCTCGTCGTGATCTGTATGAACTAGTAGTGTATAAACGTTGAACGTGAATCCTTCAGGGCGAGGCGCTGGTGACGGTGCCGCCCACCAACAACGCGCTGAGCCTGGTGTACTGCGACGCGGGCGCGGCGTCGTTCACCAAGTACGTGTCGCGGCTGGCGGCGCCGGCGCACAGCTTCTACGTCGTGGCGTGCACCTACGCCGAGTGACCGCCCGCCCCCGTCTGCGACAGGTGACGTCATCACCTCTGATAACACTCGAAGCACAATCCACTCTTGCGTGACCTCAACGTAATATATTTTGCTGCAAGTTGTATCAGTCAACTGTTTTTGTAAATTGTTTTACACTTTTAAATACATACACCGAAAGTCGTGTGCGTCACGTGTTTGTCCGGTGATCTCCGATTCGGTCCGGGTGAGCGCACTCGCTCGCGTTATATCGAGACGGACTCCTGACGTCTTTAGTGTAACCGTTAACAAAGAAAAAGACGATATTTTTGTACATTTAGCACATAGGTAACCATGTCAATTGTTTTACGACCTAATGTTTGAATTTCATAAAATCATCTTATTTTTTACAGTATCATCTGTACTGTTATTTGAATATATGCACTATAAGTTATAACAAAATGTCGCAGCTGTAAGATAATGATTTTTTCTTTGCTTAATTAAAAGATATCGCGATTGCGTTCTGTACTAAACCTTATGGTTAAAACGAAATATATTTTGAAGGATGTAATTATTTCAATGCTGCGAAATACCTATAACAATCAATTCTTGTAAACATAAATAACACTGTATAATTGGGATGTTGACACCCATTATATTTGATTTTGAAATATCAATTCTGAAAAAGAAAGTATCGTAGTATTCTGGTAAGTCTTATTAATTTTGTATCATATTGAGTCTAAGATTTTTAATTTTACAAAAACTGCTTAATATCAATTCAGTTGACTATACAAACTAATGACGTCACACGTTGACAAGCCCATACAAAATCTATGAAGTGATTTCGTTTTGACAGCTCTTAAAAAGTATCTCAATTGACTAGGCAGTCCTTATTACAGTAAATGTATATGGTTGTGTGATATGGTTTAAAACCAAAGCCGACAGTTGCAGTCCGTCTTTATTTAATTGCCAGTGCCTGCATCATATTGAGGTAAACAATAAGTTTTTGTACCGGAACTTAGTAATAAGAAACAATGAACAGTTAAACCGTCGCAGGCGACGAGGCGCGGCGCGGCGCGGGCGGCGCCGGTACAATGTGTTCTTCGTTCGGTTCCCGGCCGGGGCGCACGTGAGCATTGCTCGGACGTGCGACTTAATAACACGTAGTGTGTGCTAGGGGGCCGTTCAAGTATTACGTAAGCAGATTTATTACAATTATTTACCCCCCCATCCCCCTTGTCAGCAAAAGTAAGCATAGCTCTTACCCCTCCCCCCATGCTTACGTAAACATTTTTCAATTAATGTATTTTTTTTTTAATATTATAATTATAATTTTATAATTATAATTTTATTCAAGCAAAGACAATGTGAGGGTTGCCAATCGTGTAAAAAAGTAAATAACTACCGATGACGTAATCATCATCTAGACTCCCCTACCCCCCATGTCATCCAAAATAAGCAAAGCAAAGACCCCCCCGTCCCCCCATAGCGCTTACGTAATACTTGAACGGCCCCTAGGTATTATTGTGAATATTTAAATACAGCGACTCCCGCTTGGTCCATTTGTGTGATAGCACTTATCACAGTGTGAAGCTTTTCCTTTTGTGCGCCAGGAGCGGTCATGCTCATACCATGGGAAATGACGTAAGCAATATGTTGACGTTTTTATATTGTTACTTCAATGTATCTTGTTTGTATTTTGTATTGATTGAAGAGATTTCACGCACTGTAAATAATTTTCAGACAATATTATTAAGAGCATTAATTAAGTATTAATGAAATTATGAGGATGCGTCTGCCCCGGCCGGCTGTAGTGCGCGTGTGTGTGTTTGGAGTAAATACTTGTGCGTGTAAAATATGTGAAAATAAATTAAGGCCTCTACACACGAAATATTTTTGCTATGAACTTCATAAACGAGCTTGACATGTATTTTATAGGATGACACAAACGACATTGTCTTGTATTTATTGATAACAAAACTAGGTATATTTTTCCAATAGCCTCGAAAAAGCCTAACTTTTACTCATTACACAATGTATGAGAAAATAAGTAATATAGTTTTGTATATAAGCAGATAGTCAGACAGGCAATAAGAAAATGATTTTTTATTTAATTTCATTGTTAGTAAACCCCTCGGGGCGGCTGCTCGTTACACGGTTCGACATTACCTACGGGTATTGGCTTTCTACCTTGAAATGTGATAACGATATGCACATGGTTATTCATAACAATTTAAATGCTATACGGTTTGTGCAGCGTATGGAGTTGTTCTATTTTATATTATAATTGCTGTACTTTTACACGGAGACCATATAAGCAACACGTTACCTGAGCAACAGTTAAATGTGTCATATTTCATCCCTCTCATACATTGCGCAAATGAATACAACGCTATCCAGGTTTGTTTGTGCGGCAGTGTTCTTGATTCTTGATTCTTATAAATAAGGATGTTATGTTATTACCTATTACAAGACCACCATAGACCAAACATCATTATTCTTGTTTCATATCGGCATCGCAGCGTTGATATCGGCTTTGAGATTGAGCAATGCTAGCAAATGACGTAGCGATGACGATAGCAACGTAACCTGTTCACGCTAAACCCCTCAGCTGTTCGCGCGAGGGAGGCGCGAGCGTCCGCCGGTGTTATCATGGCGGCCCATGACGTCGAACTGTGAAGGTGTGCCTACACCAAACACTTAAGGATATGGGAACAATTGATTATTAAATTTAGATATATTTCGTTGATGCTCCCTTGCCTACTACACACATAACATAACATAATATCACGCCCGTAATCCCTGAATGGGTAGGCAGAGTCAAAGGGGCAGCAGTCCCCTTTAACCACATTCAGCCAAAAATAAAACTGGGCTGGGTTAGATGGAAAATTGTGAAAACGTAGTGACAAGTGGCTAGCTTGTCGCTTACACAATCACATACTCAAAACCCCATATACCATTAGTCGCCTTTTACGACATGCTAGGCAAGAAACACAGTTGGCAAATTCTTTTATAGTCCTAGACCAACACAGGACTTGCATACTAGATTTTACTATTTACCATACATAACATATTGTTAGTAAATAATGTACATTGTTATATGTTACATATACTTAAGAGCTGACGGGTTCAAGACTCGTGTCCCGTGCCATCGCATTTTGTTTATCTTTATTACATGTTGTAATGGTAAGGCAAGGGCACATTTATGATGATTCGGGGTGGGGTTTGCTGCGCCTGACTGGATATATTGGGGGCGTCGGGCCTTATGCCTTGGCTGAATGGAATTGCAAGAGGAACGAAACATCCGGTTCATCTTCCAACGCAACCTTCCCTCGATTAGGTCGGTCTTACCTAATCTTTACAATCAGATTGTGTAGGCGACGAGCTAGCCACGTCACTACTTTTTCATAATTTTCATCTAACCCAGCCCGATTTTGATTTTGGCTGAATGTGGTTAAAGGGGCCTGCTGACCCTTTGACTATGCCTACCCCTTCAGGGATTATGGGCGTGATGTTATTGATACATGCATACAAAACATTACATGCATAATGTCTCAATAAAACAATATGTAATAAATTATTGCAAAATAAATCAGTAAATTTTACCTCATTACGTTATAAAACAAATGCAATCTCAAAACAGCATGTTTAAAAAATGTCCAAAACATAGTTATTCGTGAAATATCAGTATTTATAAAATAACTCAAAACTTCCGTCAACTGTACCCAGGGGCACTGGTGTACCCCACGAGGAGGCGGAGGGCGCGCAGTAACGGGGCTGGCGCTCGGTCGGCGGTTCGACTCCACCATCTCCCCCGCGCAAATACACGACATCGCGAGAAAGTCCGATTCATAGCTAAAAAGTAATTGCATATTTACGATTATTAGAGTACATATGAACGTATTTAAAAAAGGCCATCTGTTGAGTTTCTTGCGGCACCTCTTCTCAGCAGGCCATTCACGTCGAGGTGCTGGTAGGACAAAAAAAAAGTTGACGTGCAAAAGAATTTGTTATGAATCCACTTGCAGAATAAATTATTTCATTTCATTTCAAAAATTATTTCATTTCATTTTATTCCATTTTTTCAATTGTTATACCCCAGGGTACGGTTCTAGAGTTATTCAGCAAGCCGCTTTCCCTAGTATTACCCGTACACGTTCCTCGCAAGAGAATATCGGAGGCACAGGTCGCTGGTGTCGTTAATACGTTTTATGGATTCCCAATACACATAATTGTCGGAGGTGCGGCGTGTTGTGAGTTAAGGCGTTTGTTTACTTACTACTTAGTGTATTGTATGTGTTTGTATAATAAATATGCGTGTATGAGAAATGTAACAAATGCGTTTTTACCCAGTGAAATATTTTGCTGTGAACAAAATGATGAATTATTGCATATATTTAATTGACGTGTGTGATTTAGGTTATCATCACAATGTTCTGTTTTGTTAACAACCTTACGACTTGATTTACTAACCATGATAACACCAGACGGAAATTTTAAAATGCAACATCTAATTTATAGACGATAGCTATATTTTGTACATATTGTAATAGAGTTATTAATTAAAATTAAATGATAAGAAATTGTGGGTGTTTTTTATTTTTTGATATTTCCGACTATTAATATGTATAGTACTTACATACATTAATTATGTAGGTAAACGCTCAAACTAATCCATTCATATAATTGCCTTGCATATGATTGTGTTCACAACAACATAATGAATAATGTATTGTCTCGTGTTCTAATTGTATATCATCATCTTCCTAGCGTTATGTCCCGTGTTTAGACGGGGTCCGCTGAGACCATGATCCAGGATTTAGCGAGTCTGGTAATTACATTGAAGCGACTGCCGGTCTGACCTTCGTAACCCTAAGATAGGGGAACCAGACAATTTTTGGATCATGGTTACAAATCCAAAGTTGTTTGACTTGCAGGTTTCATCACGATGTTTTCCTTCAGCGTCAAGCTAGTGGTATAAATACGTACATAGATTTGAAAAAGAGTTACGTGCCCGGGTTTGAACCCGCACTCCTCGGTTAAGAGGCGCGTGTCTTTACCATTGAGCTACCACCGCCCTTTTAATTGCATATAACGTATCTTAAAGGTTAACTTGCGGCTTGCACTCATTTTTTTAACACTACTGGGATTAACACTGTACTGGGATGTGCTCGTTCGTGTATATATATATCCGTTCAAAATACTGCTCTTAATCGGAGGTGTAGATATTTAATTTAGCAG
Organism: Glyphodes perspectalis; assembly: GCA_951394215.1. Lineage (NCBI taxonomy): Eukaryota > Metazoa > Arthropoda > Insecta > Lepidoptera > Crambidae > Glyphodes > Glyphodes perspectalis. Next base: position 161,391 of record OX596218.1, read on the forward strand.
ATAATACTCGCCTAAGTTTAAGAATAATGTAAATACAAATTGATTGGGTATATAGAAACATATGAAAGGAAATTCATAATTTACATTATCTACGTTTCACTTCTTTTTGTACAGTTATTATCGGAGTAAGCCGACATTATTAATCTTTCTCACAGCGAATAAAAGCTTTGAGCCGTAGGTATTTTTATTGAAACGCGAAGTATTCATAACAATGTGTAGGAAGGGTGTGTAGGTTTATAGGTACATAGGTACGCACGCCGATCCGAAAGGACGCGAAAGTACCCGTCATTCAATACGCGCCGACTAACTTTACTCGAAAATTAACGGTGACATGGTGAAACATTTCGTTTGGATGCTGTGTCGTACGTTTTCGTAGGTAATTGAATTTCTTTATGACGTGTTACATTTGAAGGTTTAAGTACTTGCCTACAAAAAATAAATACACATTTATTTGAAATATGTATTTACTTTCTGAATGCTTAAATTGTTGTGAGGTATAGGATATAGTTGAATTAAAAACTAACTACCCACATTGTTTAGTGTTTCGTGTAAGTACGACACGTTTTCACAAGTTTTTATGAAACATTGTGCAGTACCGCTTGGTGCTCAGGGTGGGGTGGTTCATTTTCTTTATTACAATAAAGAAATAGGTAGACTTTGTGACAATTTAAGCTGATTTGTGCATAGCGCTACTATGTGAATATTAATATATTGTTGATTTTTATTTTGATCGCCAAGAACGTTTTTACTTACGGTTGTTCAAGGTTATTTCACGTCGACTTACAGTCGAAGGAATATCTTCAGCGTTTAATTTCAGACTTTTTTTTTTCTAAATTGGTGTTTTGTGTAAATTTTGTTGATTGTTTGTATCGAGTACGTACGTACTTCAGTGGAAGTGGTCGACTCAGCTGGGCTCCCATATTGACTGCGATTCCTGCTACATTATATCTGAGGTCAGTACTATTCTTGATACTCATTCTGTATATTCTATAATATTAAACACACATCAAGTGTGCAGTCAGGTGGTACGTACATTTTTATACTCAAGTAAAGTACCTACATATACCTATGTTATAGAAAACGCTGGATAAAGTCTACTTCCCCCCTGAAGGTTGGCACAGATGATATTTTATATACGGAAGGATGAGCGGCTTACAATATTTTAATTTGAATTTAGGCTGTCGGTCAAGAGCGCGCTTCGGTGAAGGTCGGACAATCCACTCCAGAGGAGTAGGCTCTTCACATCGACCGATTTATTAATACAAGTTAATCATTGACTTTCGGCCGAAAGTTCCGTGTAAGCGGCGGCTAATCCTTGCCAGCGACCGGTTCCTAATAGGAACGACCGGTAGTGTTGCGTCTCATGTCAATTGTGTACTATAGAAGCCGTTCCTAAAGGTACGCGCTGTCTTTCCACACTTTTATTGATTAGTAGTTCTATTCGTTTTTAGCCGGCATGCTTTAACATGGAAGTTTAATGGAGCAAGAAATTATGAATTTTACCAGGCTCAAGTTGTAGTTGTCCCTAAGTGTTACCTACATATCTACGGAAGATGTCTATGGGGTGAGTCATCTGAGTCATTTGAGACACATTTGGGATTTAACATGGTCTATTTTTAGTTTATTATACCAAATATAAAAATTTACATATAACAAGAATCTTGAAACTATTATTTTTACATGGACATTTATTAGACTGGCTTGATAGCGCATTCGGTAGTGACCCTACTCCATGCGCCAAAAGTTGTGGGTTCGATCCTTACCCAGGACAAACATTCGTGTGATGAATATTTGTGTTTGTTTGTTCTGTATCTGGGTGTTGATTTAATATATTTAAGTATATATTTATATAAAACCACTGTTGATTCTGATATCCGTAATATAGGTGCTTAAGCTACTTACCTCGGAGTCAGATCAATGTATGTGAAGTAACCTGATATTTATTATTATATTTATTCATTTACAATATGTCCACCACAAACTCTTGAGTTAATTGACTTACAAGCGTCTTTAAGTGTATGAACTGTACTAGTTCAGATCAATGTTCAAGCTGCAGCGTGGGTGTCGGCCGCACTACTTACCCTCTGATCCGTGCATATTGCCCGCGCGGGCGGGCGCGGCCGGCGTGATTATTGCTGCTTGCAGTGGGGGATAAGAACTTCTATAAGCAACAGATGCCCACTCCCGCCCTCAAAATAAAGGCTTTGAGGCGTAGGTATTTTAATTTAACGCGACTTATTCATAGGCTTAGTATAATAAGTATCATGAGGCTTTGGGCACCACAATGTTTATAGAGCTAAGAGGTGAAGACTGAAACGGTCGGTAATATAAGTAACTGGCTTAAATCCGATACTAACCTATATTTCTTATATACATTAACATGCATCTTACTTGAAAAACAAAACTAACTAAACGTCACGCTACTTCCCTAGCGGGGTAGGCAGAGAGCACCCAATGCCATATGGCACGATCTTTACACACCTCACTCGCCTCTTCAACATTCATGATCCTTTTCATACAAGCTCTACGGTTTTTATGACTCGTAACATCACCTTCTGTTAATACACGACCAATCTGGTCGTGGTAGGTGAGCCTGGGCCTTCCGCGGCTCCTACATCCTTCCACTTTCGCATTGTATATCTATGTCCGAACCACCGGAGCATGCCTCTTCTTACCTTGACTCCGACGCTGTCTTCCAGACCGACTTCTTACATCATCATTCCGAACGCAGTCTGTGAGCGATACACTGCAGATTTTCCGCAGCGCACGCATCGACCTATAAAACTGATTTATATATCAATTCAAGTGTAAGTATCCATACGTTTTAGACTGCTACTCCTACTACCTCCATGGCCGACCTTTTTAGTTTCCTCGACTTTTATTTCCCACGTAGATACTTGTCATGTATCTACAATTTGACGTTTCCTATATTTTTCATTTTATTTTCTCTAAACAGAAATAGAAAATACCGCTGCATAAATAACAAATAGCACCTAATAATCGTGTACCTATGTCTCGTAAACTGTCACACGTGTAAACCGGTATTATGTAACGGTCAACCTGCCAGTTAAAGGTTACGAGTATTGCTCCCCGGCGCGGCTCCCCGCGGGGCGCCGGGGCGCCGGGACCCCTGAGCGCGCGCACCTGGGCCCGACCTTCGCTTGCCATTTCGTTAGCGCGGCGCAGGTGCCACTTTACCTCTCCATCACATGGACTCGAATTGGTGTACTCGTCGATACTTATTTAGATAAAAGGCTAACGATGCTATAATTTAAGTATTTAATGTATATTACCTATTTTTTCGAATACAATATAAGGACCATGTCGCTGTTAGTATTTTTCTCTAATTATTTATGAAAAAATGCTAGCCAATACCTAATTTTAGTGAATCCGGATGTTAAGTCCAATTAGCAGACACATTTAGTAGATAAATTCATGTTTTACTTTGTACCTACTGTAAATAATATGTGTATAAGTACCTACGCCACGCATGTATAAAGAGGTCATGCTTTAAATGACTGACATACGTATCACGCCTGTAATCCCCGAAGGTGCAGGCAGTCAGTATAAGTAGCAATAAAGCTTCCTAAGCCACATTTAGAAAAAAAACTAAAAAACAGTGACAAGCCTGGTTTATCGGCTACATAATAAAAAACCCAATACCATTAGTCGTTTTACCTAGCATGCTAGGAATTCACTTCGTAGTTTTTTTTCAAGTCTCAGACTATCATAGGACAAAAAAATACCTAATACATAAAAATAGCAATATCATATTAAAATAAACATTACTTGTGTGGCTGGACGGCGGGTCCGGCACGCGGGGCCCGGCGGGAGCCAATCAAGCGCTCTTCAGACGCGCGGCCAGGGCCGCTTTAGGGCAGGCACTATGACGAACGAGAAACCATAAATAAATTATTGTTTGTTTTTTCTTTGTGGTATTTACAACCCCATTCGAGAAGACCAAACTTAGCGAACTGCAGCGTCTCTATTATAGCTTGTTAAACTTATTCTAATTCTTCTTTTAATTATTTTATTCCTGATAACATGCATGCATTTATTTTATATTTATTATTTTATAAGCAGTAACTCATTGGGGCTGATGAACATAAAACAGTTTTTTGATATTGCGAAATCTATTAACGTTCACGACGTTTTAAACCCGACTGACGTTACTGTGTAAACCGCTACGAGGCTACTACAGGCTCCGGTGCTACGGTCCTGTAGCAACACAGCGTTAAGGGGTCGCGCGCCACTGGCACGCGCGTTTCGGCGCTGATGACGCCCATTCACGTCGCGACCGCGTCAGACGAAGGAGCGCTGATGCAGTCACAACTTTAGCGGTATCACTACTCTATTGGGCTATAAATAACTTGTAACTTCGCTCAAGGCGAAATGTTGTGATACGGAGGTTTTTGTCAAATATGGGTGGCGATTAAATTCCTAGATTCGTGGCAACGTTTTTAATTTCGTTGTGATTTATGTCCATGGTTCTAGCAGGTTTTACAACAAATAAAGTACGGTATAGTTTTTTTACGGAACACATCAAAATCAGTTTCTGTGATTTAGAAATCGATCATATGGAGTAAAAGATTTCGGTTAAAGATGGATATAATTTTTAAACTTTGAATGCTACGGCTGTATAAAACTAAATGTCTGTACGAACTGCGTAACCCTATCTTTGTATCTATGCGTATATTGTTTGTATATCGGAATAGTAGAGAAAAGTATAAAAGTGAGTTGAAGCGGATTTAGAGGAAGTTTGTGAATGGAGGCGGCGGAGCGCGTGCGTCCGTGAGAATCAATTAAAGTTGAGCGCGCAGCGCGCGGCGCGCGGCGACAGTGAACTGGCACAGTATCAGCTGTTCAATATTTCATCTCAAAAAGATTATTATTTTGTTTTTCATAGCCTTTCTTTTTTATGTGAGGTAGGGTTTGACTTATATTGAAAGCGATAAACATGAAAGATATAAAGACAATATCGCCCTATGATAGCAATATTATCTATCTATTATTGTTGTTTAAATTTTGTATAATTTATTTTAAAAATATAAAGGATATTCTCTTTTTTATAAATTTCTGTGTTATTAAAAACTGTTTTAGTCCCATTTTATAAAACTTTGTTTGGTTACTATTTAAATATTCACTTATCTAAAACTTGTGTTTTAATGATTTGAAAATAAAGTAAGTCGTAAGTTATTAAAATTCGATTTCAACTAGAGTATGTTTACTACTGAACTGCCTTTTTATCTACATGAGGTTATAGTTGCTCCTTACTTTTTAACATGTGTGAATTTTATTTATTTCAAAGTTTAGTGTGTCGTCCGGCGGCGCGTCACTGTCGTTCGTCGCACGTCGCAAGTGGCGCGCGGCGGAGCGCGCGGCGGAGCGCGAGCGGTCCGTGAGAGAGAGCGCGGGCCGGCTCGCGTGCAGAGAATGTTTCGCTCTTTGCGTTTGCAGCAGGGTTGACTCGATACTAAATACACTTTAAACGTACAAAATATTCAGAGTATTTAATAAAATTATTTTACAACTTTGCTCATAACCAACCTTTTTCACAGCTTACCATCCAACCCAGCCCACTATCCCATATTGGTCTGGGACTTAAAAAGAATATGCCAACTGTGGTTATTGCCTAGCATGTCGTAAAAGGCGACTAATGGTATAGCGGGTTTTGGGTGTGTGATTGTGTAGGCGACAGGTTAGCCGCTTGTCACTGCTTTTTCATAATTTTCCATCTGACCAGCCCGGCTTTATTTTTTGGCTGAATGATGTATTGCGTTAGATTACGGCATACTTTTTTCAAGGGCCAGGTTGACATTCTTTTATTTACTACGATCCTGGCTTACCTACACATACCTTCTGTTTCTTTTACATGCGTTTTTATGTATATTCGCCTGTATGACTGATGTTAAGTGATGTTTGGTCTAATGTATCTGGGTAATCGTGCAGGTAGCCCTGTCCGGGCGCGGGGGCATCGGTCGCGGTCACTCGTTTCGGCTCGAGCGCCGGCCCTCATGCCAACAAAGTCCATAACACATTTGTCCGGCCAAAACCCGACTAGCTGATATTGTAGGAACACCAACAGACTAGAAATTTACTTACAAACCGTTCGATGAAACCCTCATATTCGTGTTTAATACAACTAAGAATAGTAAATTATTTACTGTATTTATTAGTTAGTGTTTACATTGCCAGTTTTAATTTTGTTAGAAATAAATAATAAATAAATAATATAAATAAATATTCAACGACATCACATACATTGATCTGACTCCGAAGTAAATAGCTTAAGCACTTGTGTTACGGATATCAGGAACAACAGTGGTATTTTTTTTTTACAAATATATACTTAAATATTGGATATTAACACCCATACACAGAACAAACACAAGTATTCTTCACACGAATGTTTGTCCTGAGTGGGGATCGAACCCACAACTCTTGGCGCATGGGGCAGAGTTACTACCGAATGCGCCATCGAGCTTGTCAAATAGAAATACGTAGGTATTATTCATTGAGCTATTATTATACGCTAGTAATAAAAGTTCAATGGTATTATTAGATATTATTGAACTGTAATATACCTACTGTGTGAACATTTAAAATACATGATGATACAATAGGAAAGTAAATGATGTATTTCTGAATTAGAAATCCATTGGCAATCTCTATCATAATGAAGTTCGATTGGCAAGTTTTAGTTTCTTCATCATGTTTTGACAGAACAAGACTTTACTGAGATTTAACAGATAACGAGTCCTACTTATGAAATTTTATTTAGATGTAAATAATCGTACATGATCTAATAACGAATTAAAAATACGGGTAGTGTTAATATGAGGATATTTAAAATGTATATACCTACTTGGCGGAGTAATAATTGTCAGTGACTGATTGCTCTGTTATTGCTATGTAGGGATTTGTATCAATGGTAAATATCAAATTCATTTTTTCAATTTCATTTAGTCAAATGTAATTATCAACGTTATAAATTTTCTGTAGACTGGCATATTAAAAGCCTCAATCATACATATTTATGTTAATCGTATGTATGTTACGTCTACGTCATTCCTTTCTGTTTTGCACCCACTTTTTTAGTTTTGGTTATCGTATAGGTAAGCGGCTTTGCATCAAACTTTATGATTATCAACGAGGGTAACTCACAAGGATAGATTGATTCGCCCCGCTACAAACTTCACCGCGTCGCGGCAACAGGCAGACTTATTTTGTTACAAATATTCTCCCACTCTCTGTCATCCAGTGTCGCTCCCTATGAGAGAACATAAAGAGTTCGTATTGATAACTTCTAACATATCGTGGTTACAAAGGAAAGTGAACTATATTGGGTAAAGATAGGGCTGTTTGTCGAACGAGAGGGAGCCGGGAGGTGTAAAAAGCGGAACGGAGGAAATGAACGTCGCGGCTTCTCTGAATTTGTGTTCATTTCGGTTTGTCTGTTTGGCTTTTTGTGTTAAAATATGGTTAGGAGAGCGATCATTTACCCTTCTATTTATTTTCAAGGAAATAATATTATGAGGCGTATTATTTGAGGTATAGATCTCAGTAAAATGTGTCAATAAGATATCTCCATAATAGCGGTTGCCGGAAAAATGTACCTACCTCAGAAGTAAAAAACATATTCGTGTTCTAGCTTATTTCTGAACCCTTCATGCCGTCATACACATTACCTAGTTTAAACTAGAGAATATAGTATATTATATTTTAAAATAGATCGTGAACATTTGCTCCTAACGCGATTCGAACCCGCGGTATTTCATAATGACGAGGACACCAAACGGCCTGTTACAAAATTATATGGTATTGACCGCTGTGACACTTTAAGCTTTCAATAACATTATTTATAAGTACACCAACTTTACATAAATTATGAGTTTTAGATTACCTCTCTTTAATTCACGTTATCTACATAATTAACGGGAATTAGCCAACACGGCATATCTCTCTGGCCCTGAAATGTTTTACGGGGACTGAATTAGCAGCGTTTAATATGGCAAATTGCCTTTAATTATTCGAAAACAAGTTGGCAAACATTTAGGAAGGTCGTGTAATTGGCGAGATAAAAACGGGCCGTCCCCTGACAAATCGGATAACGTGTTGAGACGCGGCGCCGCGCCGGCCGGGCGGGCACACGTCGCCTCGTCACCTGTTTAAATATTACTTTAGGCTGCTGCGGCGCTGGCATGCATGGTGTCACTGCGGCGTTTGTGGTGACTGGGCTCGTAGTCATAGGTGGTAGGTTACAACAGAAAGGTTTCTTGGAGCTACGGTTGATTTGACCGGCTTAGAGACAGGCATAGGGCGGGAGGGTTTGTCCTACATTCATTCCTACTGTAGTATGTAGAAAATGCGCCTATTTCTTTCAGGGCTAAGGATAAATATATTTTTTACACTACATGGAATTCCGATTTTCATATATTACAAATATATACCTACATACGTATATGTTATACCAAATGACAATCAAGACTTTCTTATTAGACATTTGTCCGTACTCTATTGAAAAATTTATAATCAGATTTAACTAAGTACTATTTGTACGTAGTGTATATTATTCCTCTGTGCTACTATTTTCTATTAACTAGTTATTAGGGACGGTAATCGAACGATTGTTATTGAGTATTATTTTTAATTATTCTCCTTTTATATTTTTATAATACAACATTTGTTTTTTTGTGTTAATAATCTTAACTAATGTGATATTCCCTTTTATACAATATTTTGTATTTGTAACTGAGATTTTACTAAATTTCCATGTAAATTATTGTTAGCTTAAAGATATAATTTTAGACACAATGTAAATTGTTTATGAAATCAATAAATACTCAATGTTTTAAATAGAGAAATAGCCGAAATTTAAACTTTGAATTATAATTTTTCAGTTGATGAGACTGTTTCAAAGTTTTCAGATTATGATTGTGGCGAGTGAGGCTAGATTTTACGACTCCAAACAACTTGAAAATAAGAACGTGCTTGTAGACCTTTTAGTGGTAAAGATATTTTTAAATATAGACTCTCATCATTAATTACACCGCAGATGCAGGTTCTCCGCAATCTGTCAGCTCGGTCACCGGAAATTGCGTTAAACGCGTCAGTCGCTGCGCCCGGCGGAAGTGGCGTAATGTAAAGTACGCATGTCTGTCTGTCTCAATCCGGCGCGTAATGAGGTTCGATCGTCCTCCGCGGAGTCGCTAGGCTACATTCAGCGAGGCCGTTTACGATAAATAAGTCGTTACCGGGACGTTAATTGAAATATCAAATAGAACGTACGAAGTGAAACCCTCATTACACACTTCATTACGTTACGGCGCAGTCTGCCCGCCAATAAACTAGATAACTGAGTATGAAACGATGCAGAGCTAGAGGTTTCTGTCGTAATTTGACAATCAGAGAAAACTATTGAAACTAATTGTGTGAGTTTTATTAGTGGAAGAAGTTTACATGTTGAAGCGTAAATGGATAATATCAAATTTCTATGGAAAATATAGTAATACAGGAATTATTGTTAACTAGTTCTCGTACTTAGTTAAACCAGCCTATATCTCATAGAATACCTTATTGCTCTACTGCTTTATCTTAGACAAAGGGTTTCTGAGGGCTATTTGGGCTAGCAAGAACTACTGAATGCCAATTAGGCAGATATCGGTGAGTGAGGTCGCGATCGACGTAATGCGTTATTGCCGGGCGGGTGGCCGGCGGCTTTAGGCTCGGCTTTTTGTACAGGTTGCTTATTTACATTTAATTTGTTGCCGCACTGATAATATTCATTACGTAACGGTATTTGTATAAACAGATGGCTTATCTGGGTTTGAATAACAGATTGGATTGGAGATAATTTTCCCGGAGGTTTTTGCTTGTACACTGTAGTCGTTCCGTAGGTGTCCATAAATATGTTATAAGTAATTAAAGCAAGACGATAAGACAACGATATAAAACTATTATCTAAACATTGAAATTGAATGATTACACATGATATGTCTGATAAATAAATATTTCGAAATGTTGAGTAAGAATGTTGACGATTACAGCGACATAGTAATAAGTTGAAAATATTGTATTAATTCAAACCTAAAAAAATACCGAATAACTGATTGCGTTACTGCATTATCTCTCATCGGTCCAATGTGTATGTTTTAAATTAAACAGTTAATGTCCACTATCGTGTAATCCGTTAAATCGGAGAGCGGTTCAATTGAACACGCGCCAGTTGTCCCGACCCGACATCGTCCGCGGCTCGCGCGTTCAGGTGCAATAAACAAATACTCCTTCGGTACAGAGAGGACAGGCATTAGCCGGGGCGGGTTGACAGGGGACGCGGATGATTGCTTTGCCTTTAATTATATTGGAGCTTTTCTTGAAAATTTGTTGTACTTCATCTTCTTCATTCATACATTATATCACGTCCATAATCACCGAAGGGGTAGGCAGAGTCAAAGGTTCAGCACCCCCCTTTTACCATATTCAGCTAAAAATAATTCATCTAAATATCGTCAATTCCTCATGTAGGTACGATCGAAAAAATAATCAGGCGAATATATTATTTTTGCTATAGCGGAAAGTGGTACCTATACCTAGTATTTCCTCTAAGCTAGATGTTTGCACGGGATACTGGATACATATCCTGGATTGGATCTGTAATGACATACATACGAGTCTCAGCGTTATATCACACGTCTAGACAGAATCCGCTTGGGTCATCATCCTATAGTAGCGAGTCTGTTATTACATAGTTATTGAATGTGCAGGTTTCATCACAATATCTACAGTGGCTTTCATGACAAAATTCCTCACTGTCCGAAATCATTTAATTTGCGCTACATTTGTGTCACATGAGACAGTATCGATGGTGTCCATTCAGATGTATTATGCAAAATGCCCGTCTTGGGACCATAGAGCCGAATTGGGCCATATAAGCCAATTAACTGATGTTGTAACAGCAAGATTGGTGTATTTCAGTTATATTAGTTATTGTCATATGGTGTGCTGCTGTGGGGATCAAATTCAAATTCAAAATATCTTTATTTATATGGGTTTCAAGCACTTATAAATAGTCAATATACATAAAAAAAGGATAAGAAATAATACTACCACTGGTTCGGAAGGTAGACTCTATCGAGAAGAATCCGGCAAGAAACTCGATAGTTACTCTTTTAAATGCCTTCTGCTACCTTCTACCTTACAAACCGGCGGTAATATTTTTTTTTTTCTGTTCATATTGACTATTTGTGCTTTTTTTAAGCCTTTCGAAATAAAGAGATTTTGAGTTTGAATTAGAATTTGAGACGGAATTTCAGGGTTCAAATCATGAGAGCATCCATTTAATAAAAAACGTTCGTTGAAGTGGGTCAGGGTCAATGAGTGATTATTTTTAGTAATCGGATTGGAGGACAATCCCTAGTTTAAGAATCAGAACTAATTTTTTTTGAATTAGCATATTTGTATGTTACGCCATTTCAGAATTGTAATTTCAAAATATATTATGAGTGCGCCGCGACGAACTCGTCGCCGCCCAAAAGTAATCAGGCTGCTTTGAGCGCGATCCGCGGGAGCGCGCGGCGGCCGCGTCTCGCTCAAAACATTTGGCGCAAAACACTGAATTACGCTTTGACTTTGGCATTGATGAAAACATTCGGCGTGGGCTTTGAGTAATTGACAGCGCAAACATTGGGCGTCTCTTTTAGCTGCTTGGATTAGCAAAATTTTGTATATAGAACATTTTACATATAGACGTTCATATATCAATATTTTAATTGCATACCAACTTTGAAACCTATAATGTTAAACGGCATAGTACAATATGATGTATACATGGTCCAAATATATATGTTCAAACATGCGCGCAATTTATATTTTGATTAGGAAAGATCAAAAAAACATTCTTATACGGATACACAACGATTCGTAGCTTCGTAGTATACCGTAATATTACGTTCATGATGTACGAACGTTCGTAGTCACACGGCTACGAGTATGCTACGAGGTGTAGAGTAGTACGTAGTTAAATTTAAATTACAGTCCATTAAATATTTCACACTTTCCCAATTCTTACTACTAACATATCTCTTATTACATATTTTCAACAATATTATGTAATCTACATTCTATTGTCACGTCATTCCAAGAAACAGTCATACTTAAAATAAAGTAGCAAAGCAAATCGATATTACTAGCGTTACTTCAGATAATATTAGCTAGTGTATAGTATTAAGGCTTTTCTTCATTGTAAGAAGTCGGGTCGAAATGTAAAAGCAATATTTCTGCAGCAGCTGCAGCGGGCGCAGCTGCGCGCACAAAGGACGGTAACAATCGTCCGCGCTGCTCATATCCGCGTGCAGCGGTGCCCTCCGCTCCGGGGACCTAATGACTTAGTAGATTTAACGTGCATTTTTCAATCGGACAGAAATAGTTCAATAGAAGAAGCAGAATACGAATATACACGTTTGCACTAAAAATAGAAGTGGTCAGTGTTGAGTGATCGGGCAACAATGTCCGACCATTCGTCAGCGCGTTGTACGACGTATGGCGTTTTTGCAAATTCCACTTAATCAATTGCCAAGTTCTACCTATACGTTTGGCTCTTTTGTAGCTTATGTTATAAAGCAGATAGTCTCTGAATGTAGCCTCAGTTTGAACAATATAGTATTTGTTATATTCTAAAGTAATATTAGCATAATCAATGTATTTTTACCAATGTCAGATCTTTACATGCATCAATTGCTTGTAATTGAATACAAAGTGTATGCATGTAAACACCGGATAATTGATTAATATCAATGAAATATCGTATTTTAGTTTAAGTTTAGCAAAATTATATAAATGAGTACATAAGTGAGGGGCTGGTTCGCTTGTAGAGGACGACTCGTTACCCCCGCCACTAACTTGTTTAAGTAGGAAGGAAGAAAGATTTAAATTTCCGCTCCAGCTCTGTAATAAGATTAACAGAAACTGTAGTTATACAGCGTGTTTCAGTCGGTGGTACTAAGGAGTGTTTCTTGGCAATCGGAGTTATTCCGCAGGCGTCCAAGAAATATGTGACATTTATTTCAACGTTTTCAACTTTCTCAAACTTTATAAATTGGACAATGTACGTCTGACAAGTAGAGCATGAATAATACCGTTTCCAGCCAATGTCTACCAACCATTACTATCTGGTCCAAACTCTTAGCATCAAATACAGTGGGGTGTCTAACTAAAACACAAAAACAAGCAACAAGATGATGCTTGTTTTTGTGTTTATACCTATTTGGTGTTATATATACCGTTCATAGATTTCAAGTATCGGTTTATTAAACTAAAACTGTCGATCTGACCTTTGTAACTCTTCAATAGGGGAGATGGACAACACTCAGAGATAAATGCCTTATTTTGCCCGACATGCAAGGCGCGGGTGACTACTGAGCTACCACCGCCCTGCCAATCAAATTCGATGAAGTATTTAGCGCAAATGTGATTGTTGTCAGCGCGGACACATTAGCTGACGAGCGATGGCCGCGATACCGCGTGATCTATCGACGCACGCGCCGGGTACATGCGAGGTCGGCACGGGGATATAAAGCTTGTCGCTATAAGGCCTCGGTTCCGAAGTCGCGGGAAGCGGCGTCGCGACGCAGAAAGTCCAGAAGCCAGTGGGCAGATCGCGCGCCACTGGTTTACTACACCGGCGAACTGAAATGAAGTCTTTGTCTTGAAAGTCTTTGTTCGCGAACGTAAACCTCTTTAGGTTTACTGATGTTTCAATAACTTTTTGTTGAAAAATGCATAAAAATTTAATGCACAATACGATTGGAATGAACAAGATTGGTCTAAAATTAATAAGTCAGATAAAATTGTAGAAATTTTATTTACTTACGTGACTTAACCTAAATATTGTTTCTCCTAAGACTTTTTATTTATTGTAGTGGCACATTCAGAGAACTTCCTGTTTTCGAATTCGAAAACTGGCATAAATTTATATCATTTTTTTCTTTTTAGATAAATGCTATTGTATTTGAAATAAATACATAAATTAGCAGTATACGTATAAATCTATCTGTGACGTAGTTGATTACATAGATGTTGTTGTTTATTTTCTGACCACTCAAATGTACATTGAAAATGTTAAATACTAAAAATTATATTAAAAATAAATAACTATCAGTAATAAGTAGGAACTAAAGAGTTTATTAGGTTTAAGACCACCAATAAATTGTTCACAACCAATGAAGACGCTCCCGCCGCCGATCCTGCGCCGCTGACTTCGAGTCCGCGGCCTAACGGTTGATTTATCGCGATGCCGCTTGTCTCGTTACCGGGCCCGTTCTAATTGACGACATCAAATTATTGACAAAATGAAAATGCAGTTTTTGTGTGAGTCGAATTGATGCACTTGTTCCGATAGTGGGTCACCTTCGTTCACTCGACTCGACAGTTATAAATGCATACAATATTTTTGTTATTGGCCAGACCTTCAGAAAAAAAACAGTAGTGGAATCCCGCCGATTCCCGAGTCCCGAGTCCCGAGTCCCGAGTCCCGAGTCCCGAGTCCCGAGTCCCGAGTCCCGAGTCCCGAGTCCCGAGTCCCGAGTCCCGAGTCGCGAGTCCCGAGACCCGAGTCCCGAGTCCCGAGTCCCGAGTCCCGAGTCCCGAGTCCCGAGTCCCGAGTCCCGAGTCCCGAGTCCCGAGTCCCGAGTCTCGATTGCCGAGTTTCGAGTCCCGAGTCCCAATATTTTTGTTATTGGCCAGATCTTCATAAAAAAAAACAGTAGTGGAATCCCGCCGATTTCCGAGTCCAGAGTTCCGAGTCCCGTGTCCCGAGTCCCGATTTCAGAGTTTCGAGTCCCGAGTCCCGAGTCTCGAGTCCCGAGTCCCGAGTCCCGAGTCCCGAGTCCCGAGTCCCGAGTCTCGATTCCCGAGTCTCACCCACTCCCACTTGAACACCCCCGCCTGAACACTCTACAGTCGATGATCCTGAAGTCTATGTATTATTGGTGTCCTCTAACACTGGCATAAGTTGCTGACACCCACCTTGTTGGTGACACGCTGTATACATACTAGATATATAAATTACTAGAACACTCCTATCACATCAGCTACGTTTAAATCGCGTATGTTTGCGAGCGCCCGACGCGGACGGTGCGGATGGCGCGGGCAGTAAATACCTACGGCGCGTCGCGTACATTACCGGATTACAAACAGCGCGGGCAAATACGGGCGCCGGCGCTTGTATGCAGCTCCCGTCGACAGTGTCGTATCGTTTATAATTTTCATCTAGTGGTAGTGCAATATTAATGCACTAATTATGGTATTAGTATTACATAATGATAGCGTGTAAGACATCTTTCTTAATATTAAAATAACTACATATGGATGTAAACCCGTCCATTGCAATTAATTTAATTAGTCATCTCGACAAGTGGGGCAGTATTATAACATTAGTCACCTTTTAAGATACAGCGCTTCAAAGATCTGGAGTGGGGCGCTTTTACATCACTTGTTCCTAAAATTCTACAGAACAAGTGACGTCACGCGCACCTTTAACGCGCTGTATCTTCGAAATTTTTGGTTTCCTGAACAAAAGAAAAAATACGTGAGCAATATTTTTTTGTAATCTCTATAATGGACTAATTATTTTTTTTGAGTCAACTTGCCTATTTGCAGGTTTCATCAAAATGTTTTCCCTCACCGTTGTAGTGGTATAAATACGTACATAGATTTGAAAAATCCAGAGGTACGTGCCCGGGTTTGAACCCGCATTCCTCGGTTATGAGGCGCGTGTCCTTACCATTGAGCTACCACCGCTAAAAGAAACAGGGATAAGCTGGAAAATGAAAACATATTTTAACATATCTTGATAATGGGTAATGTGGTCTCTTATATTTTTTTCCGAGAATACGCTGTCTTACCCATTCGACTTATTATCATGCTAATAAAGCAGAAACTTCTGTCGGCGAAACAGAACGAAAAATTACGAACAAAGCGCGTCTTATCAGGAAGTTCCACTTGATTTGGTTTTGTGATTAATATGTTACAAATTAATTCGGCGAACTTTGCGGCCGTAAGACATAGCAACAATATTTGTATTTCGGGCGCGGTTCTTGTTCTAAGTCGGAGACAGTATGTGTTTGGGACGTGAAGATACAGCCTATCTGCTTCGTAATCGCATCATGTATAGTGCACACACACACTTTTGACTTTGACTTTGACTTGACAGTGATTAGACTCCGGGGTCAGATATAAATTGTGGAAAAGTAGTGACAAGTGGTTGAGTCGTCGCCTCCGCAATAATATATCTGTTACTGTAAAAGCCCGTATATTGGTCAATCTTAGGTTTTACTAGTAAATCTTAGGATTTACCGACATGAGTTGGTAAATGTAAAAATTTCTAGGATATTATGGGTTAGTTAGGTTAGGTTTATTAACCTGATTAAAGAAATACCTTACCTAACCTAACCTATAATATAATCTAATCTTAGTTAGGTTTGGTTAGGTAAAATTTTCCAAGTAAAGAATCCTAAGATTTACTAAGTAAATGGTGGTAAAAGTTCGAATTGTACACCTGTTCGGACTTTTACCGTTAAGAGTTGGTAAATCTTAGGTTTTACTGGAAAATCTTAAAATTTACCATAGTTCGAGCTATTACAGCAACATATCCATTACCTAATTATATTTTAATAACTACCTGTCTTGTAAGACGGAACCTTTAAAACAATATGCAATTGTTTAATCTGACGATTGCCTAGAAGCGACTATGTCGTGCCTACTTTTTTTTATCTCGCAAGTTTTGTTTCTACATAAATATGAAAAATATTGCGACCCAAACCTATTGTCTAACGAAACTGGTTATTGAGACCATTTTCCCTATATGCATTAATAAAAAGTTCTGATTTCCCTTGGGACCTAAGTGGCTTTCGATGTGTAAAATACTCAATAAATATATATTCCTAACGAAGTATACTTTCCAAATTAGTTAGGTACGCAATAAATCCTAAAAGTTTTTTGGCAAATTAGGTCTCGTATTCAATTAGGTACTAAGTCTTAATTAAGAACACAACGCTTCGCAATTTATACTTAACCAGGGTGATTAACTTATAACCAATACCAAAACATTGGTCCCTAAGTATATCTGTCTATTATACTCCAGTTGCAGTGAAATTCAACCCCATTATCACTGAGTGGTATTGTACTAAAAGAGTTTCGCTCCGCTAAATCTATCGCGCTCGCTGCGAGGAGGGTTCATAAAAGCTCACCTCCAGATTAAATGCAAGCTGTAAAGGAGCGGTGCTTCGGTCTAAGTGTCAGATAAACAGTTTATCTGTGTCGCGGAGCAACACATGATCCGCCCTGTTACAAACAACCTAACCGTTACATAATTCTAATTATTAATACAGAAAAGGCAAAAGTATACAGAAATTAGAATTAAAATGTGATTTGAAATGGAAACGAAAAAGGAGAATAATTTAAAGCTAAAGATATTAAAGCCATTATTTCAGCGAAAGATAATGAAGACTTCAATTCAATCTTAATGCTTGCACTGGTGCAAGCATTAAGATTGCATTTCTTTGATTGAAATTAAACTGTTTAATTCGGAGGATTTATAAATAGTTAACAGACTTCAAAAAAAGGAGGAGGTTCTCAATTGGACTGATTTTTTTTTTAGCATTGTGCTCAACAATTAACGCGACGTGTATTTGGAAAATGATAATCTTATTTGCAACTTCTCACACTATAAGATGGTTTAACTGCCAGGCGTTTTATACATTAGTAACTAACATTATAAACTGCGACATCTATTTGTCGGAGTGTCCGCGGCGCCGCCGGCCACCAGAACTTCTGGCTTACGTATGAACACGGCACGATACCTACACACATCATTTACAGTAATTACAACAAAACTCGTACAAGATAGCACACAATTTTAATGTTTAGCTACTTCCGTATAGGATCTAAGTTCTACACACTAGATTTTGAAACAAGTCCAATTTTGTTTGGCAATCTTCCAAATCAGTAAAATTAACGAATAATTTGTGTCTCAGCGATCTTCACTTTACTGAAAAATGGTGAACTAAGCATTAATGAAACCACAAGTATATCTTCTGAAATTTTTGTAATGTAATTAAAATTGGTATTTAATAACTTTAGACGCTAAATCCTGGATCATGGTCTAAGCAGACCCCATACGGGACATAAGGATGATGATGATTTAATAACTTTGTTGTAGACCTAACAATTATTACTTAAACAGCGTCCTAGAAATATTTGATAATCGTAGTATTGCCAGCTTTACCAAGTCAGCAAATATTATATGTATGTACTTGGGTGTACATCGATTCCTGTCAAATTAATTCAATCAGAGAGTAGCACTCGGTGGACTGCGCGGCGCAAAACATTCGCGGGCTCATTTAAATTATTTTGAATGTATAATGCGGCGCTGTTTTGAGCGAATTAAGCGCGCAAATAAATATTGGAGGAGACAGGCCGGCCGGGGCGTTACGGGATTTGGGTAGCGGAAGAGCGCGGATATCTTGGCAGTAAGGATGACTACCGGCAAGAAACTCGGTAGTTACTCTTTTCAATGCCAGATTGAATATAAAAATAAAAATTTACAGATTAAGTTAATATTTATACCAAGTCATATAGTTAATGTTCGTCAAAGATTCAGCCGAGTAATATTAATCTTTTTACTTCATATAAATAGACCATCCGGCATTTTTTTAAAGTAACGTCTTCAATGTTTTTTTCTTGTTGCGATGTTATTTGACCAGTGAAACCTTATACTCGTAGTAAGTAATTTTAGTAGGATCTTATAGTAATAGTTAGTGAGTTGATCTAGAGAATTTAATTCAAGGCCAGCTTTTGTCCAAAATTTTAAAGTACTAGCCAAAAAAATAGAGTTGCATAGTTACATACAACAATTTGTGTTGGTTGCACCGACAAATCAAATAGTCTGAGATGTTTTGAAGTGCCTGACGTTTTGAAATCGTTGCGTGCAGCCCTAGGGTCTCATGAATAATGAAGTGTAAATGTGTCGCAACAAATACTCGCCGCTGTAGCCGATGCCGCCCGGGCGTAGCGGGGCGATTGACGTGACACCTGTTTAATCGCTCCTGGCCTTCGAGGCTTACGGCGAATTCTGCACTCTGAGTAGCAAGGAGACCAGCTCAAGTATAATTAGAGAGTATCTTTGTTGACCTTTCGAATTCTATTTGGTTTGTGTTGTCATTCATATTTATTTGACGCAGGACAACACGAACGAGGTAATTTTTTAAAGAATGCCAGTGAAAAAATATAGTATTTCGCATTTATGAGGTATTAAGGAAGCCAGAATAATAATAATTTCTACAGATAATGTTATGTTTTATGAAAATTGTCGGAGGAGCCGGGTGTTGTGCTCGGCAGGTGATGGGCTAATTGGGCGACTGACAGACAGCTGGTTTATTGCTAGTAAGCTTTTACTTTAGGAGGCTGATTACCAACAAAAATAATAAAATATAAATGCTAAAACTTATCTTCTAACCTACGAATGGACTTGAATGCTTAATAATCGATTATAAAAACTAATTGGCTGCACAGTGAGACTATTATGTTGGGGTTAGTTAAAAATATTTGTGAATTTTAAACAATTTACAAATGTTTGTGTTTGGCAAACCGGCAGTTAGTTATATCAGCGTTAGCTGTCCCAGGTGCGGCGTGGGCAGCGGCCCGCGATAGATTTATGTTGCACCCATTAAACAATTTACCAGCCGCCCCCACACCACCACCACCCGATCACCACTAATTTGAACTTTGTCCGTTTGTAATAAGAGCTGTAGGAAGTGCAAGCGCGTGATTGCAGCCGGTTGTCCCCAGTGATCGGTTAATGGCATCGGATGTGCATTTAATTGCGCTGGACCGGATTTAGAGGACAGTCGGCGATGGTTGTAAAGGCACACAAGTGTGTTATAAGTTATGACTTTCTTTATTTCATCACATAAAACCAGTTGGCAGACGAGTAGTTTCATTTTAGAGTGGTTTAATAGTTCTGTGACTGAGCTTCGGGTATGTGGAGTATATGGTACGGGTATGATTTTTACTGTGACAGGTCCAAATTGATGTTGATAACGCACGTGACGTGCTTATACAGATGTAATTTAAATATTTTTTTCCTAATTGAATTACCTATAATATTCTTAAAAGTTCGAGACAGCTCCTAACTCCGAAGTAATCCAGCAATGCAAAAGTAAACCAAAGTCGAAGTAATGTTAATAAGTTTGATATACTCGTAAACGCTTACAAATTCAATTCTATTCAAAGGATAGGGCAATAGATATAAATCTATTAATCATTTGGAATGTACGACCTATTATTTAACTGTGCACTGTCATAATGGTTGGCTTGTCGGATAGACTCGTAAAGCACAAGTCAATATAGATCAGTCTCCAAAGGCAACATCTTTTCATTTCTTTACAAAACCATGTTTTAAGCCATTGCTTAAAACATGGTTTTGACGATGTTGCTATATGTATTATAGTGTGCTATGAGTGCTGTTGCAGTGTACTTGTGTACATTACCCGCTAAGACACATCCCCTAGCGAGCTAATTTAGCTGCATATAATATTCGCCGCCGGAGTGAATGCATCTAATTAGGTCCTGCGTGAGCCGCCGGCATTAGTCGCCTAAGTGCCTGTATGGCCGGCTAACGGGATTAGCCGCGCAGAGGCATTGTGCTGTCCCGTCTTTGCATCTTGGCATTTGTGCCTAAAAGCAACATAAACGCATCATGTCGGGGTTGTTGTGCAGGACAACATTTGATTAAAACTGTGTGACTTGGTTCAAAGCTACATGCATAGGTAATATGACGGCTGCAATCACGAAGAGGTAGGAAAGGATAAAGTCTTGACGTAATTCATGTTTAACTTTGACCTACATTAATCTGAGACATACTAAGAATCAGCCAACTGTACTCCTTGCCTAGCGCTCCTAAAAGGCGACCAAGGGGTCTGTTATTGGATAGGCGACGATCAAGCCACTCGTCACTTCTTTTTCACAACGGGCTATTTTTCTTAAAAATATTTTATAGTCCACTACGGGATTACACAAAAATATTGCTTACGTATATTTTCTTTTGTTCAACAAACTAAAAATACAGTAATAAAGATACAGCGCGTCAAAGTACCGCGTGACGTCATTAGGTGTGTAAATTTTTAACATACAAGCGACGTAAAGCGCTAAATTTCAGATCTTTGAAGCGCTGTTTTTCGAGGATCAGATAAAGCAAAAAATACGTATACCTACAATATTTTAACTTAAGACAAAAAAAAATTCTGAGGATAATACCCTATTTGCCACCAATTTGATTTATGGCTAAAATTGTTAAACAAGATAGCTGATCCTTAAACTCTACCTACTCCTTCCATCTAACCCCCAATGTTATTTTGGCTAAAAGTAGAGAGTTCTTCCCTTCCGATATTGCAGGAGAGATATGTACGTATAAACCGATCAAAAAGCTACCACATGTTACAAATACCGTATGAATGTCAAACAAAAGGTAGCTAATGGTCGTTGCGTGCGGATCCGATGCGAGCCGGCTTGGTGGCTAATTAGCGAGCTCCGAGCGCATTGTCCTCTGTTGCGAGTTGATCGACAATGGGGCACTCGACACATGGGATCATGACGAGAATTACCTACTTCACGTCACTTCATTGTGTAGTCATGCGTAAATAACGTATTTTTGACTTATCAAAAGGTTTTATCTGTAAACCATTTATGTAACCGATAAGTCACTGAAAGACTTATCACATACTAGCTCTGCCCGCGGTTTCACCCGCGTTTATAGTTATATGGCCTGTAGCCTACCTCTATAAATTAACTAAACAAAACAAAAATAATATTTCAATTCGGACCAGTAATTACTGAGATTAAAACAAACTCTTTAGCTTTATACATATATTAAGTAGTATAATATAAAATATAAAATTTAGAACAAAAAACGAGGTGGTTATTTTAATTTATATAAACTAACCTTAAAATGAATTGGCTTGAAGTTTAGTTAATTAGTTAGTTAGTTTAACCTTAAAATGTATGGTACTTTCATCAATGTCATGTAAGACAAACATCATTCAGTCAGTGTCTTTAAATAAATAACCGTACATGGAGAATTACCAAGCTTGAGCGGTGGTAGCTCAATGGTTAGGACACGCGCCTCTTAACCGAGGAGTGCGGGTTCCAACCCGGGCACGTACCTCTGGATTTTTCAAGTCTATGTACGTATTTATACCACTAGCTCGACAGTGAAGGAAAACATCGTGATGAAACCTGCAAATTCAAACAACTTTGGATTTGTAACCATGATCCAAAAATTGTCTGGTTCCCATATCTTAGGGTTACGTAGGTCAGATCGGCAGTCGCTTCAATGTAATTACCAGACTCGCTAAATCGTGGATCATGGTCTAAGCGGACCCCGTCTAAGCACGGGACATAACGCTAGGAAGATGATGATGACATGGAGAATTACCAAATGTTTAGTTGAAAGATAATTATTATCCCTCCCCTAAGTAATACATTGCGGGTCCGGGTCTCGAGGACATACAGGGAAAATGGTGAAGTCAATGTTAAGGTTTAATGTATGTTGGACCAGTGAAAATATACTTCAAAGACTATTTAGTGCGCACTTCAGTCGTATCATCTAATTTAGAACAAACCGGAGACTAGGAAGTCACATTTATTTGAATTATACATTTGGTTCGATGCAACGATGCCAATCTATATTCAAATGCTGTTCTCAGTGGGGCCGTTCTGTGAATGTCATATCACAGACACTGAGTGGCGGCCATCAATCTGAACTGTTATAGCTGCATAAAAGAAGAAACAATTACATCTATACTTATAATAAGTCTGTAGAGAGGTAAATTCTGTACATGAAATATATTTTCAAAATAACTATCAGGGGGGTGATTACTGATCGATACTGATGCCAAAAATGCAATCAGTAAAATTTTTGTCTGTCTGTCTGTCTGTCTATCTGTCTGTCTGTCTGTATGTTCTTTATAGAAACAAAAACTACTCGACGGATTTTAACGAAACTTGGTACAATTATTCTTCATACTCCTGGGCAGGTTATAGTATACTTTTCATCACGCTACAATCAATAGGAGCAGAGTAGTGAAGGGAAATGTTGGGAAAACGGGAGAAGTTACTCCATTTTTTAAGCTTCCGTCGCGTGTGCAGCCTTAATGGTTAAAGTTACATAGAGATCATGTATGACGGATATAGTCTTTATAATATTAACCATAAACGCGGGTGACACCGCTGGCACAGCTAGTTTTTAATATTTGTATTGGATTTCCTCAGTAACTTTTACATGTGGAAACGATTTTGAGTAGAAAGCAAAATCACAAGAGAAATTGATCTATGTATATGATAATATTGGTTACTTATTTTTTGTATTTATAAAATTATTAAAATACCTGATTTTTTTTAAAGCTAGATACTAGATAATATACTTGTGTTTGGGAACAGGTCTACTCTTGGTTTAAAGTGACTACCGAGATTCTTTCCAGTTAGTATATCAGATTAGTCTTAGTATATCGTCTGTAGGAGGAGCGGTGGTAGCTCAATGGTAAGGACACGCGCCTCTTAATCGAGGAGTGCGGGTTCAAATCCGGGCACGTACTTCTGGATTTTTCAAGTCTATGTACGTATTTATACCACTAGCTCGACGGTGAAGGAAAACATCGTGATGAAACTTGCAAATTCAAACGACTTTGAATTTGTAACCATGATTAAAAATTGTCTGGTTCCCCTATCTTAGGGTTACGAAGGTCAGATCGGCAGTCGCTTCACTGTTATTACCAGACTCGCTAAATCCTGGATCATGGTCTAAGCGGACCCCGTCTAAACACGGGACATAACGCTAGGAAGATGATGATCGTTTCTGTAGCCTCAGTATTTCGGAACCTATAGTGCAGACGAGTGCCTTTTTGTTTGCTGTACCTATACCTACTCTGGTAAGTGTGCCCAATTAACGCGAGGCAGTCGCAGACATCAGCCGCACCCGAGTCGCTGTTCGCTCGCGATCACAAAACGGGTTAATGAGAGTACAATTAAATTTCGACTCGAGCGCGTCACCGGCACGGCGCCAAAGATGATTCTGCAGATAATTCTCGGAGTTACTACTGTGTGGGATAAAGTGACACGTATTCCGCGTCATATTTCATTCAACTGTTATGTGTATATATATTTATATATAAACACATAATATATATATTATTTTATAAATAAATAAATATATTATGTGTACTGTTCACGTAAAAGTGAGACTCGTCGGACACCTTGTTGGGGAGATCGGTTAGCGCTTTGGTGATAAATTAGAGTTGAAATTATTTGGCATTCAAACATTACAACCTTAGAGCATATTCATGTGTGCTTCTAGATTATTAATATTTTGTTCGGAAGCATTCAAGGCATTTTGTTTGTGCTTTTCATATTTTACAGCACATACCTACATTAATTAGTTATCCTGTCAATAACGTACTAGAATAAAAGAAGTAGCCATTGTATTTCTGATATATAATGTTATCTATTACTACCTAGCTTAGTTTATCGGACTATATTTAAGCAATATGGGTACTGACGGATTACCTCATAAAGCTTCTTCCAGATTTAGGGTTTTATTGTTACCGGAGACTAAGTCTAAGTTAAATTCCGCAAATAAAACAAAGTGGCCTAAAGCGAGTATACATTCAACTTGCCGATTATCAATAAGATTAATTATTATTAACATTCCAACTCAGTTCAGCCGGTTTGGTATTCTTCCTCGATCGCCAATATTAACTTAACAAAGCGCCACGCTACGCGATTTCCACTTGTGTTTAACCAATAGAACCATTGTTGAAGTTCTTCACAACCGTCTGTTAATATTGAATTGGCACATTTATCGATGTGATTCAAAATATATTATGATTATTCCGAAGTTAATTTGAAACAAATTTAGAAACGGTGACCCATTGATGAATTGCGTAAAGTGTTTATTTGACAAACTAGAATCGTTAAAACAATTTTAAGCGAAATGTCACGTGTTATATCGAAACTAATGTGATGAGGAATATTTATTTGATCTTGATCAAAGTGAGATAAATAAAATACATTCTAACTTCTTCTGCTGCCTAAGTAATACGAACCCCAAAAAAACGCGAAAGTTTTAATACATGCAAACGCGTATAAATATTCATACAGGAATGTTCCGAATACATTATCTGGCGGATAATGGCGTTGCCAATTGACGCCATTTTCTAACAAGATTTTCGCGTGAATTAACATCGCTTATTTCACGTACTTGCGCGTTCGTCATTTTAAAAAATCTGAATTTTTTTTTGCTCGTGGTACTATGCACATCTTAACAAAATCGCTAAAAATAATTATGTCACATTTATGTAATGTAGAAGACACGTTTGACATTTTTACGCCAGTTCGACTGAATCCAATGCAATATGAGAACATGTTTTAGTTTATTAAAATCGGTTTATTTGGTCAGGAGACCAGAGCCATTAATACTGCCGTAATTTTAACTACGAGTACAATACTCACTACATAGCCTTGCCTTCTGCTAGAAAATTGTATTAAGCTCTACTGTTCTACTTGAGCGATTTATTTTGTAGAGCTGCGACCGCGACACAAGATAGTCAAGATTATAGCTCCAGTAACACGTAAACAAATGACGTCGATCGAACATAGAGAAACGCCATACAATCCTGCATCGCGCTGACGAAGTTATTCTCGCCACTAAGTATATATAAAATACATCACGACGGTCAGTCGGACCTGGGTCCCCGAGCAAGCAACACCTAGCTCGGCGGAAGTACTTTCACTTTCAATGCGGGCGCGTAGTTCGCACGAAGCTTTAATTCTATTGCTTTTCTGCTATTATCTAAATTAATACTTCATAACTTCCCGCCCGCGTTCCCCGAAAGGTTAGGCAGAGTCAAAGGGACAGCAAGCCCCTTCAACCGTATTCAGCCAAAAATAAAACTGAGCTGGGTTAGATGGAAAATTGTGAAAAAGTAGTGACAAGTGGCTAGCTTGTCGCCTACACAATCACATACCCAAAGTCCTATATACCATTAGTCGCCTTTTACGGAGTTTTACATGGCAAGGAACACAATTGGCACATTATTTTTAAGTCCCAGACCAACATGGATTTTCTTATACATCTAAGAAAAACCGAAAATGAATTTCAATTCATTTTCACTTCCTCGTCTTTATTTGTTGAAGTAAATAGAGCTTTTATTACATTGCCGATTCATTTGTTGGTCTGCCATGTTGTTGGTGATGAGAAAAAAATCCACGTTAATCGAACCACCATAAATAAGATCTAAATACAATTGTTGGCAACAAGTAGTCGGTTAATTTTATTTCCGATATCTGTGCCGATCTGACCTGACTAGACCTTTTTTTTATTTTGCCAATAAAAGAGTATTCACGTAGAACAATCGCGTGAAGATGTGGCTTCTCAATTGAATATCAAACAATTACGTTGCACGACATCGCGGCTGATTGCAGCTCAGCTCGTTACCGAGTCCGCGGACACGAGTCCGCACTCCTGCAGTCCGCGCTAACGGCGGCCAGCGCGTTACGCGGACCAGTTATTGCTTATTGATATTGCGACATTGCCTTAAGCGGTAACGTTTCATTCCCATTCAACGGATTCAATTTAGCGGTCGGACTTTTGTGTTGGCTTAGTATGTAGCAATGTAAATACGCTAATTGAAAAAGTCCTCGCTGTTCTGATTTGAATAGCTTGTATAGGCCTATTGACAGCTGAGACTGTTGTAAAACAATCGAAAAACAGAACGGTTCGCACTTTTATTCAATAATTTACTTTATTTGCATGCCATATTTAAAACTTGGGATTCTATTGTTATTCACAAATGCCTATAATTCAGTTGGTAGGTACATGACTAGTCCTACGTGACTATTATACCTAATGTTTAATGAGGTCAAAAATACAAAAAACCGCCAGATAGCACGAGAGAGTCTCGTGGTCTTAGATAAATCAAATAGCTCGTGGTCTTATCACTGTCACTATTGGCTCCTTGTTAAAGCATGTCAGTTTAGTCTGACTACTAACCAATGAGGACGGTGACAAGACCGCAAGTCACAGTTACGCCATCTTTTGGATATTTTAATTCAAAAAACCCTCATTAAAACATGACTGCAATAATGTTATATGAACATCCAATTCTTGGGATCGATATAATATAAAACTTATTATGTATTTAATCTATATATAAAGTGAATGCGAATCATCTCAATGTTGTGTACAAACTGTGCGCTAAACATATTGTAGTATTTTTACCTGGTGAAATACCAGTCGGAGGGATGCGTGGCTGACCCCCTGGGCGGACGCATTCCAGCCCGCTGGAGCCGCATAAATAGCGACGGCATAAATTAAAGGTTCCCTTTAATTTCCTGGTAATTGGCAAAACATTTTCATTACGCGAAAGGTTTCTTTCAACAAGTATGTCCGGCGCGTGACACCTGCCCTTTCGTTTGGGGCATGTGCCCTTTTTGTAGGTAAGTATAGCGTGATTAAAGTGTACTTTAAGGTACCAATAGCCCTGCGGTTAATAGA
Source organism: Glyphodes perspectalis (assembly GCA_951394215.1). Taxonomy (NCBI): domain Eukaryota; kingdom Metazoa; phylum Arthropoda; class Insecta; order Lepidoptera; family Crambidae; genus Glyphodes; species Glyphodes perspectalis. The sequence continues at coordinate 188,992 of OX596218.1, forward strand.
GACGTCATATAGAATCATTTATGTGATTGGGCTGTGTCGGCGTAACAGACATCACATATTTTGGTAATTAAAATGAGGAAATATTTCACGTCATTCTATTGCGTAAAGTAAAAACTTTATGAAAGTATCCGTTAGCGGTCAAGTTAATGTTTTCATGATGCTAATGGTATGTGTCTCTTGACTGTCACACGATATCACATTTTGATGATCTTCCTATTTTCTTATAACATGTGAGGTAATTTTAAGATTAAATCTTAACTTAACGCCAATGTCCTGACCGGAATTAGATGACCACTAATCAGCTGTTCTAATTGGACATCTCTAAGATGTTACGGATTAGAGTCCTTTTTTTTTTTTTTTTTTTTTTTTTTTTGCATTTACGCACCGTCCAGGTAAACCTAGGTTCGGCCTACGAGGGATGTGTCGGGCTCAGAGGCCGGGAAAGCACTCTACTACCGACTAAACCTCACGGTGGTCATTCTTCGGGCGTTGGCGCAGATTCCGGGCACCCCACTCGGGACTCTACGCGAAATCTACGTCTACGCCGCTGCCGATCCATGCGGCCCATCTCGAGGGAGAGGCAACCTCGCCCCCAGAACACCTCGCGGTGCTTATGACGGCACAGACCACAGTGTCACCCCATCCTATTTAACGGACGAGGATCCACGTGTCGTCATCTTCTCTGGGGCTGCTTAACGAAGTGAATGCAGGCCCCCCCGCAAACACTCCACAGCCCCAAAGGCCCTTTTAGTCGCCTCCTACGACAGGCAGGGATACCACAGGAGTATTCGGAGCCCCCCCTGTAGGGCGCTCGGATTAGAGTCCTAGATCAAGTTCTTGGTGCTGACAACTGGTGACCTTTCAGTTAGTACGTGCTATCTTCGTATTCAATCGTGGAATAATGAATGAGTGAGCACTCAAAGTGTGTCGGCGTGAACAGCCAAGTTTATTTGTAGTGTTGAGGTCGCTCAGTGGGGCGGACGCGAACTCGGCCAGGCTCAGAGCGACTCGCTCAAATGTCCTCGTGAGAGCTTTCTCGTGTCGTTGCATTTTTCCCTCGCACCTCTTGCCTTATTAGTGCGCTAAGTTGTGGACGCCGCTTATTGCTTTGTTACGGTGCACTTGAAGTTGTTAGTGTGTGCTCCTGTGGAAATGAAATGAGCTAAACTCAGCACAGAAATGTGATTGTATCGCTTAGGCTGCGAGTTTGTCCTAGATGCGACGCCTCCGTATTTCAGCAATTCGGAATGCTTGCTAATCTTCTTCTTAGAGTCGTACATTTTACGAATCAAATTATTCGGTTTTAAAATTATGTGACTTTATTCATCTTCATTCTTTTAGTAAACAATCATTTTCATCAGGATTCAAAATAAAATAAATAAAAAAGTCGATTTAACTACCCTAGAACTTTTTATCGTATTCAAAAAAAAAAATCGAACGGAACTCATCTTAGGTGAAATGAACTATAGTGAATTGATACGTCCTGTGCTTAGTTGATGTCCAGTTAGACCGATTTCGTTTGAAGCCACTGCCTACCTGCCCTTCGTAATAGGGGAACCAGACAAAATTTGAATCAGGTTACACATACATAGTTATTGAATCTGTTGCTTTCGTCAAGCATGATGTTGTCCCTCACCGCCGCCAAGTCTGTATGAATCCGTAGTCAGATTTGACAAATTCAAAGGTACGGGACCGGGTTTGAACCAATAGCCCGCGCGGCGGCATGGGGGGCTCGTGTTACCCGCTTGAGCTACCAGCGTTCATTTCGTTCAAGCATCATTTCGAAGCCTCTATTTTTTTTAAATAAAATAACAACATTTTAACACGATGGCTTGTGCCGTTATTCATTTGTTAGTGCACCACAGTATTTTTTGTCACTTTAAATACTGCAGTAATTGAAACAGAACGCGTCGCAGACTGTCTGGTGTGACCGATGCGCGTCTGTTTCTTGTTGCGGCCTCTAATGAAGGAGCGTCGTGTTAGGGGGCTTACAGATGAATGTACTGTACTCGTATATCAGCGCTCGCCCGTGCCAACTGTTGGCAACTGTTGGCAACTGTTGGCGATTGTTGCCGAGAGTCACGGTACTACATGTACGTATGTGACTGAAGTGGAAATATTCGGTCGCGTCAGTGACCGTAGCTTGTATGTACCTATACTTTATTGCATACATAACATCACGCCCATAATCCCCGAAGAGGTAGGCAGTGTCAAAGGGGCAACAGGCTCCTTTAACCACATTCTACCAAAAACTAAACTGGGCTGGGTTAGATGGAAAATTGTAAAAAAGTAGTGACAAGTGGCTAGCTCGTCGCATACACAATCACATACCCAAAACCCGATATACCATTAGTCGCCTTTTACGATATGCTAGGCAAGAAACACAGTTGGCACATTATTTTTAAGTCCCAGACAAACAAATATGCAGCTTGGCATAAAGATAAATACGTTCTTAGTACGTATTGGACATAGCCAAATATGAAAAAAATAAAAGAAATTCACCGAAACAACGTTTCAGTCTCTGCGCTCTTATTATTCTTAGCTGATATATCGAGGATTATTTAATTTTGATGGAGCATTAGTAGAGATTTTATTAATAATAAATCACTGACATGATGTAGAACTGTAGTTCCCATAAATGTATGCTACTCTATAAGTTATATACACGGTAGTGGCTATACTATATACTTTCTTAAATGAAAATGTCATTGTGAGTTAAAGGGCGGAGAAAAGTTACAAGTGCTGAGATAAATAATTTAAAATGTTAAACTGAGCAATTTGATTTAAAACCTGTCTCTACATTGTTAAGATATTATACCTCTTCCCACAGTCATCTATATACGACATTGTTGCCGTTGACCAAATACACTACTGTTCTCTTAAACACAACACTAATTTTCAATTATGCAAATGTCCACTTAACTAAAATATAATTAAAATAGTTATGAAGGCTCTAACGAACTACCCGAAACAATGAATGAATACAATATACGTGTCAAATTAGATAAATGAGATACGCGTGTCGAGTAGAGCGGTGAAATATATTAACAGGGTTTATTTTATTAATTTAATCAAAATTAAGGTATCGTTCCTAAACCGTATCAGTACAGAATGGGTACCAGAATGGTAATATTACAAATCGTTTTACATACGTACTACAGGTCTGGGAAAATGGCTTGCTCGTCGCTTACACAATGACACATCCAGAAACCGATAGTCGGGCCGCCTTTTATGATGTGCTAGGACCGGAACACGTATGGGGGACCTAGGTCCGACTAACTGTCTCGGTGTATTGTAAATTTACTTAGTCGCGAGAATAATATTATTCTTGTTTAATAAATAAGGCTGTTTTCCTTGTTTTTTAGTTTTTCTCATTTAGCATGCGGTGTTTGCCTTAAACGGTTGTTACGCTTAATATTTAAAGTAATTTAAGTTATCTATTGTAAAAATATAGTGTACACAAACACTGGTAAAGCTATAAATAAATAAATAACTTCGTCAGCGCGATGCAGGATTGTATGGCGTTTCTGAATGTTCGATCGACGTCATCTCTTTACAAATTATTGGAGCTATAATCTTGAATATCTTGTGGCGCTGTCGCCACAGGCACATTATTTTTAAGTCCTAGACCAACATGGGACTAAAGAGTTTTCGAGATATTAGATTTTTTTCTTTCCTATGTATGGATTAGTTTGCAAGAAGTGTGAATAGATATCATTATTAATCCACTTCACTAGTGGCATTTACAGCTAAAACAACGAAAACCTAACTATGAGGCATAAGGCCGCTATGTTTAAATTACCGGCGGCCCCTCGCCCCGGCGCCCCCCAGCGCCCGGCGCCCGCGCCTCATGAATGGCCTAATCGAAACGTCTTGCTGGAACTGCGGGCTTTGAGTGCTACTTACCACTATACATCTTTTATTCGTCGAACTTACTTGACTTTGTCTCATTTCTTAGACACAAGTATCATATCTAGTTGAACTTAGCTTAAAGTTAAAGTAGCTTATGCACTTGTATCACGGAAATCAGAATCAACTGAGGTACTATAAACACTCAGATCCCGGTACTAACTGGTCTATGAGAGTGAAGGCACGGTGGGTGTACCACAATCTTCATCGTTTAGGCTAATCCTTGTTGAGTGTGGCTGCCGTAACAGAAATCTGTTTGGGAGATATTTTAGTGTTAAATAACATAATTGCTTAGTTTATTTTAACATGATAGAATTTAGTTTTATATTGTTACCAATAGATGGCGGTGCGTGGACTAACTCGGCAACTTTTTCACGGCACTTATTATGGTCCGAGCTACATCATGGTTTTTAAGAGTTCGTACCGAAATTGCACATAAACATTAATTTCGAGATGACATGTCTCATGTTGGTCTGGGACTTGGCCCATGATGATCTGGGACAAAAAAAAGAATGTGCCAACTGTGGTTCTTGCCTAGTATGTCGTAAGAGGCGACTATTGGTTTACGGGCTTTTGGGTATGTGACTGAGTAGGCGACGAGCTAGCCACTTGTCACTCCTTTTTCACAGCTTTCCATCCAACCTAGCCCACTGTCCCATGTTGGTCTGGGACTTAAAAAGAATATGCCAACTGTGGTTCTTGCCTAGCATGTCGTAAAAGGCGACTAATGGTATATCGGGTTTTGGGTGTGTGATTGAGTAGGTTAGCCGCTTGTCACTACTTTTTCACAATTTTCCGTCTAACCCAGCCCGGCTTTATTTTTGGCTGAATGTGGTTGAAGGGGCTTGCTGCCCTTTCGACTCTGCCAACCCCTTCGGGGATTATGGGCGTGATGTTATGTATCTATGTATGTATTAATTTTGAGAACTAATATTGCGGGAGCTCGCAGGCTGCGCGCGCCGCGAGCCGGAGTCGAGCTATCGCGTAAATTAAAGATACACTCGCGGATTAATCTGCGCGAGTGTTTGTCTGTTTGTACTGCGGAGCGTGTTTGCGCTCAGCGCGGGCGGCGCTGAAATATCTGTTCACTATTCAATGTACGTGTGATGTAAGTGTTTAGCTTGAGTATTAATAAGAAATTGATTAAATAACAATGTATTAATAGCACGTAGCAGTTATTTTTATTTTATGTTTAGATATGTAGTTAAAGCATTAGAACAATCACGTTAGTAAGTCTTTCGTGACGTAAAAACGGAGATCGCTGCCAAGTGTGCAACTGTTTTAAGTCAACGTTAACTAAAAATAAAAAAAAATATCACACTATTTTGACTCGTAAGATGCATCGTCATAAAAGTCAAATAGTAGTGGCAACAAAGTATTTGATGGAATAACAGAATGGAAAAGTGGAAACAAGATACCAAAGTGAAGACGAAAAGCATTGGAATCAGAAACATCTCGTGGTCCCACAGGAATATATTAACGGTATGAAGTATGATGTGGAATGCCATAATGTCGTAAGATATCTGCAAGAATTCATTTTTAAATAAATAATAATAAATAAATAAATATCCGACAACATCACATACCTACTCGTACATTGATCTGACTCCGAGGTAAGTAGCTTAAGCACTTGTGTTACGGATATTAGAAACGACAGTGTTATTACAAATATATACTTAAATATTGGATATTAACACCCAGACACAGAACAAACACAAGTATTCATCATACGAATATTTGTCCTGGGTGGGGATCGAACCCACAACTCTAGGCGCATGGGGCAGGGTTTCGCTCTTGGCGAATTTTTTTCTATTTTATAATTTGTTTGCTTTGAACTTAGTCTTTTTACAATGTCTTAATGTTCTATTACATTAATACTGCGCGTAATAGTATACTTTGTTGTCAACAGATGGCGCGGTGCCACATTAGAACCAGTTAATATTGTATTCTTCCAAACATACAAAATTAAAGGCTGAACAAGTATACACTTTTAGTTATACATACAAAGTCCATAATTTCACAGTATATTCCTTACCCGTAGACCACCTTTGTTCCGTTATAACAGATAAAGTTCGGTTCGACCTGAAGTACAGGACACAATAAACCTAACCACCCACCGTAAATCTCCAATATCCATATCATATTTCTAAATATCATAAAATGTTTTTGACTATTCTTTTTTATTTTTAACTAGCAGCGGCCCGCGGTTTCACCCGCGTAGTTCCCGTTCCCGTGGGAATATGGGGATAAAATATAATCTATGTTACTTCCGGATAATGTAGCTTTCCAATGGTGAAAAATTTTATGAAATCGGCACAGTAGTTTTTGAGTGTATTCATTACAAACATACACACACACAAAAATACAAGAATAGAAATCTTTCCTCTTTATAATATTAGTATAGACTAGCTTCTGTCCCCGCGGCTTCGCTTGCGTGGTGCATAGGTAAAACATATCATATAAACGAGTATGCTAGGTATTCTAGTGTGTAATCTAAGCCTGTGTCCTAACTTCACGCAGAACCCCTTGTGATCCCTTTGTGAGTTTATTTGTTACGACATAGAAGAATGCAAATATTTGCGCTTTATAATACTCGTATTAGTGTGGATGCCATATTATAGAGATCATAAGAATTAAATGTTTTTGCAAGAGCCTGAGAGCCACGCTAATATTATAAAGGCGAAAGTTTGTGAGTGTGAATCTGAATAGATTTTAATTAAACTTTACAATAATGTAGCTTTTACACCCGAATAACATATAGGCTATGTTTTATCGACGTACCACGCAAAAAAGCAGCAGAAGCTAGTTCCTACTATAAACGCCGAACTGATCGATACCACGAATGCCATTCATTTTCTCAATATCGATTTCGCTAGAGCCATTCATTAGTCGTATCTGTGAGAGTTATCGTAGGTCAAGTCAAGTAGTCGCATTTATTATTCACGCTGCTGCAGGTGAAAGTCGCAGCGTTGTGACGTCTTCGTTTCTTCGTTATAGGTGACATCGGTTCAATTTCTTGTTAGTTTGTAAAACACACAGTTTATAAAAAGCGTGTTCGGAAATTTAAATAAATATACGTGCTCGCTTTATTTAGGACTGATTCTCTCACTGGTCTCGAAAGCAAATATAAATTTTATTTTAAGTTTAAAATTAAATGTCGGAATCTGTTAACCCAATTGTGTATAAATCAATAATAATAGATAATACGTAATTGTGCAAGTTGTAGAGTAAATAAAATAATAAATATAAAGTACTGTGCGGTGGTGGTAATTAGCTAAACTTAGTTCAGGTACATTGTGTTGTTACTTCTTTTATTTCGTTATCACATTTTATTTTTTGTACCAAATAAAAAAAAACTTTTTTTCTTTCTTTATTTGTTGTCGTTGATCGTACGAACAGGGAAGGGAAACTCACGATGGCTTAGTACATGAATGAAGCGTAAGAGAGCAATTGACAGTATCGTAGCGTCTCGTAGCATAGTCGTAGCATTGCTACGGCAGCGTAGCACATTCAACTCTAAATAGCTTACTTCGAATTTTATTTGTAATTTCCTCATTAGAAACGATTAAAGTATTTTTATTGAAACGACACGTTTATTTCTTAAATTAAGTTTAACATTCAACGGTTAATGACTAGTAGTATGTTTTAATGATACGACATTATAGATAGGATTTTTACAAACAAATCTAATATTCCCGTAAAGTATAGTAAATCAATGCCACATTATAAATTTCAGGCTTTTATTCTTCCTGAATTTATATAATATATTTCATTCTATTTATGAACTACATAACATTACGTCCATAATCCCCGAAGGGGCAGGCAGAGTCAAATGGACAGCAAGCCCATTAAACCACATTCAGCCAAACCGATTGTTTTGTCTGTCATAGAAGTCATAGCAGTAGTAGCAATCATTTAATTGTGGTAGTTGTATTCATACATTTCGTACGTGATAAACCAAAATGACAGAGTGGGGTAGAGACGAAACGAAATCGATCGTCTAGCAGCTAAAAGGTTGTCGATACATGGGTACTCGGTCAACACGCAATCCGAGCAAGCTGTTTAGCAGATTGGCAAACAAGCGGCAGGAGCGGCCGCGGCTCCGGCCCCCGGCTCCGACACTTAGCCGAGCCGTGACGTCACCGCGTGCCAAACACGCCGTTAGCACACACTGCCACGTTTCCGCACTTCGATGGAGTGGGTTTATAAATAGCTTGTATGAATGATATTTCTGGGAAAAAATTGGTATAAATCACGACAAGCACGTGTAGCCCTATGTTATTCTGCGATTTCTTTTAAATAAATAATATAAAATACGCAAATGTGGCTTTTCTATTTATGGATACTAGGTTACACTAGCTAGTTAGGAGCACGTTAAGCCGTTAGTCCTGCGCCTGACCTCTCTCCGGTCATGTCAATTGAATTGTCTCACCGGAATAAAAGAGTGCACCTGTGTTTGCGCACACACTTGTGCACTATAAAATCTCCTGCGCAGTTGGTTAATCCTCGTTGAGATTGGCCGCCGTGACCGATATCGGTTAGGAGGACATTATCGGCTGCTATGACGTCCTTTGACAGGTCGCGGCACCGCGCATGTTCGAGCGCCGCGAACGATTTTTCCGCGAACTAAGCGCGCGCTCATTGCCTACTTAAAACGTTGTCATGTGTATTTTTTCTTCCTTGGAGCGGTGGTAGCTCAATAGGTAAGGACACGCGACTCGTAACCGAGGAGTGCGGGTTCAAATCCCGGCACGTACCTCTGATTTATGTACGTATTTATACTCACTAGCTCGACGGTGAAGGAAAACATCGTGATGAAACCTGCAAATTCAAACAACTTTGGATTTGTAACCATGATACAAAAATTGTCTGGTTCCCCTATCTTAGGGTTACGAAGGTCAGATCGGCAGTCGCTTTAATGTAATTACCAGACTCGCTAAATCCTGGATCATGGTCTAAGCGGACCCCGTCTAAACAAGGGACATAACGCTAGGAAGATGATGTGTACTTTTCCTTCCTGTAGCGTACAAACCTAATTGTATCTACATGCTTTGAGTAGCTCTTGATATATTTCGAAAGGTTAACCTTACCACTTACCACAATGTCACCCTGGTATTCGACGCGTGTTTCGTTCCCGTGTTTCAAGCCATTGTTTGCTCGCGTCTCGCCTGACGTTGACAGGCCAATACGTCAGCGGCGTCTCAGGGGCCGCTCAAGAGACATAACATTATGCGAGACAGCGCAAATCGCTGCTGCCAACTATCTTTCATGTATTTGGCTGCGTGGTTTCTTATGGCTCCAAAGTGTAAAGGCCGACCAATAACGGACAGTATATCGTTGGAAAGATTTTTTGGAGCGCATTTCTTTATTTTTGTGGTACTACCCAAGTCTCTATTGAAAAAGTTAAGCCTAAAAGTAAATTGTGCAGAATGTCGTTCATTTCCCAGTAATAAAAATTTGTGCCCGTGTGTAAACTAAACGATTTTGCACTGAGCTTAGCTATTAATCCAAGTACTTAGTAAAAATCTTCTTACAATATTACTGCCCTAATATTAATAAAAATATTTCACAACCATTCCCAGATCAACCAGTCAATCCGAAAATTGTATTCGACCTAGTATAATATAAAGATTTTAATTTTTGTATTTTTTTTGGTAGCTTGTTTTAATCGTTTCAATATTCAAATACTCGGTTTTCCGCCGCTAAACTTTATAAGTCATACAGTTATTTAAAATTTGCCGCCACCAAAAAGTGCCCTTGCCCCCACCACGCCACACCACTGGCATTACTATAGAAGTGTAACCTCAATCCAATTTGTTTGCCCAGTTAAAGGTAACTGTGGCAATAGCAGTCGCTACAACGTAAAAGCTTTGCCAGCTAAATGTTGGATTGTGCTTATAGAGGACCCGACTAAGAACGGTACATAACGCTAGATGATAACGGTTTAAACAAGAAAAGGGACTGAGCACTACTGTGTTATGAGACAATTCAATGCTTACTCACTAAAAAGTATTAAAGGGATTTAACTAACACTAAAAAGTATTAAAGGATTCCGAGTCCCTAATTCATGCTAGAGGACAAATTGAGTAAGTTAGGTAAGTCATTTATTACGCTTAGTATATCACGTAGATTAAAAAAGATATTTGTTGGAAAATTCGATTAATAGTCTGAGAAATGGTTTTCATTATATCAAATTTAATTTAGAGTGAAATAGACATAGTCTGGCTGGCTATAACTTTAAGAACTCAGATATTGGTTTTATTTATTGCCTACATTATTTTCAAATAAATAAACATAAGATTCTGCCACAGCTGTACAGAGCTGGTAAGCGTTTGCGACGAAATAATAAATAAATTCTCAAGAGTGACACACCAAATCTAGTTCCAAACTAAGCATATTCACTAGTATCAGTAGCATATATATGCTTGTGCTATGGATACTAGGTGAACGGATAGACATACTTAAATATGTTTATAAACATCCATGACTCGTACTCGAGTGGCATGATCATTACACCAACATTTGCCCCTAGCGGGAACTGAACCCGCGACCCTTGCTTTCGTGCCCAGGGTCTCCGACCACACGACCAATGGGGCTGACAGTAATATCGGAAATAACTAACTAAACTTCATGCCACTTCAGTAATATCGGAAATAAGGCTGAAATACATACAGATACATACATACGTCACGCTCATAACCCCGAAGGGGTAGGCAGAGTCAAAGGGGCAGCAGGCTCCTTTAACCACATTTAGCCAAAAACAAAACTGGGCTGGGTTAGATGGAAAATTGCGAAAAAGTTGTGACAAGTGGCTAGTGCAATGATGGGCGTTGGGAGAGCTTTAAATGATAAGACTGACTGCGATCTAAAAGCCTGTTTAATAACATTACATGCACTTATATACTATGGGAGGAAGTGAGTGTGCGTGTAAACAGATATAGGTGGTGCGCACACTACACTAGCTTGTCGCCTACACAATCAAAACTCAAATATATTTTGGTCTGAATGTGGTTTACTGAGCTGCTCCTAGTTCTCTGCCTATCCCCTCAGTGTGCAAGCGTGATGGTGTGACGTATGTATCTACTGAAGATAGTAGCAGACTATTTCAGCCCAGTGGCAGATTTACAGTGTTGGCCGCCCTAGGCCCCAGGCCATAATTCTCCGTACTAAAGCGTCATCACTTAATTTTTAACACAATTGGCCGCCTCTAATATCTGGCCGCCCTAGGCCCGGGCCTACTGGGCCTTAGGGTAAATTCGCCACTGTTTCAGCCTTATTCAGACTTTATCAGTCCCATGTTGGTCTGGGACTTAAAAAGAATATGCCAACTGTGGTTCCTGCCTAGCATGTCGTAAAAGGCGACTAATGGTATATCGGGTTTTTGCTGTGTGATTGTGTAGGCGACAGGTTAGCCGCTTGTCACTGCTTTTTCACAATTTTCCATCTGACCCAGCCCGGCTTTATTTTTGGCTGAATGTGGTTGAAGGGGCTTGCTGCCCCTTCGACTCTGCCTACCCCTTCGGGGATCGTGGGCGTGATGTTATGTATGTATGTATGTATGTACTCAAGTATAAATGTACGTGTTCATCGGACAAATATTTAGTCCTAGCAGGATTCGAACCCGCGCCTTTGTTTTCGTGGTCGTGATCTGGAATCACATATATAAGAATCCTATCAATGTGATGTGTTATATTTTAGGTAGGTACATACATATTATGTGCCCTCTGTTCACAACTGTTCTGCCGCGCCGGGCGTGGTTGGAAAGATTAAATGTTTTTATCGATGCATTTTTCCTCTCACGTAGTACAGTGGAGGGTCGCCCTTACTTAGAGCACAAATTAAGTTCAGTTTTCACGTCGTTTGAGAGACGTTTAAATTGATTATTCTTGCCATTTGTCACAACGTTTTGTAATGGTTTTTCAGTCATTAAAGATATTGGGTTGAGCCTTGTCGTGACATATTTAAAAGCTGAAAGGCTATTTATTTAAGTTAAATTTATTCCAATGTAATAGCTGTCGATTTTAAAACTTTGATTCGTTAATGGAATAACAAAAATAATGTATACAAGAGTAACTACCGAGTTTCTTGTCGGTTTCTTCTTGGTAGAAGCAACATTCCGAACCGGTGGTAGATTCAAATTATTAGTTGTTTTTCCTGTTGAATTGACGATTTATAAGTGTTTGTTTCAAACCTATATAAATAAAGAGTATTTTGACTTTGACTTTGTACATTTATGTAGGCGACGAGCTACCCACTTGTCACTACTTGTTCACGATTTCCCATATAGCCCAGTCCAGTTTTATTTTTTGCTACATTTGCTTAAGGAGGCTAGCTGCCTCTTCGACTTTGCCTACCTCGTCCGTAATTACGGGCGCGATGATGTTTATGTATGTATGTATGTATGTATGTATGTATGTATGTATGTATGTATGTATGTATGTATGTATGTTAATAACGGCTATGAACATTGCAATAGAACAAACAGGTTGAAAAGGACACAAAATAAAACCCAGTTCGGCTTCCGAATAAACTTTTATTGGACAAACGCCTCCTCGAGTATCGTTACAATTTACATCAACATCTCTAATAAAATACAATTAATTTATAATTAATTCAACTAACTAGCATATATTATGTTACGCCAGCCCCTTACACAGGGCGTATCAAAGATCGTAAAAATAATTTATACTCTTACTATCTAACAAACAGACACATACTCTAGAAGGTGACGTAGTACGTTACAGCTATATTTGTACGTAATTTATAATTCAGGATAGTGACATATACATCTAAGTATATTCATGAAAGCAGACTCTGCACTCTCCTAGAAAACTGATATTTAGAAATAAGCTAGTTACGATATAGTCAAGATGAATATACAGTTTCACGGTCCAGTAATACAAATTAAGTTGGGTTTTGGATATATAGTTAAATGGCAAGAGCTGATTTATATGTTATTAGCAAATAGATAAATGATATATGGAGATACACGGAGAGAGCAGAGTCCGAATGTAACACAAAGACCAGGAACTCAGATCGTCAAACACTCGCAATTCTCCTCACTGGTTGGTAGCGGGGAGGATTGCCGACCCAAGCGAGGCTGAGCAGCGGAGGAGTCATCCGTAGGGAAGCCGACGTAGATATGGCGGGTGACAGTGTGGCTATCGGTAGGTATTTATTTATTAGTTATATAATACAGTTATCCAGTTGTCTAGGCCTCGTCCGACGCGCTGTTTTCTGTAAAAAGAAAAAACAGATTTAATAATGTTTAACAGCAATTTAATTTTTAGTGTTAATGAACTTAATAGAGCTTTGATGTGATTAGCAACACCCTGAAGGTGTGGGGAAGATATTGCATTACATCTACTGAATAGAGTCGTAATCCTCACGATACAGCAAACATTTAGTACAGTAATCTGTAGGAGAGATTTTTCTAATCCTAAATAAAATCCTGTCATATAGCTAATATATTTACTAAACTAAACTAAAGCTTGCATAGAACGGACTATATTGAAGTTAAAACAATTTGAAACTAACTAATCAAAAATGCGAAACCCTTGTTGTAAAATCAAACAGATATTTGTGGAACCTTATTTCAGCGTCTTAAAGTTCAGGTCCGTTGCGTCACGTGGGCGCGCACTGGGGGACAATAGATAATTTATTCAGAACTACGAGTATGTATCGATTGGCCGGCAGTCGATCAGCAGTTTACAACTATGTGTACTTTTAGAGATGCTCGGGGCGTTGGCGGCGAAGCTGTTGAGAGGCGCTCGGGCTTAACACGTGATTAAATGTTACATCCAGGGAGGTACTCCACATGGGCTCCAATCACACTTGTAGCGGGCGGTTTACGGTCAACCTTTCCTATTGTCAGCTTTACCTTTATAGAGTTCCTATTTGTCATGTTTATACAATTTATATAAGTTGTTTGTGAATGCTAAGTTAGTTGACGCAGATATTACTATGCTAAAATGAATAATGGGTGAATCTATCTATCTAGCCTTCAAACTCACTTTATTGTATTATTTATATTTGAACTGTTCTTAATAAATTATCCCTGTAATCTTATATACATATTTACAAATTATAGGAGGTATGCTACAAATTTCATATTTTCCATTAGAATTACAAAACTTTGATAAAATATTAAATCTAACACCGAGACGAAAATCGATGAATATTGCTACGACGCTCTGTGAGACTACGAAAACCGTAGCAGCCGTAGCTGACTTCGTAACGTGAGATGGCTTCGTTAGAAACGCTAATATTTATTTTATTTGATCAGTCAAGTTAAATAAAATAATTTTACTGTAATGGTCCATTGCAAACAATTTATTACCGTAAATATTTTTTTCCAAGAGCCCTTCCAAACAAAGTGCCAGCAATAAGTCTACGGCGCCCTTGTCCCATTACCCTCAGTCTGTCCCTGAGTCGGTGTACAACTGTAGATTGTTTGTCGGGTCGGTTCCAACCGCCTGTGGATCGCTCGCGACCCAAATAATTAGCGCCAACTCTGCCTCTTGGATTAATTAATTTAAAGCGCTCTCTGAGGTGAGCCGAGTGAACCGAATACATCGGTTAGTCTTTGCCGAAACGAAAATATTCGATAAATTCGAATGAAAATTAACCGAAGAACCGAAGAAAGACATTGACTTGTGGCAGGTATTTTCTTTCTAAGGCACAGAGATCGATGTAACAGTAACTAAACATATAGTTTGTTCGTTACTTCCATTCGTCGCTGTGTCTTGTTTGTGGATTTTTTTAATATAACTTATACAAGTACACATTCATAATTTAAAAAAAAATATATATCTTTTAAATATAAAACCCGTCTAATAAATCACGAGAGAGTAGCAAATCACAAGAGACGGAGTACCTAAGAGAGTATACAAAGAATTTAATTTAAAAGAATTGAAGAGTAGATATCTAAAGCGGTTTTAACTCTGTTCGGGCAAAGCTAATAAGGAAAATCCATAACAATAAAACGTCGAAATTGACAGCGGAAATATAATAAAAGAAATGCCGACTACATTCGAAGCCAATATTAAACTTTAACAATTAGTATTGGAGTGGGCAAATAATGATTATATTAAATCTTCCCAAATGATCACAATTGAGTCTGTAGTTGCGTAAGAGGGTTCAATTGGAGAGACAAATTCAAACAAAACAAATTCTATCTACATTGTTTGGGAGAAAACGGAAGGATTGTGTGAGCGGGCGCGCGCACAATAACGGCGCGAGCTGTTGTTAAGCGCGCTAATCCGAGCGCGCGGCGCGTCGTGGCCGCAGTTTCGTTAATCGACGACTTTAGCCGCAGATCTTTAGGAGTTCAGTGAGTAACATTAATCTTCTATAGTCCTGTAAAAATACTTTCAACAATGCCGGCTTTCTACGCATATCCTCTAAATATACATAATGTATTGTATCTTTACGTATTATCACGTTAAATGTAGGTACGATTGTTACACAAAATTGGCTACATTCATTCTTGTGTACGTGATTCACACAAAACGTCGCAAAAAAGGTTTGATCAACAGATTCGTTACCAATAATATTTTTTTGCATACGTAATTTTTATTTATTTTGCGTAAGCCACGAAAGCATAGCTGTTTGAATCATTAAAATTTTATCCATGTGACTCTTTGATTTACAAGTTATTCGTACTAGCTTTTTCACGGCTAACTTCTGATATCAGACATTCAATAAAAACCATTTAACTATCTCACGATGTGGCGGCATCGCCCTCTGATCCGGCGCCATTCCCGGCAGATGCCGCGCTAATCTTCAGATCGGAGTCTACTAGATGTACCGTATGCGCACGTTACGTTTTTAAAAGTCACTGATATACTTTTATAGACGTTTTACGACTTGTAAAATGCGCAGCCGTAGTTTCGTTTCAATATCGTAACCGTAAAATACGTATTCGCTGAAATACCGTGTTTTATGATGACGTATCACTGCGGGAATAATGCTCGTGTATTTGTTAGTAGTCTCAAAGTACTTGGGTCAGTCCTGACTGGGCTAAATTGATATGAATTTTAAGACTCGGGTCTATAATGTACAGAAGAAATATCAGACGTAATAACTTAGGTCCGAAACTTAAGATTAAACAATTATACTGTGGAAAGTTTTTCACTTAACTATTCATTATCTTTTGACAGAAGTACAACCGAGGTGACATAGACTGCTATTTGGAACAGTTAAAATGACTACCTATACCAGTAATTTAAAAAAATATGAGAATAGAACCAAATTGATATCCACTTTATACTGAAACTTATCGACTGGGCTATGGAGATATATTCAGTATGTTGAACTTTGTTTTGTTGAACAGATTATCGAGATTTGGGTATTATAATATTTCTAATTGGTTTCCTTTTGAAATTCAGACGGTGTAGGCGACTGCTTTTAGTCTCCGTCCAAAGATCCATTTAATACGTGAATAGTTATGATAGGGGCTCAGGACTTGTTACTTGTTACTTGTTAATTATGATAATTAACTTAATTATGTATTCCATTACGTTATTCTAAGGAAAGATAAGAGAACAAGTCATACTCGCTTAATTAATATTATATTAAAACTTAAGATAATTGTAAATTTTCTTGATCTTAATGAAGTTATTATGAATAAATGTGAAACTAATATAAAATGTTATGAAACTTATCCAGTGGTTGTTCTTACAAGTCAATGTTGTGAAAAATAACAATAACTTTAAAGATATGTATGTAAGTATTATATAAACATTATATAATGTTTACTGTATTTTATTTGAAACTTAGTCTTATTTAGGAACAGTGTGAGAACGTTTTGCGCCTGAAACGATTTAATATTGTAATTTTTTATTCGGTAGAGACAACAAACTTATGATGTTACAATGCCAGGCTATGAAATAATTGCGAATAATATTATATTCGTACATTAGTTATTGGAAATTCTGTAATGATTGGTTTTAGCTCGTTAAAAATTAAATTAACGGGACAACATTAAACGATACTATGGGGATAATAATGGCTCTATTCCGCCGCTTGCCATTTGATTGATATTCGATGTTTTAAATTGGGTCTCTTTTATCGAATAGTTTCCATGAGAGAGTCGTCATTGTTTCGGAGTCCGCTCGAGTAGGTATCGCTTCCGCGCGAGCGCACCGCCCCGCGTCGCACCTCACCTCCCCGCACCTCCCCGCATCGCCCCACATCGCCCCGTTATGGCTAGAGCCGATCCGGCTGCCCAGTGAACTCGACACTTCCATTTGCCCAACTGTTGTTGTTGGCAAATTATGTTCGACCTCTGCCCCGGCTGTGTCCTCAGAACGAAGCCAATCGCGCGAAAACAACGCCTATATTTGTTGTATTATATTCATTTGGATACTATCTAATAAACTCAATGAACACTTTTACTTTTAAAAGGTTCAATTTAGTTCGTTAGCGATGTAAAGAGCTATTATATGAAATCATTAATGGGAAATATGTAATTAGTAAAATAAAAATTTTCAGGTTACTAAAGGTGGCAATTTACATACTGCTAGTCTCAAGGTAGACAGTCTTCGTAGCTAATGGATATTTGCATCATCTGAGGAATGACGGGTGCCTTGCCTATACTACAATTTACTTAAGGCTAACAAATATAAAGGCATTCCACTAGACTGCATGTACATAGCTGTTGCATAAAGTTCTGATACCCAACTCATACTTTCCATCACATAATATTTTTAGGGTTGTTGACACAAAATTTATCTAGATCTATTTATACATAACGTGTAACACCAAACATTAGACACACAGGGCAGCAGAAGGAAGATAGTTAGTTGAAATAAGCTCTAGTCTTGTTCTAACTACACAAGACACTAAAGATCTACAGCTAGAAGAGACAGTAGTGATTTGAAAGAAGTGTCGGTTGCTATGGTGACAGATAGAAGATGTATTGCTTAGCGACAGGAGCGCATGTTGACATGTGGCGAGTTTATGATCGTTCTGCTATGGATACATTACAGTTTTTAAATCACATCAGAAAATTATGAACGATCCGTCCGAATTTTTTATATGATTTAAAAACAAAATTTTTGCCGTCTGACTAGATGTTTAATGTTAAATAAATAAACCCAATGCGATACTAAGTTTGACAATACATTATTACTACATACAAAACATTACTCCCATAATCCTCGAAGGGGTAGGCAGAGTCAATAAGTTGATAGAAAGTGGTCTGCTTCGGTAACTATAATGACTATTATTAGTTACGAAACTTGTAATATATTAAATTACTTCCGTAAAGTTACTGAACTGCTTCAAAGTTCTTATCGTAACGGTCTATATAAAGATGATAATCATAATTACGATCGATTTTATTACATTACTGTGATTGGGTAATTGTTCGAACATAATGTCCGCGTTCCGGGTTTGAAAATTGATTCATTTTGCTCGACTGACCTTAAAGCACAATTTTACAGTAAAGAAAGTTTTGAACAAAGTCCGGAGTTCGACTCAGGACACTTCTGTCGTAGAATTTCGGAGATGTTGTGTCGCAAAAGTCTTTGTTGTGACACATATTTTAACCGGCATAGAGTATCCATAGCAAAAAGCAGCGATTGAATGTGCTAGAAGATTACAGAAGACAGAAAGATGGTAGAGCGTTGGTGTGAAGGAGACAGCCTGTCTGTTACCGTGGTCGTCTCGCTCTAGCGCGGCGTCCGGCGCGGCCCGCTTGCCCCACATGCCCCTTAGGTTCGTCCAGCCGGGCTCCCGCTTCCAGTAATACGATCCTGTTGGGTCATATACCTCTTTGAGATGCGCACACGTCGGCCTCGCTCGACAGCTCGTGTGCGCTTGATCGAGTAGGCACTGGTGGAGGTGTGGTTCGTAATTGATACGTTTGTGGTGTCCTGGTGTGATAGCTAGGCTTTAGGAATAGTGTGCCCTTGTTGTGTTTGCCTTAGACATTTGGTTGCCTCTTTGTTTCAGTGAGATGCGCTTTTGACGAGTATAGGTACCTCTTGAGAGATGAGATGCTGATTTGTATCAGTTTTAGAGTATTTGTATTATTGGTGCTTGATTTTGTGAATAATTTGCATGAGTTTTCTCGTGAAGGTTGTTTTGATGATAAAGGTAGTACCTGCCTTAAATATATAACGGTTTCTAATAGTTAAATTTTAAAGATTCTAAAATAGTCATGTATTATTTTGCGATAACGATATTTGTTTCTGTTGCGTTTGTTTATTTTCATGTATTTGTGAATCTAATGAAATGTTTGGTCAGTAAATATGTTCAATATTCTTTTCCTAATTTCTTAAAGTCGACATAACATCAAAAATAGTCGATAAGTTTATTCAAATAAAATGTGTGCAACGCCTGAAAGTGAGTATGGTTGTATTAAAAGTTTTTACACAATAAAAAAAAGTACATATTTGCACGTTTAGTTCAGGGCCTTGAGACTTTGGAATTTATATGAATGGAGATAGTAGCGCTGTTCTAATTGTGACTGACTGTAGGTTTTATGTGGGAGGCTCCGGGGATCGCTACAGATGTTTCCTGGAGCGAATCAATTAAACAGAAACCAATCGGGATTACACAATACATTCTTGACCTTTCGTCGGGTGCCGCGGTTCCTTTATTTGTCGCGTCTTTGTCGAGTTTTAAATAGCAGGAAGTGTACAGCCCGAAATAGGCTAACGATGTTTTATGATCCCGATCGAGGAGCAATTTAACTCGACTACCGGATATGCGAGTGGGTCCCGAACTCAAATTGTTTCAACGACCTTGAATTTTTCATTAAACGTTTAAGGTAGTGTTGGGGTGTTCACCACAATGGATACCGCGAAATAGCTATTCCAATACTAGGTAGCACCGATTTTAATTTCAGTCAAACTAATTCTATGTCTTATGGTAAAGTATGACATGAGTTTGACTCTAACAGCAAAGATTAAGGTGATATAAGCGTTACAGCGATCATACTGCCTAATCTATTGATTAAGGAGATACAAGGCCACATATATTCCAGATAAGGTCTATACATGAAGAACAGTTACGAACGGACGTACCTAGTATCAAAACCCAGTACAACCCTCAAAAGTTTATGGCTAAATTAATGCGCAATGATGTCCCGGGCGCGGTGTGGCCGCCATATTGACTCGGGACATTTAATTTAAACGCGGGCGGCGCAATTTTTGCGTAATTCCGCGGGAGTGATTCCCGCCGCACAATTTGCTCAAATGCGCCGCTCAGTTAGCTCAACTAAATCACTGCGAGAGATGTTGGACTTGACAACGACTATTTGGAAACAGTGAGTTGCTTTTTACAATCCGAAACATTCTCATCGTTTGAGGAAGAACATATCTAAGAGATTCGTTTTTCAATAAATATACTGTACGGCGTTACCTAAACTATTAAAATATCTGTCACATACTTATTAGTACTTCTTCAGGTAGCTCATTAGGGATACGTACTTATCTTTTCTTATTAATACTTTGACTGAAATAAAAAAAAAATTGGCCATTACGTTTAATAGAAGTTAAACTAGTAACTCTCATTTTAAAAAGGAATTGTTATAGTCCATTTCGCTTAAGATGAGTTCTGTGACACTTTGAATTTGACGTTAATAGATAAGCATCTGTATGACAGCCATTCCATTTTTTTTTTCAATTCGATAAAAAGTTCTATGGCAGTAAAATCTACTTTTTTTATTTATTTTATTTTGAATCCTGATTAAAATGAAAATTATTTAAAACTTTGTTTATTTTTATACATAATACTAGTGTTTTCACGTAAATAATATGCAGATGTGTCTTAAACGCACGCGATTGAAAGACTCGGAATGACCCAAATAAGGAAGTTTTGTTGTTGTTTGTGTCTTAGGGAACACTTCTTTGTTGTCATTGGGTTCGAAACATTTTTTCGGTTGAAATGTTCGTTTAGGCAATGTCTTTAGTATAATATCCTAACTCGATGACAAGATGCCTGCCATATCGGATAATGATGTGATGTAAATAGTAGTGTCAATCTCTATGAGTAAACTTTCCGATTCCCGTAGTATGCAACTCATACGATATTTTTACTAAATTTAAATTAGTTATAAAATTAAGAAGAAAATTAATCGTCTTTACAATAATAATTGGAGATTATTAATTAGTTTTACAATAATGTTAGCGTATAAAGTAAAATATGTTTGAAACTGAATATTTTGATTCATAGAAAGTACGATGCATGAAAAGGAATATTGACACATATCACGGGAATCATCTTACGTGAAACGGACTATAGTGGGTAAATCTGTTAAAATCTAGCGTTTTCATTACACATTCATTGAAGCTATTCCGTCTATCTTTAAGTATCGCCACGGCAAAACAAGTAGTTATACTGCAAAAAAAAAGTTTCGTGGCTACGAAGTGGTCAGCCTTAGCTCGCATCACATCGCACTCGACTCGCCATTAAATATAACAAAGATTAGATAAAAATTTCAGAACAGTCTATAGCATTATCTTGGCTCACGTGGTATCTTCAAAAAAACCAGATGGTTTCCATTATTTTAAAAAGCTTCTTTAGTGTCCGTCGGTCTGGAAAATTGGTTTATGAAAGCACCATCCTTTGATGTGGGATTTTTCAAACATTGTAATTATTTGCGCGAATGTATTTTTTGCTATCAGTATTTGTTTGAGATTCTGATTATATTGAAGCCAGACACAATGGAATTTTGTTTTGTTTAGCATACCTGTAGTAAAGTCATAAATTATCTTTACTAATATTATAAAAAGGGAAGATTTGATTGTTTGTTTGTTTGTATTGAATAGGCTCCGAAACTACTGGACCGATTTGATTAATTCTTTCACCAATGGAAAGCTACTTTATCAGCGAGTTACATAGGCTATATTTTATCCCCGTATTCTTACGGGAACGGGAACTACGCGGGTGAAACCGCGGGGCGCTGCTGGTAACACCTTTAGTAACAAAATTAAGGAATACTAATTTTCCATGGTAATGCCAAATATAAATAAAGAAACCTAACAAAAGACTACGTTTAACTGATTTACTTCCGAAACAGTTAAGTTAATTAACGCCCGCCAAAACAGTTGCAAATGTAAATCAATCAACGTGGGGTGCGCTTCATGTTGATTGATTTCGTCATCTGGCGCGGGGTGTCGGTGCACCCCACAGGCGGGGTGTCGCTGCACCCCGCTGCCGGCCGCTGCACCCCTCGTTACCGCCGAAAGCGAACAATTTATTATGAAACTTTTATGGAACTTCCATCGATTAATTGCGATCGGATTGCTCAACTTTATCGATTTCCAATCGTTCTGTAATTGAACGATTGAACTTTACAAGACCTTACGGAGCGCTATTAATTTTATATCTATCAACCAGTAATGACCTAAGGCATTGTAACTAAAAGCGATTTCACTGAGTTTTAATAGAAATTAAGAAGTTTAGACAATTATATAGCAATTATAAAGTTGTGGACGTGGAAGGCTGCATGCGATTAATTTTTAACTCTATTTGAGTCTATTGGGATAGTTGATTTGCCTTATTGAAAAAAAAACTGTTCATTTATATTTAATCAAAAGTTAAATCGCAGTATTTTAACTAGATAAAATGTAAACATAAAATCCTTATGAAAGTGTACTTAAAATATAGATCCATTCTAATACGACAATATCTTAAGTGTGTATCAAGAACTTAACGTACGGCAGCGTGTTTTGAGCTAGCAAATCTAAAATAGTAATGTATTTGCTGCAAAACTTGAAGGATAGACAATGTATCTAGTTTGCTAAACTTGCTGCTAGAGACTGTGGCGACCGCACCGCAAGATAGTCAAGATTATAGCTCCTATAATGACGTCGATCGAACATGCAGAAACGCCATACGATCCTGCATCGCGCTGACGAAGTTATTCTTGCCACTAAGTATATATACAATACACCGAGACGGCTAGTCGGACCTAGGTCCCCGAGCAAGCAACACCCAGCTCGGCGGAAGTACTTCCACTTTTAGCGCGAGCGCGTAGTTCGCACACGACAAAGTTAAAATAGAAGACTCGATTTAACAAAATCTACCCAATCTTGATGCGTCACCTTGTGAGTTGTATACAAGGGACCAGCATGTTTGCCCATTAGGTCCATATTGGGACAAACAAAACCTAGCCTGCAAGTACAGCAGCAGGTCGCCGCTCCAACCAAAAGTACCTGTTAGCTTAGAATACTTAACGTTTCGGCTGCAAGTATCTCTCCGCACATTCTGCCTACGTCGCTTTTATAAATACAATGTTTAGGAGCCGCTGTGGGTCGAGTTTATATTCACGACGGGACAGGGAAGAAATGTGTTTATTGACATGCTTCTTCTTTATGTGCCTGTAGTACGATCTAACGATTAAAACATTTTTATAGCCACTTAATAGGTTTTTATTATGGTTGAAAAGTGGCTTATCTATTATTTATCTAAGAATTCATTTGCATCTTAAGAGAAAGGTAAAATATCTCTTTGTCAGAGAATATTTAACAGTAATACTAAAAACTCTCTGCGAAAATACTTTGATTACCTTTACTACTACTTATTAGGCCGATCACTTTCTGCGAGAGCTTTTTGCTAAAAGCTGCATGCCAATAAAGTTTGGTTAGTTTTTATTCAATGGACTTATAGGAAAATCTAGGGTTGAAAGGTCACATGTAGTCTTATAAGAGCTCCTAATATTTTCTCTACATTGTGTGCTTCCATGAGTTTTTAGACCAATTTGAGAGATCTATTTTGAGTGGAAGACTTAAGCCATAGATAATGTTGTTTGAAACTACATAACTTTATAAACTACACTCTGGATTTAGGAAAAAACGTTGCATCACAACGTTTTTCAAATTACATAGTAATTTCAGTACCTCAGGTCAATTTTCGATTGCGATTGCCGACGTGAAACCGTCGGTTCGACTAAGTTGATGATGGGCTAATTGGAGTGGATGTTCAAGAATGGATTTCGGATTGGTAGCCCCGGCCGCTACGGTTCTGGCCTGATCGATTGGCGGCTGAGGGGCTCTGACAGGTCGTGAAAGGCTGCCTGAGGTGATCTAATACCATGGTATACAGAGACGTTCTATTGTATAATTTTGTTAATACGTACAATATATGATTAACCCATATTGAAAGACAAAATAGTTAAAAAAAAACTTTTTTATAATTATTTATCATGATCACGACTTTAAATCAAATTAAATAAACTAATCTCATACAAAAGCTAACAACAGAGTGAGAAATACTTTCGAGACGGCTTCAAAGGCACTCCTCAGTGTAGCGTCCCTCCCCTCTCTCCGAACTCCTAAATGACCAACGAGTAACAAGCGGAGTGCACGTCCGCTTAAGAATGTTAAAGTTCACTTGCTCGGTTAGCGAGACGCTGTCCATTGCCCGCTGAGCGCGCGAATGCTCTGCGCACTTACTTTAAATGCGTCCGTGAAAAGCGAACGCAGCACTTTCTGAACGGCCAAGCGAGTTAGAGAGTATTTTTAAACCGGTTTACGTATTTATTTACTTCGCTCGTACTATATTAGTTTAGCGACTCAGAAATTGTCTTTCGGAACGTTGTCTTGTGAACTTTGTTGAGAATTGTTTAAAATAGTCTGAAGAGATAGAGAATAATGATGACTGATTTATTTTATTTACTGTATTTAGTGTTAAGCATACTTGTAGAAAATATAACTTCTCTACTGGTGAGCGGTGGTAGCTCAATGGTTAGGACACACGCCTCTTAACCGAGGAGTGCGGGTTCAAACCCGGGCACGTACCTCTGGATTTTTCAAGTCTATGTACGTATTTATACCACTAGCTCGACGGTGAAGGAAAACATCGTGATGAAACCTGCAAATTCAAACAACTTTGGATTTGTAACCATGATCCAAAAATTGTCTGGTTCCCCTATCTTAGGGTTACGAAGGTCAGATCGGCAGTCGCTTCAATGTAATTACCAGACTCGCTAAATCGTGGATCATGGTCTAAGCGGATCCCGTCTAAGCATGGGACATAACGCTAGGAAGATGAATACTTGTAGAAAATATAACTAGTTTGATTCTCTTAAATTCGTCAAGATATATCTTGAATACAAATTGGAATGAATGTGGCGTAGCTAACTTCTTTAGCCCGTTGAAACTTATATTAGAATGCTTTTAGCGTCAAGTGTATCTAGCCTTGGTAAGTCAAAAAATAATGTTCAATATTTTCTTTAATACAAACGTTATTTCTAATTAAACTGTTTATGTATTTATTTGTACAATTACCCTAAACTTACATATTAATATATGAATGTAGACGTCACGTCAGTGTATAAATACATGGTCTGATTAGTAGGCCAGCCAGCTGACGCACATTCGGCAGTATCAATAAACTGAGCGCGCGATTACTCCGCGCGTCTCATTTCGCGCCGTTCATCATACTTGTATATTAATTATTCTAACTAGAATCAACACAATCGCGTACTCGTCAATGTTTGACTCTGAGAAAGCCTTAAGACAAATAATCCGCTATTTATCTCGGTATGCAACATTCCGGTGTTTGTGTTGGAAATTATTATCTTCCTTAATGGCATATGAACGATTTTTATGAATCTTTAGACCCCATAGGAATCTTTTAATTGTTATTGAGAAACGTTACTGGTTCTGCCTAGTAGGTGGATATCTATTGAGCAAATCTAGATTTAATAATTTGCAAATAATTATTTAATACATTTATTTTGGATTGTCACATATAAAACAATGCCCAATTCATGGTGCAAATATTTGTAGCAGGATTCAGGACAACAAAGTGAAATGTGTGAAACAAAATATTTTTATAAACTAAATAGATGCCGCTCTACAGGAGGTACGATCATCCTGATATATGTGTGTATCCGTGTGTGTAATATTGTCTGTATTAACGCAATATAAATTTAAACTAAGCTTATAAATACCAGTTTATCTGTAAAATGTTTGAGTTAAACGGGTTTTTGTTCTGTATAATGATTTCATATATGAGCTAAGAGGTTTCTGTAGTATTCTATATAGTATAGTTCGTTTTGGAAATTTTATTACAAATCAGAATATGTATAAATAAAAATGTTATGTCGGTTGTGAGATTTTTTAACATTTTATGTAGGTATGATGTTTAGTCGTATTGACGAAATGAATGAAATGTTAAGTAAGGTATTATGAGAAATGTAATGATGAGTTTTTTGCAGTCGTGGCAGAGAGTGAGTAGAGAAGTGGAAAGACGATCAGATATGTTCCGATCACTCGACAGAAGGGCTGAGAGAGAAAACTTCAACTCTAATACGTAAACACAATTAAATACACAAGTAAGGGGTGATTAAAATTGACAATCAGTACTTTAAAGATTTCGCGCCCACCAAAAAACGCTGTATACTTGCAAGATGTCTGTCTGACTTATTAAATTAGATAATTTTAAATATTTAACGTTGAGAGCCGGCGCAAAAGGAACTAAATAGAATTTAAGCGTTAAAGAAAGATAAGATACTTCTAAATTGAAGTACTGATGCTTACTGACGTTCATCAGACTAGATAGAGCAAGTATCATGACTAGAAAAACAGAACTAACGATCATGAAAGCATATTGCTACTGTCATATTATTAACTTATAAAATCAGTTTCATTTCTGCTGATCGTTCAGTGGTCTGATGTACAGCAGGATACTATAGAACTTGAAAATCGTACTTATAATACAGATGACGTTATAACAAAATCTGTCGCAAACTTTATTGCGGTTTATATTTTATCTGACTATACAAAAATGGGCCTGAAGTCACGTAAACTAATTCCTTTTGCACCTTGCGTCAATCGTAGAAACGAGACAAGAATGTGGAACCAGAACGAGGTATACAGCGTCGGTGGGCGGCGTGCGGTGCCCGTGCTGCGTACGCGCCGGTGCACGGTGCGGCTACACACGGTCGCAGGAGTCGACGAGGGTGGAATGCACTGACTAGTATCTACTACCTCAACTATTAAAATGAAAAAATAAGTTCGTTTGTTAGCTGGTCTTTCGCGTTGCGGTTATCGGTTTAGACGCTCTGATTTTATCCTTTGAATAATTTATTTACTATGGCATTTTATTTTTAAGAATCTCATAAGGTTTTTTAGCCTCAAAGTCTATTAATGAGTATCAATTCAAAACAACTGACGGCGAATTGTTGTGTATTCGACCTCGTTAATTCGTTAATTATTTTATAAACCTCTTTGGACAATAAACCAAATTTAAAGTAACTATAACTAAATCAAAGTGAAAGTTATTTAAATATTACTACAAAATCAATTCATTATTATGATATGGAAATGAAAAATTTAAATTTACAATCAATTCAAAAAATATACGTCTACATAACTAATAAAAAAATTTAATTTGTTTTTGACAAAGGATCAAATTAACTAAGTTGTCACATATGTTCAGAGCGTCGGAGCGTCTAAGCCGAGCGCCGCGCGCGCAGATCACCTCGCCAATTACCGGTGCTGGTGCGCTGCTTGACGGGCCGCTTGCCCCACGCGCCGTGCAGTGCGGACCACGCGCGCTTCTCCGGCGCCTCGCCGTGCATCATCTCCGCCTCCTCCACCTGGGGGCGAATTCAATTTAGAAGGATTTGGTCTATCTAGTTAAATATTTTGAGCGGTGGTAGCTCAATGGTAAGAACACGCGCCTTTAAATCAAGAAGTTCGGGTTCAAACCCAAGCACGTACATCTGGATTCGACGGGAAGGAAAGAAGATTTGAAAAAGCTGTCAACTTACACTTTATCAATATTATAATTGTATTTTGAATAGAATAAAAAAGGGATAGCCCATTACATAGACATCCCAAACTATTTAAAAGCCATGTTCTACATGAGTGTCGAATACGCTGACAATAACTTAAGTACATCACAGCTTATAACTTCTCGAGCTTAACTTGTTTATCTCGTTAAAGATTTTATTTTTAGAATCAACGGCATATTAAACAAGTTTATTTTATCCGCTAAGGGCTATTACAAGTGAACCTACTTATTCCAGTTTAATAAGGGTTGTATTATGCCTAATTGTTTCACTGCTTATCCTTTCAAAAGGTCCGCGTGATCCGGGGCTTAAGACTTTATTAGAGCAAGGTGGTTATAATGGAAATGAGCTTTAGCCAATAGTTACAGTCGGTTTGTGAATAGAGAATATTCTGAGAATGTCTCAATTTGACAGTTTCATTAATACAGAAGTTTAACAAAGGATTCCCATTAGAAACCTGGGGTGATCTTGATATCTGTATGCTATGTCATAATCATCGTTCGTAATTGGACAACATCTTGCCATTCCCGGAAATTGTCATCACATTGGCACGTCATTCTTCTTTGGACCTTTTAAACGAAAGTCATCCACAGGTGCCTATTGAGTGACATTACATAAAAAAGGAAAAATATAATAAATAAAATGTATCAAGATTCTTCCTTTCCAGTTGCGTTCTTCAATATCAAGTGTTACGATCGCATATCATACAAGGTATATGTATCGCTATATTCATCAATTTTTTTAAATAACATCTCATTTCCCTAAGGCATATCTATTAATAATATTCAATGAATTTACCAGGAATATTTTTCTTTAGATATCATTTTGGGACCATTAATTAGTTATTGATTGGAGAAAAAATAGACACTTCGATAGAACATAATAAATGTGACAATGTATTTGTGGTCTACGCGACTGAAAAAATAAATAAATAAATAAATAAATTCTTCAGACTGACACACCAATTCCCTAGTCCCAAACTAAGCTTATGCTTGTGCTATGGATACTAGGTGAACGGATAGAAATACTTATATACGTTTATAAACATCCATGACTCGAGTACAAATGTCCATGTTCATCACACGAAACATTTGCCCCTAGCGGGATTCGAACCCGCGACCCTTTGGTTTCGTGGCCAGGGTCTCTGACCACTCGACCAACGGGCCAGTCGAACGAAAAGGAACTAAAGTCGGTTTATTTATTAATAAACCACTATTACAGTTACTGTACTCTAGTATTATGGACGCTCGCACCTCGCGCACCAATCAAACGTTTGCTCGTTTATCTACAATGTTTTTCATCGTCTTTCAAACTTCTTCCATCTATAATATAAAAAAAAATGAATCGCTGAATGTGTTGCTAAGGGAAAATCTCGAGAATAGCTGAACCGATTTCGCTAATTCTTTTTTAGTTGTGTTTCTTATTATCAGGTTAAGGTTCTTATGAAAGAAAAAAAATTAAAAGTTGCACGGTAAAAAAAATGGGTATTGAAAATCCGAGAACGGGGCGTTACGAAGTGCGCCGGGTCAGCTAATAACGTTATAAACGCGAAAGTAACAATTAAATAAATATCTGACTTCATCATCATCAATGTTGTCTTTTACTTCTTCACCTCCCAGTTACCTAACTGATTGTAATAAAATTAGACGCGCCTAGAGTTTGAATTCTGAAAAAGAACATGGGCTACTTATTACCCTCGAAAATGTGATAGATCCCGTGGAATGCGCGACAGAGCCTCTGTACAACTGACCGAATAGTAGGCGCGCGAAGCCGCGGTCAAATAGTTTATCCTACAATTCATCATCATCATCATCATCATCATCCTCTTGCCCTTCTCCCAGGCCACCTGGGGTCGGCGCAGCATGTCTTCCTCTTCCATACGTTCCGGTCAGCCGTCATCAAGATATCCACTCCCATTTCACTCATATCATCTATCATCTATCTCTATCATCAGTTCATCCTACAATTATCATTATTTTTTCTTTCTTTCTTTTAGTAGTAATGTGTACGTGTATTTATCACCAGTTCCAAAGGCCAAGAGTTTCTAATTCCCCGATCTGTCGTCGTACTTAATTGGCGCTGCACCGCTCGCAAACGTTGTTGTTGCCTTTGAGCCGGGATTATTGTGCCGCCATTTTAATTTCATTTCGACTTCGAGCGAATTGAGTTATTGCAATGACGGGCTAATATTTACAATTTGTTTGTAATTACTCGAGTGATTAGGCGATTGTATTGGACGTTAATGTGATTAATATATTTACCAATTTAAATAAATTTAATAACTATTTTTGTTTATTTTCTATATCAGCCCGTCAAAACATTTTTTTTTATAGTTATGCTTAAATAAATAATGAAATCAGGTTGAGAAATACAGTCTATATGAAAATATTTAATCATTAAAAATACTTGCTTAGACAAATTGACTGGCTCGATGGCGCATTTTGTAGTGACCCTGCCCTATGCGCCAAGAGTTGTGGGTTCGATCTCGACCCAGGACAAACATTCGTGTGATGAATACTTTTGTTTGTTCTGTGTCTGGGTGTTAATATCTAATATTTAAGTATATATTTGTAAAATACCAATGTTGTTTCTGGTATCCGTAACACAAGCTACTTACCTCTGAGTCAGATCAGTATATGTGATGTTGTCGGATATTTATATTTATTTTATTTACTTATAAAACTTATTAATAATTTATTTTACTAGCACCTTATATACAGATACCATCACGACCGGAATCCTCGTTGGGGTAGTCCTCGTATAGTTCAAGGAGCAAACAGCTCCTTGGACCACATTAAGTCAAACACCCATTATGTACGCGTAAATATAAATTAACAATAGTAGATACTATTATAATAATGTGTTTTTTACAATTTTCCATCTAACCCAGCCCATTGTCCCATGTTAATCTGGGACTTAAAAATAATGTGCCATCTGTGGTTCTTGCCTAGCATGTCGTAGAAGACGACTAATGGTGTATCGGGTTTTGGGTGTGTGATTGTGTAAGCAACAGGCTAGCCACTTGTCACCACTTTTTCACAATTTTCCATCTAACCCAGCGCATTTTTGTTTCTGGCTGAATGTGGTTAAAGGGACCTGCTGCCTCTTTGACTCTGCCTACCCCTTCGGGGATATGGGGGTGATGTTATGTATGTATGTAATAATCTGTAGCATCGGAATGCGCCGTAATTGAAACTGTATTCCCATTAACTATGTTGCAAAATCAATAACACAGGCGTTTGCACTGTAGGGTAAACGGAAACTATCAGTTAATAGACCCGGCCTATTTTGCAATGGGCACAAACAGCCGAATGCAGATGAGTCTAATTCGCATTCAAATGAGTGTTATGGCAGAGGGCGGCACCGGCGCGTGGTGTGCCGGCGGCGGCTCCGTTTGAAGATGCTGTGTCAATCGTCTTAGGTATAGCAAATATAAGGATGCAAATGTATATTAAAGTAATATTAAATATCCCACAACATCACATACATTGACTTAGAATTAAGTAGCTTAAGCACTTGTGTTACGAATCAGAATCAACAGTGGTATTACAAATACATACTTAAATATATCACACGAAAGTTTTGTGTCCTGGGTGGGCATCGACCCACAACTTTGGCATATAGGGCACTACCAAATGCGCCATCGAGCCAGTCAAATGTATGCATTGATTTTATTTTTCTCGCTATTTTATTCCTAAACGTGGAGGCGGGTTAGCCTAAGTGTAGCTACGTTCGTTCGGGCCTAGAGCGGTGGAATGCTTTTTACTAGAAAGAAAGGGCAACAGTGAAGGCCTATCGTACGAAATTGAATTGTATGGATCATCTATACATATAATAAATCAGTAGAAAGTTCGTGTCTGTACATTAAATAAATTCATCCAAAAAAAGAGTTAATCTATACTAATATTATAAAGAGGACGGATTTGATTGTTTGTTTGTTTGTATTAAATAGGCTCTGAAACTACTGGACCGACTTGAATAATTCTTTCAACAATAATAACAACTGCATCAGCGAGTAATGTAGGCTATATTTTTTCCCCGTATTCTTACGGGAACGGGAACTACGCTGGTAAAACCGCGGGGCGCTACTAGTTTGCTATAAAATCGATGCTAGCTCAGTACAAATGTGAGAAAATCTGCACAAAGAATGTTATTAAAAATCAGCTTGTGTTTCATATTAATCAACGATGGCAGTTCCTTTTATAATTTGATATATCTACTAAGAAGAACGTGGACAATAAATCTAAATTAAAAGAGTAACTATCGAGTTTCTTGCCGGTTTCTTCTCGGTAGAATCTGTTGTTTGAACCGGCTTATATTTCTGACGATTTATAAGTGTTTTTTGTAAGCCTATATAAATAAAGATCATTCATTTCATTTCAGGTTATTCGCGACTAAGTACCTTTGTACACGTTTTATTTTCCAATCCATGTACTTAAATAAATAATCAGTTTCACTGGCACCCCTATTTGGTAATTGATACAGTAACAGCGCGCTGTTGTCAGCGCGACCATAGATTTAGGATGTACAAGATACACAATGACGGCTCGGAGACATGACCAAAATAAATTTAAGCATGTGTTGGTTGACGTCTATGTGTGAGTTAAAAATAGTGTTGTCAAAGACGCACTTTTACATTATTTGTATTCTTGTCATGATGTCGCTAAAAGACGATTAAGTTTTTATCGATACTCGTGACGTCACCGCTTTGTCAAGCACTAGCGTAACCAAACTATTTACAATTTTACACAATATTTTCCCCAATTCTGATTATAATCACGATGTATACTTAGAAAGATCAATTATAATCAATATACTATTGTAAACATATTTTTCTAAACTGATTACTAGCAACAATTTGACAAAATATGGTTTGAAAAAATCTAATGATAAAATCGTATTTACCTGTTAAAAGTGTATTTATTCGGATTATTCCGTCGTGTAACATCACAATCACGTACAGAACAAGTCACCTCAATTGCACATTTAATATTCTCGATTATAATCCAAGGTTTAATACATAAATGCAGAAATTTCACTGCGACGTAGAATAGACCGGGACGCTATGGCCTCTTACTCGCAAAAACATTGACATATAGGTACTTCATGCGCTGTCTCTTTTTCTCTCGGGCGGTTTGTATTTCAACAGGATTTCTCGCTCCCACGCTTTATGTATCTTTTGCGTAGTCAAAAAATTCTAAATCTATGAGCGCGACACTCGCCGGTGTGCTTCGCCTCGCGTCAGCTCATTCCGACGTCGTCCGCTCGGACTCGAACCTTTGTCTGGATGTCATCGCATCCCGTTTTTATCGACAACAATCGACTACAGGGGAGCAGATTGCGTACGTGTTGTTAGTATTCACAAATAGTTATTAGACTTAGTGGCTTCTATTATCAAAAGTTACCCAAAAGTGTTGCTCTTTACCTAGGAATTTTGCCACATTGCCATACATGGTAATTTTGATGAGATCTAGTACTGAAAGTTTTATTTTATTAGTCATAGCAGCGCCCCGCACCCGTATGTGGTGGCATTCCTTAGCCATATAAATACTTATTGTCAAATGATGAGAGAGTAGTAATAAAAGAGCTTCGATACAGTCAACAAGTCTTATTATTTTTAATATCCCACCGCACGCAGTTCCCGTACCCGTGGGATTACGGTAATAAAATATAGCCTACGTTACTCGCTGATAAAGTAGTTTTCCATTGGTAAAAGAATTATTCAAATCTAAATGTTTCGAAGCCTATTTAATACAAACAAACAAATAATGAAATCTTTCCTCTTCATAATATTAGTAGGTATAGTATAGATTATCCTGTAG
Organism: Glyphodes perspectalis; assembly: GCA_951394215.1. Lineage (NCBI taxonomy): Eukaryota > Metazoa > Arthropoda > Insecta > Lepidoptera > Crambidae > Glyphodes > Glyphodes perspectalis. The sequence continues at coordinate 222,478 of OX596218.1, forward strand.
TGTTGTGCCGTCGATAGATATCCTCTAACCCTCCAACAACACCTACTCTCTCCTTCCGTTAAATAATAAATTAGTAAAATCTAGCAACTTAGTAACAGCTGTACACTTTTTAAGTGTGTATATCAACTAAATCATAGTAGCAAAGCATGTTAAAGTAATAAATGAATTCTTCCTAGTTTGCGGCTAATAACGTCCTCATACGTAGAAGGCTGCGATATTGCGGCTCGGAATTGGTTCTCAAGTCGAGGGCTGCGGCCTAACGAGCGGCCCGCGGGAGCGGCGCCACGAGATGAGCCTTACATCCCTATTACCCGATGAGAAAATGTTATTTTAAAATGACCTACTTCTAGTAGGTACTCATATTAAGGGTCTTAGATATTTTCTCACTTCATCATATATGAAGGCAGCGGATGGTAGGGTGTGATATTGCCGAAGTCCAGGACAAACAGGCGTGGCAGTATGCATGTATTTTATTACCAATTGATTGATATTTAAAACAACAGGAACATGTTGTCAAAAATATAGCAAATATTTGGTTAATATTCATCTATACTTCTATACTAATATTGAAAAATTCGTTCACCAATGGAAAGCTACTTTATCAGAAAGTAACATAGGCTATATGTAATCCCCGTATTCCCACTGGAACGGGAAGTACGCGAGTGAAACTGCGGGGCGGTGCTAGTTATTAAATAAGCTAAACAATTTTAAATGTTGTCACTGTGTATAATTTAAAATTGATAATTATAATTTATAAAAAGTTTAAACCCTATTTTATTTTTTGTACTACTTACTAGTTACGACTGACCGACGAAAAATCCAATCAGGTACCAAAATTAGGGTGGAAGCAAAATATCAATAGTTCTAGCATCGTTTATTCCTACCGCTTGCCCCGGTGTGATGCCTCCATCATACATTATGTTGGGGAGATGTAAAACTTCGCATATTTGAAACAACAAAGAGAAACTAAAGCCTCTTTTATACACAAACGTAAAATCCGTCGTATGGCAGTGTCTATAAAATGCACAAAGTAATATATTCACTGTTTTATTTAGTCTAAAAGTAGTATTTATTTGGATATGGCGACGTGAACTGTACGTGAATGCTTACTTATTTAATAGAAAGCGAACAAAATTTTAAAGTAGAAATTTTATTCACATGTGCTTACAATGTAAATGCATCGAATAATTATTTATTCTTTTTAGCGAGAAGTATTGCAGACGCTTTCACTCTACAACGATACACAAAAAATCCTCAATACACATTTGATACGGAATTCAATAGCAATTAAGTCACCGGTAATGACGCGTTATTCACGTGACATTACCATATAACACGTGGCGTGATAAGCCATGGCGCAGCCCCGGTCGCGGCGCGCGCGCGCGCATCAGGTGTCCCCTAATGGAGCCGGCTCGGGTGCCGCTTTATTGTGCGATTCCATTTGTCGCTTAAAACCTACAAATATTAACCTCATTGAACATTTTTCTCTTCACAAGTCTTTGTGTAATGAGATATCTCGTCGTTTTATGGTAAGCGTTAGGTAGATATTTACATTAAACGATAAATGTATGTACTGCTGTTGCTAAGAGGTATTTTATTTAGAATGTTAGTACCATTTGAAAAATTTACAAATTTGATTTGTCGTTAATCCACCCTAGTAGTGAAACAGATATAGTTAAAATATACTGTATCCTGTAATTGTTCTGCTTTTCATATGAAAATAAACTTTAGTGTCTTTATAAGAACTATTTCGAACACACAGAATCGTAAGTACCACGCTTTCCTTCTTTCTTTTATTTTATTTTAATAACGCTACTTACTTTACGTAAACTGAGCACTTATATAACTTGGTAATGCATTTTATTAAACTAAATTACATGAGCAAACAATTTAAATAGGTTGGTTTGCGAGGGAGCGTTAAATTATTTGGTTTATAAGTAACACTTTATTATATTAGTTGTATAGCGCGCCGCTCGCTTGCTAACTAGATTGGATCTAATTTGTTACATAGCCGGCTTCCCACAGTTATAATAACGCATAAAATGAGTTGTAACGATAAACACTTTGTATCGAATGTTTTTATTCTACTTAAAATTTTACATGTTTGTTTTAATATCTGTCGTCTTAAGTAGACTTTTATTATAATTTTGTAGCAGTATCCATACAAAAAACTTTAGCCTTCATATTATTAAGACGTTCAAATATACTGCACTAAAAAAGGATTAAGCCTATTACGTTTTATGGTCGTAAAGGCCAGCCGTGCATTGTGATCGAGAGATCGTTCAGCGTTAAATTACCCCGTAGCATTTGTGTGCTATTGAATCACATATGATCACCTATCTTTGTAGCCGCATCACGCACGACTCAGCTGGCCCGCGTTGATGCTAATGTATGGTATAGTGGCATATACGCGGAACGCGAAGGCGATGTGTCCGGCCCGTTGTTAGTACACACCGGTAACTTGTAAAACGTCGCGTTAATATCATCACGCCGTTCTGTAAGCGCGTCACGCACGGAGCGGGCTCTGCGTCCGCGGTCACATACATGTAAAGTGGGTTGCCTGGAGGGATAAAATAGTGACAAAGTGACCGATTTGTTTGTGCTCGCTTAGGAATATGCAACAAGACGCTGCAAATGTGCTGTAATAAAATTTATTATCTTTAACCTATAGAATTGTTTACTTTATTTTATAATTTACTTAAGATTTGGTACCTTAATATAATCTTATAGAAGAGACTGGTGTAGGGACAATAAGTACATATTACTAACACTGTACTAGTTTAATATGATCAGGTAACTGTCGTAAAGTATTTTCTATTAAGAAAACAAGTTGTTTTGAAGGCAAAATCATACTATTGAAATCTTCTGAATTTGACATTTGCTCGATTTTGATTTGACATCATATTTTTCCTTAGTTTCCTTATTTACAATTATCAATATATTTTTTTTTTACCATCACTTGCAGGAAGATAAAGAGTTATAAAGCATCGCGCAAACGCCATCACGCTATTTCGGAGGCTTGTCACGCACAGCCCCCGCTAATGGAACCATCAAATGTCACGCGGCTCCCACAAGTGGTCTCGATCCGATTTCGCACCTTTGCTGGTGACATTTTCCCGGTATTGGGGGACCGGGACCCACAGGAAGGCGTCATCTGCGACCGCCAAAATACAAAGTGTCACGCGACAAACAGTCGTGGGAAATAAAGTAGATGAGATCTTGCATAGTCACGTAAGATAAGAGTTTATGTAAAATTGTATCAATTAGAATGGATTATTTTGTTTGTTTTATACATTTTACAGCAATTATATAAGACTGCAGACTGGTGGTGAGGTGCGTTATTGATCTAAGCTAATAAAGCCATACGAAGTTTCTTATTTTAAAAATGAATACGTGAAACTTCGTAAATAAAACGTATACGTGTACCTACATAATAAAATATTAAGGGTTATTAAAACGCTCAATTGGGATGTTGACACTATTTATATTTAATTTTGAAATATCATTTCTGAAAAAGAAAGTATCGTAGTATGCTGTTAAGCCTTAGATATTGATTTTCAATCATATTGAGTCTTAGATTTTAAATTTTACAAAAACTGCTTAATATTAAGTCGATTGACTATACAAACTAGTGACGTCACACGTTGACAAGCCCATACAAAATCTATGAAGTGATTTCGTTTTGACAGCTCTTATAAAGTATCTTAATTGACTAGCCAGTCAACATCCCTATTACTACTTACATCTATTAGTTCGACCACGCGTTTTTGACACCTCAGCTCTCGGTAGCATTTAAAATTCTATTGATTGACTGACTTAAGTATGAGTTCTACAAGTTCATCAACTAACCAAGAAATCCGTGTCCTGTTTTTGTGGAACTCTGTTCAGTAGAGTTTCATTGATGAATACTTTGAAATATTGCGTTGAATTGTAGTTACCTGTTGAACGGGGATCAGGTCTTCGATGGTGGCGTCCAGGTCCTCGTAGTCGGTCTCGGGTCCGCTGCGCTTGCCCCACGAGCCGTGGAAGTTAGCCCACTTTTCCTGCGCCAACGATGTTAAAGATGGTTATTTGTTTTCTTTGAGGCAGTTTGAGAGTGTAAGGCAAGTAGATGCTATACACATACTAGTTTTAATATATCATTTTTTAACAATAAATTCAAACATTTTCTACAGTAAGAGTAGTATGAATGCATTATTACTCAAAATTGCGGATTAAGAAACATAAAACTACCAATTTTCAGTATGAGAAATTGTATCACTTAATACTTACAGGTGCCCTCTTTCCCCAAGCCGAGCTCATGTCCTGCCAGCCGCGTTTGCCCCAAGCGGAGTTCAGGTCCTGCCAGGCGCGCTTGCCCCATGCCGAGCTCATGTCCTGCCAGCCGCGTTTGCCCCACGCAGAGCTCATGTCCTGCCACCCGCGCTTGCCCCAGGGCATCTGCGACATGTCCTTCCAGGCGCGCTTGCCCCAAGCGGAGTTCAGGTCTTGCCATCCGCGCTTGCCCCACGCAGAGTTCAGGTCCTGCCAGCCCCGCTTGCCCCAGGCGGAGCTCATGTCCTGCCAGCCGCGCTTGCCCCAGCCGGAGTTGAGGTCCTGCCAGGCGCGCTTGCCCCATGCCGAGCTCATGTCCTGCCAGCCCCGCTTGCCCCAGCCCCCGTGTAAGCTCTGCCACGCTCTCTTCTCTTCGTCTGTTAAATCTATTTCGTTGTCATTCTGGAACAAAATAAAGAGCTGTTAGTTTTCTACATAGTAGAAGAATAAAAAAAATGTGTTAAAAACGGAGCGTGGCATGGCACACATTTTCCTAAAGTTCTCTTTATTTAAATGTGTGAAAAAATAACAACTCAAACATTCAGTATCACCTCAAGAAATTACAGAATGTAATTGACACATGGTTTTCATCGCGTTTAATTCCGTTAGTATTATTTCTAGTGTGATATAGTTTGAGAATCTTTTCTCCGTTGGAAATAAAAAAAAAATATCAAATCCTCGCGTTTTAAAATTATCTGGTGGTAATAATATCGAACCGTCTAAAATTATACGTATCGAGTTGTGTAAGGCGAGTTCAAGATATAAACTCAGCCATTTTGTGATGAGGATCTCTTACTTAAACGTTACAAACTTGCTTAGTTAAGAGAGATTAGCTTTCGTTCACGTAAGCATTTGACCGCAGCCCGGATGTGGCGAGACCGGAAGGAAACGGTACATGTTTGAGCAGCCGCGAGCATGCGCCCTCGGCGCGGCTCAAGTTGCACTGTTAAGTGACACATGTTGATCTCAACTTGATAACTTTAGGAGAGCATCTGTGTTCATACATATAGCACCAGCCTTTCATTTATAGTATGAGATGAATGGAAAATGTTTTATAATCTCAGTACACAAGTACACATAGTTAAGTAGAAGGATTTTTCAACAAAATTGCAATTTGCCGTTTAGGTTGTTAGAAAAATAAATAGGGACATTTGTGACGGTTTTCAATTTCTGCTTTAATTTATTTTCAATGCACGATTTGTTTGCCTATAACTATTAGAACAAACACGAAATTATTCTTTTACTTTATATATGTAATGCATATTCTGAATCTTATATCAATTGGCATCCCTATAAAATAAAATAACAATATAAATTCTAACAGCAAACCTACGGAGTATCTAATAACCTATCACAAGTTATGTAACAGCTGATTGTAACTTGTATTTTCTTAATATAATCCTAGAATTACAACGGACATTAGATAACCGTCCATTACAGGCGTGTGTCTGAATTTCGAAATAACGAACAAAATAACATTGAACAGGAAAAAAACTTTTAATTATCTCCTATTATTGACAAAAGAGACAGACAAATTATACACGAGCGTGAATGTCAAACAGTTCACTAGAGTGCTGCCTAATTTTAACTTATTACGTAGCAATGGCCCTCGACGTATTGTCCGGTCGCCACCAAAATTTGTAGTAGGCACATGAATAAAATATTTACAAGCGCTGTACCCGCATACTTTTACAAATGAAAGGTGCTTCTAATTACTTACTGGTGCTAATGATCAGTTTGTCCAACAATAGCAAATGCAGGAAGTGGTCTCCTTTGTTCAGAAACTATAAAGTTCGGTGTATTTATTGCTGCGCAATCTAATCATCATCTATGGTATAGTAAACGCAGTATTTTTTTTATACCACTTAGTTGGCAGCACACTGCCCATCTGATGGGAACCGGTTACCGTGGCCTATGGATGTCTACAGTACAGTAATGTGGCCAGGTCCTTTTTTTCCACCTTAACTTTATTTTATATACCTGTTTGTTAAAAATTAAAATACCCTGACTTTTTTTTCCTCTTACATAGAAATTAGAGTAATGGCCGTTGTTATCATAAAACTAAAATCGACATGATTTTACTAACTTAGACATTTTTCCTCTTTAAACAGTTATATTATTTACTCCTTAAATTTGAGGGAATATCTGCCTACCTGGCGTCCCTGAGTGAAACTCTATTCATTTAATTAAAATACTTGTGCTCTTACTATCCCAAACAATGACCTAGCGCCCTAAAATTCATTTTAAGTCCCTAATATTGTAGTACATAGGTTATTTAGTTGTGCTATATATGTACTTTTGATTAATTACTACTTAGATATAGACTCCCGAGGCATAGACAACCCCCGTTTCCCTAATTAGATGCGGTTATTTGTGTCGGGCACACTGAAACTATTTAGCGAACTTCGGAACTTCGCAAGCAGTGCTGACGCTTTTTGGTTAAGCGATTTAAACTGCTTGATTATTTGTATTACTCGTGTTAAATTTATTATGAGTTGGTAAAAATAATGAAAAAAATCAAGCAAAATTCTGGTGAAAATATTTATTCAACCGTTGTCAATTTCTTGTTCGTTGGATGCTGTTTTAAATGTTCGTCTGTAGTGGAATACATTACTTTGATGATCTTGTTCTTAGATTTATCAATTTAATCTAGCATATTATCAACACGATAGTTTATTATGAATGCCAATGCGGATAGGTTTTTAAAGCCGTATTTCTTTAGAGTTTCTTCTATTAAACGAAGCAATGGTATGGAAATAACTCCGGCTAACCTTATTCCAAATACTTAGAAGAATCCTTTGACCAGCTTAGAATACCTTTTGTTAGTTCTAGAATCCAATTAAAGTAAAGCCTAGTTTTTCTTTCTAATTTCGCCGGAGGACGCCGCCACAATTGCGCGAACAAAGCTGGACCTTTGCGCCGGATCGAAAAATGCCGGCATTATTCACGCGCGACTGAGTCGGCAACTTGTTTTATTATTCTTTTAAAGCGTTTGTTTCTTCATCTTATAATGTTAATTGTGTTGTGGTGAGTGGGTTCGATTCCACTGTTAGCGTGGTTGTTTCATGATTATGGTTAAGCTTTAAATTTAACAACAAATATAAATATATTTTTCGTACATTGTGAAAACGTAAAAGCTTTTTTGCTTATTTGGATTTGGTTTATTTATTTAATTTCCGTTGCCATAAGTATATTTTTAAATTGTACCCTAGTACGTAAATTTTAGCGTCGCAGATAGTTTCGGGAATGATATATAACAAAAAGTTAAGTTAAGTTGAGATGATATTGTCATCAACATTAACTTCGGTTTCATAACAGGATCTATCGATACAACTTCCTCTTAATCGAGTACGTTTCATTACGCGCTAAGCGCTCAACTTGCGTCAAGTACGCCAAGTGCGTTCATTATCGGCAACTTAGTTAACAGCCTGAGGTCTCGGTGTCTAACTCCGCGCGGGACAAACTTGTACTTGACGAAGTTCGCTGCTGGCGACTAATCCGATTTATGTGGCGCGTGGCAATGTGTTGCAGTCGGCTTAGGTGTGATTCTGAGCTTTGAGCTCGACGGCGAAAGTGAAATGTTAAGTTTAAGCCAACTTACGAGCGAGTAACCTTGAGGGGTAAAGGTAGGAGCGTTTTTGAAATTGATTTGTTAGGTGCTCATCATCAAATACCTGTTTTTAGATGCTGATCCTGATTTTAGATACTGAATGGTGAGTATCAATCGTGTATTATCAGGATACTTTGAAGAGGTAAATAAGATTAAGTACATATAAATAAAATATTAGAATCACGATTTGTTTTCGCTAATATTAGTATAACATAGACATGTTATGATATTTATTTTTCATTATAAATAAATAATATTTGATAAAAAAATTAACGTTTTTAATTGGAACTACGATTTTGGAAAAAACATTTAGTTCTTAGTGAGTAAATACAAAACTTATGGTCGCGTCCATTTTATTATTTATCTGTTACGTTATTTCTACCAAAGCACAAACGAAATGGTAACATTGTTATGGTGATTATGAGTTGGCTTAAATTAGACACGTAAAATCTGCTTTTTGTAAACTGGTATACATCATGTTAACTTTATTGGGAAATAAATTCTATTTCTATTTCTATTTCTATTAAAAATAACTCATTAGGACGTGAAATATGAACAATATGAAGCTCAATTAAATTACTATGAAATCCATAGAAAAATATCAATATATTCCGCCTGTTCCCACAGTCCGCGCGCACCGGCGCCCCGCCCCACACGCGCCCGCGCCGCTAAAAGGCGGTTTGCTAAGTTTTCCCCAGCACTCCCGGCACTCGGCACTCTCAAGTTTTTATCGCGGGCTCGACTGCGCGATCAGTTACGCCGCTATTGAGCCATCGCCTTTGTAGCGTCTGTTTATACCCCGACGGGATCAGTCTTCTTGTTTCCATTCAATGAGGTATATAGTTCGCGCACGCTATACGTTTATTTCTTTTGCTTTTAGTTAGATGCTTGTAGTGTAACCGGATGTTCGCTCGGTTAAGATATTGAAAAATACGAAAGAAAATTTCTGGTATCGGCTTTTACTACGAGATGTGCTGGAGGCACATCTCGTTGCGACCAGACGCTTAAACAGGGGATGTATATTTTTTGAGATGTGCAATATAATTTTCGTCTTGTTATTTACGACACTCTTATTAGAAAATTAAAATTTCTAATAAGAGTGTCTTCTACTTAATATTTTTATTGCTAAATCATCAAAGAGCAGATTTACTGTTCTCGAGAGCCAGGTATAAACTCTTTGTTCTCGTTCACAAATCCCCAACAAAGGCAGTAAAATAAGATAATCAAATGAAAAAGTGAAATAAAAAATTATATAGAGAATTCAAATACGCAGATGCATGCAACAAAAGACTGCTTCAGAAGCAAAGTTCATCAAAGGCTTTTTTATTATTCATAAATAAACAACCTTTCTCGAACAACTGGACTGCGATACAAGGAAACTCTTATGAAATAACACACAAAACGTATAAACTAATTCAGATTTCAAATATAAAGACTGATTAAATAACACAACGCCAAAGAGCCTTAGTGAGGGGCACGAGCGCGAGTCCGCGCAGACCGCAAGCCGGCAGGAGTCAGGACAAAAGTATTTATGTTAAGAACATTTTGTTCTGCGTTTGCGAGTCATAATGAAGGTAATGCGACTTAGCGACAGTTCCAGCCAATTATTAAGTGTGTGCATCGAGGCTATTGTTGGGATGCTGGGAACAACGAGAGCGGCTGACCGTTAGGGTCACTCAGTGTGGTCGGGTTTTGTCTTAAAAATAGACATGCGAAAGTTCTACTCAAATAAATACTTCATGAATAACAATACACGGTATGTATGTGTCTTGAATGTGATGTTTCATGTTTATGTTGTTATTTAATTACCTCTCATAGAACATTTTACTACGGTTTCTTTCCTGTATAATTGAAAATTGTTTTACTAAAATAAATCTAGTAGATTTGTCAAAAAAAAAAAAATCTTCCGTAGATTAAAACTCACAATCTCTGTTATGAATTTAATATGATTTATTGGTAAGCTTTCAAAGCTTTTATACCCTACTCTTAACGTTGAAAATCAGTAAAATTAATTCTCTATAGCATACAACGTGATAATCGACATCAGTTTTATTAGCTCTCGTCTCAGGTCATGATTCAGTAAACAGATTTAACTCTTTAGCTTAAAACTCGGTTACGATTAAGTTCGCCTTTGTACCCAAATATCTGTTTTGGGCTTTCAAAATATAATAATCATCATAGGTTTTTCTAAATCAATTAACATTTTTTCTTTATCAATAATCTAGTAGGTCCCATAGCTACATAAGTACATGTCATGTGTACGTATGTGTCAAGTATGGTCGGTGTGCGTGCATCGCGCCCGTTTCTCCCGCACGTGCCCGCTGTACTGTGATGTCCAACGTGAGGATTCTCTCCATAGTAACTTCCGGAGCCTTTCAGAGGAGTGCCCCAATGTAGACGTTATCTCAACGGCGTAAAGGCAAAAGTGTAGCTCTGTCTAAGCTTACCTACTGTACAAAGTTTTTCAAAAGTCGGATACCCTCATATTGCGGATGTTTATGGCTGGTTTATTTCGTGTGCTGCCCGGTGGGTTACTCCCAAGATGCCAAATAATAGTATATTGTTTGGTAAATAGCAGTATTTCGTCACAGCTCTTTTTACAAGCTCATCAACCGCCTACGAAAGAAAAAGCCACACATACTAGGATTTGTCGGCGAAGTGTGTTCAGAAAAAAATAACAAGATAATCATAAATTGGCCAACAAGCAATCAGTCGGAACAACAAGAGATGGCAGAGCCTTTCGTTACGAAATCTAATGAATCTGTCTGAATAACAATTTAGTTTTTCGTTTTAGTGTTACAGAGTCAAGTTAATATGGTGCTATAATACCTACATCTAGACTATCACAAGTAAATAGAAATGGGATTTAGTTAACAAAAATATGGCGAGTGTTGTGACTGACCTGCGCTGGCGCAAGGTCCTGGCGCGCGGGCTCGACGACGGCGGCGGCCGCCAGCGTGGTGAGCGCCGACAGGCACAGCGCTGCTACGCAGCAACGCATCTGCAACAACACACACACAAGTTTAACAAAGCGGTTACTTGTTACTCCGTGGGCATGGCCCTGTGTGGGGACTTAACAATTATGTACGAACTGTGATCCTTGACTAGCATGTCGTAAAAGGTACACAACAGCATCTAAAATGGTCACCAACAAATTACTAATGATTTAACCCGTACCTAGTCCCGTACCTTTCTTATTTCACACCAGGCCCACTTTGAAACATAGTTCAAAGTTAAATATGATTCTTACAACTTTGTTAAACTGTTGTTGAAAAGAGTAACTACCGAGTTTCTTGCCGGATTCTCCTCGGTAGATGCAACATTCCGAACCGGTGGTAGAATCATATATCTTTAACAGTTTTTGACGATTTATATGTGTTTCTTTGAAACCTACATAAATAAAGAATATTTTGACTTTGACTTGGAGTCGTGTTCCACTTGGATTTTGACTTTAGATATAACGGAGTCTGGTTATCGCATTGCAGCAATTGTAATTTGACTTCCGTAACCCTTAGATTGGGCAGCAATTTGGATTATGGTATTAATTGTTATTTGAATGTTTTCACGCTCCCCGAAGCTAGTGGTATGAATACGTATTTACTATGTACTGAGATTCAAACCCCCATGCCTCGCATGAAAGGCTAACCGCTCAGTTACAGTCGCTTTTAATAATAGGTGTGATTAAAGTTGCCAGGCGTCCGGATAAAGGCAGACATAGTTAGGCTTTTTGATTGCGTGTCCGGCTAAAATAAGTGGTGTTCGGCTTGTCCGGCTTCTATTAGGCTTTCTACATTTCGCAAACGAGCGAGCGCCGATCGTGGCCGAGCGCAGGCGAGTGGACTGTCGATCGCTCCCGCAGTCCGTGAATAATGTAGGGTGTCTGGCATTTTTACCCTAATGTCCGGCCAAACTGGCTGGTCTGTCCGGCTATCAGGTTTAGCGGCCTGGCAACCCTAGGTGTGATAATAATAATATACCAAGACACAACACAACTATAGTCTGAATGGCATACGTCTCACAAAATATTAACGACGCCGTAATCGTTTCCATTGGACCACGAGTCTAGGACCGGACGCAGTGAATGATATTTAAGCCTATTGTTAGGGGCTGGACGATGTCGTGACACAGCTCTTAAAAGGGTAGAGGTAGGGTAGAGTAATAGAGACAAATAGTGTAATATATAGACATAAGTAGATAACAAAGTGTATAGCCGAAGTTAACAGATATAGTTTTCAACTTAATGGTTATTGAGCAAAGGTTTCTTCCACAAAGATATCTTTGACCTATCAATTGACCTTTATCTGGTAGGAGTTTACTGATACGAATATAACATTTCAAGATATAAACATTGAATTGTACAGTAAGAAATGAAAGCAATAGGATTATACGATATCTTGAGTTTTTCGACCGAATATTCGACCTACTGCCCTACCGAACGAACATATTTGAGAAATGCACACATTTACATAGTCACATAATATACATGGGGCGGCTGCGGACCTACATATCAATCAGGCTGACGCCCTGTTATGGAATATTTTGCGCGGACAAGAAATGAGGCCGCCGGTTATTATACAGATGTCGTTCGCGATTAAACTTCTGGGAAACGTGTATTGGCAAAAATCCGATCGGAACCATGAGAAATAGTCCACAAAATAAATCTACTAATTAAAGGATTGTTAATTTTCAATTTATTTATAAATGGCCGGTTGTTCGCAACGTGTCCACCTATACGTTAAAGATTTGCTCTATAAATGAACTGCCTAATACAAAAATATTATTTTAAATTCTACTCATCATCTTCCTAGCGTTATGTCCCATGCTTAGACGGGGTCCGCTTAGACCATGATTCAGCGATTTAGCGAGTCTGGTAATTACATTGAAGCGACTGCCGATCTGACCTTCGTAACCCTAAGATAGGGGGACCAGACAATCCAAAGTTGTTTGAATTTCCACGTTTCATCACGATGTTTTCCCTCACCGCTGAGCTAATGGTATAAATACGTAAGTACATAGATTTGAAAAATCCAGGGGTACGTGCCGGGTTTGAACCCGCACTCCTCGGTAAAGAGGCGCGTGTCCTTACCATCAAGCTACCACCGCTCCGCTGTCTAATACAAAAATATTTTTCTGTCCCTAAGCATAGCGTGTTCAAGCAAATCTTGCGCTCTATGACTAGCAAGTGTAGTGTATATCGATACTTCTTACCTATTCGTACTATTTTAGCATTTAGAAAAATCATCGTGAAAATGTGTAAACAAACTATATACATATAATTATTTTTGGATATGCGCTTGAACTAGATATTGTACTGAGTCAGTTCCGCGGAATTGATAAGTTGCTGACGACTCGGACACAGTGTCCGAATTGACACATTTTATATTTTTTACTTATCATTCGGACAAACCCATGTTGGCCTGGATCTTAAAAAGAATACAACAACAGCTATCCACTTGTCACTACTTTTGCACAATTTTCCATTTAACCCATCCCAGTTTTATTTTTGGCTGAATGTGGTTATAGTGCCTTGCTGCCCCTTTGGACTCTGCCTACCCCTTCGGGGAATACGGGCGTAATGTTATGTATGTATGTATTTGGACAAACCAACATCAGTTCTATTAGCAATTGAGAGTGGTAACGCAAAAACGACAATGTGCCAGCGACACGATAAAGTGCGAATATAATTCCCGGATGGCGGGCGCTCAGCTGACGGCGCGCCTGTAAATTCCCCCGGACTTTGCTTTATTTCGTGCGGAGAGGAGCGGACAGCGCGCAGATATATTTGAGAGCTACCCGATATTTTGCGGCGAGCACAGATTTTGCAAATGGCCGGCAAATGTGTTAAATTGTTTTTGCCTCCGTACATTTTAATGCTATGAATAAAAAACAATTATAGGCTCGCGTTATATTTCTTCATTGCCTTTTGTCTCTTTTAAATTCACACCTTATTTATCCTAGTTTCAGCGAGTCTGGATATTACTAAACCGTCAGTCATATTATCCTCGTAAGCTGCCTGTTTAATACCTAGCTAGCTAGAGGAACAGAGGAACTTGATAAATGTTCAGTTATCTGATATCACAGATTTGCTGACTTGTAACGCTAGTAATATAAATCGATACTCAGACTTGTCTCATGTTTGTCTGGGACTTGGCCCATGTTGATCAGGGATAAAAAAAAAGAATGTGCCAACTGTGGTTCTTTCCTAGCATGTCGTAAGAGGCGACTAATGGTTTTCAGTCTTTTAGGTATGTGACTGAGTAGGCGACGAACTAGCCACTTGTCACTCCTTTTTCACAGCTTTCCATCCAACCCAGCCCACTGTCCCATGTTGGTCTGGAACTTAAAAGAATATGCCAACTGTGGTTCTTGCCTAGCATGTCGTAAAAGGCGACTAATGGTATATCAGGTTTTGGGTGTGTGATTGTGTAGGCGACAGGTTAGCCGCTTGTCACTGCTTTTTCACCATTTTCCATCTAACCCAGCCCGGCTTTATTTTTGGCTAAATGTGGTTGAAGGGGCTTGCTGCCCTTTCGACTCTGCCTACCCCTTCGGGGATTATGGGCGTGATATTATGTATGTATACTCAGACTTTTGTAAACCTATAAGTAAGAACTTAACTTTAGGTCTGAATCTTATGCGATAATCGTTTTTGGACAGACAACATAATAGAAGTTATGAAGCGTGCCTTTGAATAATCAGTCCAATCGCAGTCATTGTGGAGGACAGCTACCTTATCCTGGTAAGAGTAATTTTAATCTCAAAATAGTTCACAATAGAGCGGGAGTCCTTGGCAACATGTGGCCCATTGAAGCCGCGGCACGTGCCCCCGGGCACGTGGCCCCGGTTCGGGCGCGCAAATATTAATTTGGGATCGATAGCGCAACGCGAAAATCTTGAATGAATCGATACCTCACTACATCCCACTCGGAAGGCACGTTAGCTGGTTTGCCTCGCGGGAGTTCAAAGGGGAACATGATGGACATGAATGGAGCCTTACTATGAGAACTAATATTCTAACGAAAGCATCTGTCTTGCTACCTGTTGTGTTTTCATGATTACCTCGGATTGTGATAGCGTTTGGCCAAAAGGTTGAACCTCGAGAAAGAACATACTTACATTAATTACTTTTTATCCCGAATTAATTGTTAGATCCCACGGCACACACGATATATTCTGTAACACTCCGTAATGAATTTCCCACGTTTTCAAGTCAAATTAAGTCAAGCCAAATTATCTTTATTTATGTAGGTTTCAAAGAAACACTTATGAATCGTCAAAAACAGATAAAGAGATATGATTCTACCACCGGTTCGGAATGTTGCATCTACCGAGAAGAATCCGGCAAGAAACTCGGTAATTAGGTACTCTTTTCAACAACAGTATTAACAAAGGAGTATGAATCATATCTGTCTGTGTCTATCTGTGTACACATCATAGTTTCACAAGTTACTAGTGGATTTTACATATATGTTGATTAATTAACAAAACGTAAAGTTCGTTTCATGAATGAAATTTGCTTTCTTTTATTTCGATATTCCTTTTTCTTAGTTGTTTAGAAGGGTAAACATAGCTGCGCGATGCAAGCTTGCTGAACCGGCGACATCGGAGCGGTGACCGCGAGCAGGGCGGGTCGGGGCTGACCTATTGGCGCTTGCTGCAAAGGGCTCAGGTTAATAACTATTAAATAACCATATCTTGCAGAATTATTTACCTTTTTACCTATAAATCACATTTATGTATTTATTTGGACAACCAAACAGATTAACAATCAATTAAATATTAAACATGTATGTAATTTAAGTTTACAGCTAGATTGTTATCCTCTAACAATGTTGACACATTATTGCATAATTCTAAGACAGAAAAAAAGTACACCACCCATACGGTGTCAACGTGATCGTATGGGCGATGAGTTAGGTACGATTTTTTTACAATTTCCCATCTAACCCACCTCAATTAAAAAATTGCCTAAAAGTAGTCAAAGTATCTTACTTTTCTTTGGCCTCTGCCAGCTTCTTCGGGGACTGCAGGCATAATATTACGAATGTACCTATGTTGTAGTCGTGATAGTATGTATGTACTTATAGAGCAGGTGATTAATTAGCAAGCTAGCTATTGTTTGGAAACAAAACAGTATCACGCAGGTCGAACCGCACTTCATATCGAGAGCGCTCCGCCGACACAAACGATGCTATCGCGCCTGTTTCAGCATCCGCCGCCGAATGGCGCGCGTCCATCAGAGTGACAGCGCGCGTTAATTCGCGGCCGAGTGTTTGCGGGCCGACTGGCCGCAAACGATGACAAATAACATGACGCGTTTTTGTTATAGTTGCACGGTGGCCGATGTATTCTAATTATGGAGAGTCTGGTATGGGGAATGTGGTGGTATTGCTTGTAGCTACATGGGGTTGTCGTTTTGTCGAGTCGAGCAGTCGGTTAGGATGAGAGCGTTGGTAGCTCAATGGCAAGGGCACGCTCTTCACATGCGATGGGTATTGGGTTCAAAGTCGGCCACATACATCATCTTCCTAGCGTTATGTCCCGTGTTTAGACGGGGTCCGCTTAGACCATGATCCAGGATTTAGCGAGTCTGGTAATTACATTGGAGCGACTGCCGATCTGACCTTCGTAACCCTAAGATAGGGGAACCAAAAATTTTTTGGATCATGGTTACAAATCCAAAGTTGTTTGAATTTGCAGGTTTCATCACGATGTTTTCCTTCACCGTCGAGCTAGTGGTATGAATACGTACATAGAATTGAAAAATCCAGACGTACATGCCCGGGTTTGAACCCGCACTCCTCGGTTAAGAGGCGCGTGTCCTTACCATTGAGCTACCACTGCTCTCAGTCGGTCGGGCACATACCTTTGGATTTAAATACGGCACTACACCACTTGCTCGTGAACACTTGAACCATCACCTATTTGTCTTTTGTTTCGTTCCTCTGTCTTGTGGTTATAAAGTGGTAGTTTGTTCGATATAATAACCAGGCTCGCTAAATCTTGGAACATGGTCTAAGCTGGCTCCAAATAAGCATTGGGCATAGCGCTAGATAGAAAAAATGATAATTTGGAACAATTACTAGGCCAATGTAACATCTAATTGCGCTCGGTGTAATGTTGTAGCTGTTATTACAGTAAAATGTACTAAGCGTAACTAAGTGTATTTAACATCATCGTCCTCTTGGCCTTCTCCCAGTTCATCTGGGGTCGGCGCAGCATGTCTTCAAGCTATCCACTCCCATTTCACTCATATGATCTTTCACACAATCCATCCATCTCTTATTTGGCCTTCCTCTTCCTCTCCATCCACTAACATTCATATTAATCACTCTCTTTGTCACTAAGTGTATTTAACAATCGTACAATAAAACATTAATCTGGATACTATACTTATTAAATAAACTATAGGTACGTAGAAAAAACATTTAACTTGGTCTACCAATCACCATGAAGAAATAAAGGTCAGATTCTCTATTTGCCAAAAATACGTGTCTCGTATATTTTGTGCCCGCAATAAAATATTAAAAAAATAGTCAGGTCTCCAAAACAAACGAGCACTTCGCATTCCATTTATCCCGGTATCTAGTGCCTCAGCTCCCGTCTAGATCCCGTCGGTCTAAATAAACGCGTCCGCACCAAACTAGACTGCGGTTTTTATCCTCTGATTCTGGGCGTCCCGCGGGACGCTTCCTGCCGCCACACGTCGCCTCCTTAAGCATTCCCTTTCATCCTGGCACCGGAAGAATACCTTGGAGATGCCAACGACCCGCCTTTTAAAGGTCGTCATGAGTACGTACAGCGAAATATACAATTCGTTGACTTTTAGATCTCGAACAGATTGCTTTTGATACGGCTTGTATTATTGCCGCTATATTAGATGAAAATGGGATGTTTTAAAATGTTTCTAAATACCTAATATACAGTACATCATTCTAGATGGTTGTGCTGGTTTGTGGTATAATTTACTCATACGCTTGAAGCAGTTTCGTTACAAATCTTTACATAGTATAAAACAAAGTCTGGCATGAAGCTAATAAGATTTCGACTAATATGTATTTAAATTTATATATTAATTTAATAAACAACTCACTGTGGTGGAGTAATTAAATTAATAATTTATCATTGAACACGATAAATACTTTATTGAATTAATTTCAGTTATGTCGAAAATGTTCATCAGAATTAATTTTCCTGCTTGTTTATCTTCTCCATCTCGCCATCATTGAAGCAATATGGCGGAGGTGATCAGCATTTTCTTGTATTTTATAAGTCGCCGTCAAATTCGTGTCATTCATTCGTTCAAAGCGGGCGGGATCAATTAGCCGAGCCTCATCCGGGGTGAATTAATTTCGTCTAATCCGGCAATCAAGATGGACCGGCCTCGAAATGAGTTCGTAAACATTCGTCATTAACTCGGACCGCTCCTTGGACTTTCTATCTGATATTTCTGATTAATAGTTATTGAGTTGCTTTAATTTGATTTTCATCCTGGATATCTGTATCTGGATTGAGTATTTTGGGTCGCTCAATATTGCTAGTGACTTGTACATACCATTTTGGATTTTATAGAATCCTTATGTTTCCTGTGAAAGGATGCGAACGATGATCCTTGTAGGTGGAGTGAAGTAAAACAATGTTCATACAGTTTATTACGGCATATTTTCATATATTATTTATTTGCTAAATACTTTATGTAATGAGATAACTGTTGGTTTCTTGTAAATTCCTTGTCAATCCCAGAACTTTCAAAAGTAAAACGGGAATCGAACTCAAATACATCAAACTGTCATCTTCATCCAATGAATTGGACAAGTTTGAGTAAAGTGTTTGAAGTGCCGACGCTCCATAACAAACAACGTAATATTTCTGCAAAGAAATCAAATTTTGTTGCAGTTTATCAAGATCTTATTTATCAGAAGTACCCAAACAGGTATCTGATGGATTAACTATGTGGGCTTACTGGTCAAGTTCCAAACTCGCTCTTAATCGCCAGTATCAATGCATGACACCGGCCGAGGCTATCGATTACATCTAACCCCAACAAGACTTTATGATCCAAAACCGCGCCCGAAACTGACGCACTATCGGAGGGCCGGGAGTATCGGTCCTCGGGGCTCCGACCCCGGTATTGCGGGATCCCGCACCATTTTTTCAATCCCGCTATTTTAGGATTATGAATGCTGGAAACTCCAGGAATTGTGGGATATCGAAAATCTTCAATTAATTTGAAATCGATTTCCAAATGCATTTTTTGTTCTACACCTGAGGTGGTCTATTGCAAGACCTACTGATGATATTTATTGTGGTATCATTATTTGTAACTTTTAGTGACGTTTTAAAGCCACTTTTTAGTTATTATTGATATCAGAACAGTAGTTAAATTAGAAATTTTGAGTCCCGCTAATCACGCAATCGAATACAGACTGCGGGATTGGAAGCCCTATTGGAGGTCCTGACTCCGTGCGGGTATCCGGAGAGGTCACAGACCCGGTCGAGAGGCAACTCGTTTCACAACTTATCGTATTGTCCGCAACTAGTCGTGTTGTTCGCAACTAGTTAGCAACTATGCGAGCGGACAAGTGGCGATCCTTCGCACCTTTCCACGCGGCTGGGCGCGGTGAAAACGCCGGCGCCGGCGGCGGGGCGGAACAAATAGCTAGTCTTGATTTATCATTTGTTGTTCAAACGTATTAACTACATTCCAGTACCAGGTACTGACATGGTCTGGTTATTCTTGACAAGTGTTTTGTATTGAATAGTACATTTAAACGACAGTTATACTATCTTTGTAATTCTTAAAACAGACAAACTTAACACATTTTTCGCACTTTGGTGTTTCTGATGTCTGAGAAGTGGAAACATCGTCAGGGGACCTATACCTATACTAATAGGTACATACATTCGTATTTAGGATTTTGCAAATCAGAGACGTGTGGGATTTGGAAAGGCAGCCCACGCATCGAATAGGTCGAAATTATTCCCTCGATTACTCTTACAGACATTAGGAGGAATAAAGGCCAAATTTGTAAACGTTTATAGCCGATGTTGTTTATTGTCCCATGTTGGTCTGGGACCTGAAAAAGCATGTGCCAACTGTGTATCTTGTCTAGCATGTCGTAAAGGCGACTAATGGTATACCGGGTTTTGGGTATGTGATTGTGTAGACGACCAGCTAGCCACTTGTCACTACTTTTTCGCAATTTTCCATCTAACCCAGACCAGTTTTTTTTTTGGCTGAATGTGGTTAAAGGGGCCTGCTGCCTTTTGACTCTGCCTACCCCTTCGGGGATTATGGGGGTGATGCTATGTATGTATGTTTATAGCCCTATGGATTGAAGCAAACTATAGCCTGAGTAGCTTCAAGTTTTATTTAACGCCAATCGCATCCGATACGCATCTTGCGTAAGAAATCGCCTAGTAAAAACTAGCTAGAGGCTAATGGCCTGTTCGGGGCTTGACATATGAACTTTAAAAGTGCAGCACTAATGCGCCTCAGATGGGTCCACGACGCAAGACGTTAGAGTGTCGCCTCGTCTTGGGGCGAGAGGGCGATGGCGGAAAATCTGCTAATGGACCCCTCGGGATGGACGGATTTATCTCTAAGCGAACGAGCGCAAGTTTTGATGCAACTGGGAGCCGCGTCTTTCAGATGCATGTATGCATCGGAATTTATTCTGGAGAAAGATTTAAGAGTGTTTTGATTAAAGAATTTCAACGGAGATATGGTGTCTGTCGATTTTTAAGAAGGTGTAGTATCTGCCGTAACAGGAATATGGGATGTACCTTAAAATATGTGATTTTATTTTTGTGATAAAATTTAGTTATATATCGTTATTGGCCTCTTTTCAGCCGTGTGTCATGCAGTGATAAAACAACTTAGAAGCAAACTTATTTAACATAAAGTTTTTAACAAATAGTGGAAGTTGAAAAACCTACTCTAAAACGAATGTGCTAGTTCACCTCAGGCAATCTTAAGTCGCGGGCAAAAACTAAACAGCCTTTCCCCCAAATTCATCGACAGGTTGAGCGTGAACTTCAAAGACAAAGTTCTTATTTAATTAAACTACGGGCAAATGTGAACTCCGGCAATTAGCGCCCCACCGCGCCGCCCTCGCGCCCCCGCGCCCTGAGCCTATGCGGGGTGAATCGCCCTATTTCTAAGAAGCTTTTCGTCTTAATGTATCTAATGTACCTAATTTAAGACTGGATTCATACTTGTTATGGAATGTTATAACCAGTGCACGGATGAACTTAGATAGGTACCTGTAAGAAAGAACATCATTCCTTTCAAAAAATCTATTCAGAGACATGTGGTGGGCCAATGGCTAGAAGACATGACTCATAAGTATGAGAGGTGTTACTATAAACCGGAGAAAATGCTCCTAATTTATTGACCTATTTAAACTATTTGCTCGGCGATTAGGCATAACATTGTAAAGAAGCCTGAACTTTTACATAGCTCCTTGAATAAGTAACTCAATCATTGTGCAAATTTGTACAGAACAGTATACTAGCTACGACGAGAATTACATAGCGTTGCAAATATTCGATTCTCTCAACTTCAACGTACACATGTGCTTACATCAACAAACCGCCTATACATCGTAGTGCACGAAGGTTGTACAGTCAGCTAGACTCGCAACAGATTAGACACGCGCAATCAGTTAGCGCCGCGTGGCTGCGCGCCCGCGCACCAAACTTGCCTCATTACCGGGAAGTGCGCGACGCGAGCGACATCCGACGTGCACCGAGCCGAGCGGGCACTAAACAGAATTCACTTAAACAGCTGTTGTACAAGTTTGGGGTAATCGTTGTTCAGATGCTGCGGCTATACTTTACAACTTGGATTTCAATCTGTTACTGAAAGCCGCGCGGCTTTCTAGAATACTTGTTTACAATTTTTTTAACATAGGTACATGGGTTAGATGGAAAAAAAAATTAGTCCACAACCGTTGATGGCATAGAGTTCTAAAAGCAATTAAAATTGCAAAATAGTAGTGACACAATTATATACTCAATAATACAATATTCGTTATTTTTTTTGCGGCAAAGAGGTCAGTTGGTAAAGTCCCAGACCAACATGGGTGCACTTTTTAATTTATTTATTTAAGTCTACTATAGTGCAAGTTCCTATACCTAACGGTTTTTCTTATTTATCGAAGTAACAAGAAAAAAAAGTGGCACTACAAAAGATGAATTTAGCGATGCATATTACACAGGTTTTCACATCCGCAGTTGTTCAGTTTGTCGTGAAGGAAGTCGCGCGAGGGGAAGGCAAACTGTCATCATTGTGTGTTGACGGTGAAATTTGTTACATAGAAATAGAATGTACGCATGGCATTTTTCGCTAACATTATAGTATGATGTAAGTGAAAATACCGTGTGTACAAGCGTGACAAGTTGAAAGACGCTGTGTTACTTTGCCTATTTCGGTTATCATTTCACTTGTGATATGAAAAAACGCTGAACTTGTAAAGACAGACCAAAACAGTTATATACTGTGAAGTTATGACATCAAACTTCTGTGGCTGCGCTCGTAGCATTAGTCAAGATTGGGATGGGTGGCCAAAAAATGTTGCAAAATTACCGAAGAGCTAAGCGGAGAACGAGTGCTGAGAATTAATCTTGCGCTTAGGACGCGCAAGATTAGTTAAGATTGCGTTGGTTTAGAATTACGAATACAAGTTGCGTATAAAAATACACGGTTTCACGAATACATGACGTCCGCCGTTTATCCAATTAGCCGACAAACAGAGGCCTCTGCGATCGATAATGCAGTATAAATAGGCTATCGATGCGCTAGCCCTGGCCCAGTTTATCTAGACCCTCCACTCATTGCCCGGTGACTCAAGTTTGTATCAAGCGCTGACGGTTCATCGAAACTGGATAGCTCCAGTTATGCTGGATTGGTTGCCCGCGTAACCTTTCATTAGACATACAGGGTGGCTACACGATGTTTGTTAGGCCTACTATTGTAATTAATGTGGTGTGTCGTTTGTTTTTTATCCCTATGCATATAGATATATGTAATCGTTTTCACGTTATGTTTTATCGCAAAAAAATGGTAATAATATAGCGTGGTCTCTTAAAATACAAAATTCAAGGTTTGGATCAAGGACTAGAAAAAAAACTAACTAGATGTCGAAGCTCCTCAGGTGCTCCAGCGGGACACGCAACTTACGTCACACATTAACATAATAAGTGCTCCAAATGACCGATATCCAATATCTGGTATCCATATGTATCTCACTCACACATGCATAAACGTCGCTTTACGCTTAATATGACACCGAGTCTTTCTTTTTTTACTAGTTCGTTGTTTGGATAATGTATTTGTGAATTGAGTGTGTATTGTCAAAACGTTTTACCTACTTCCTCTAGCTACTAGCTTACGACCTCATATTTATGTGATCACTGAATTACACCTTGAAAAAGCAGCCCATCGCACATACATTGTCATTGCATAAAAAAAGTGCAGATGCCATACGGCATACACCAATCTCAAAACTAAGACAAAAAAGCTTCAAGAACGCTCTTAATCTTTCCACTGAATGAGCCGTCACAATATTGTAGACACATCCCCCCACCCTGTATGCGTAGGGGAGGGGTGTACTACATGTTACGTCACGTGGCTTTACGCTTAATGGTTCAAGTGGCACTAGTTTTAGAGCCGCGTATTCTTGGCGAAGCAGCTATTTCTGTTGTTGTCTTTTTAGCGAGACACTGCGGCTTCACAGTGGTATAAAATCGATATCATAGGTCATCAACTAGAATATTGGATGTAGTTTCTGTTGACATCAACTAACTATGATATCATCATGATATCAGAGATATAACCCACCATTTAGGCATCTAAAACTTCTTGTTTTAGTTAGTCGATCATAAAAAACAGGATGAAAAAATCATTAGTAATGGTGATTGGGTGACTATGTAACGTAAGGAGTTGTTAAATCAACAAATACAATTTTGCCTCTGAATGTAGTTCAATATAAAACATGTTTTATAAAGGATATACGTGGTATGCGTTGTGCAAGTTTGTAATTATGTAAATACAATAATATATTCTATGTAAAAAAAATATATGTCATTATTGCTACGACCATTTATTTTAATGTCCCATTCACCGGTCAGCTTGTAAATGTCGTTCGTTTTAACGAACCGACGTCACGAGGCAGAGAAGTCGCCTCAGGCGCTATTTAAAACTATTTCAGTCACAAAGGTCCCAATTTAAACGACTTTGTCCGTGAAAACCTAAAAAAAAACTTCGAAAGCACGTATTGTAGTCTGATTCCTGAAATTATAAAGACCGAAGTCCCTGTAACCCGGTTTTAGGAAGGTGTGTTTGGAACGTTAGATTGGCTGGAGTGGACATTGGACTATAACTTTCTATTAGTACTGTTAATGTGATAGTTAGAGTATGATGACTACTAAAAATTACTACCAAACGTACGACCAGCCTGAAGATCAGCGATCAAAAAGTCTATGGATAATTGCAACATCAGAGGTCTCAAATAAATAAACGTGATATAACATCACGCCCGTAATCCCTGCAGGTGTAGGCAGAGTCAATAAATATTTAGGAAGTAATTATGATCATAACTAACCCTACTTATTAAATATCTTCTAGACTCGTTTGATTATGTAAGGAGGTCCCAAGTTGTCCCCAGTCTGTTCCAAGGCATTAGTATTGATATATCTGCGTCCTTCAACATCGCGAGCCATTATGCGGCGAGCCTGATATTTGCACCATTAATGGATCGCTCAAGGAAATAAGTCCCGTTTGTCCGACTCGCCGGGATAAGAGATGGGCCACAGTATGTGGAGATAACAGTAAGGTGAATTTAGATACTTTAAATGTTAGCTTTAAATTTAGTTAACTGAACGAATCTTAGATATGTTTTCTAGCTGAACATGTAAAAGAAAGGACGAATGTGTCATATTTTATCCTGCAATATCTAATGGCTCCACTATATTAAGGGGTCACTATTAGTTCTGCAGTGATTGGATATCACACGACAAAGCCACGTGAAAAGCATTAAAGAATAGTCTTTACAGCAGATTTCACAGGGTTTTGAGAAGAAAGCTTTTTTACATTATACACGCTCGTTATTACAGTAAAAAAGAAGTTCATAGTTGCTTCACTGCTCATTTCTGTAGTAGCGTCCCTTCCGAAAACGGTTCTACGGTTAACACTGGTATCGATGTTGGCCGAAGATATGGGTCGATTGCACCGAGGGCAGCTCCAGTGGATAAACCTAGGATTAGCGGGGTCGTTTCTTTCGCTTATCATTGCCGATAAAGGATACAAATGAATGGGTGTAGGTTGTGTAGAGGGTAAATGTATTTAAAGAGATAGCTAGCGGCTTATTTTTTCCACTGACAATACCTGAGATTTATATTTCAAATGTTGAATATAGAGCGCAATATTGGATGGTCACGAATAGGTACCTATGTTATTTTAAGTAACCTTAATTTTATCGGGAAGAATTTCGAAAAACTGATCCGAATCTTAAATCTTCTATTGTGTATAACGCTGACGCGACTAAGTGCAATGTTGCTGAAGGAACGTTGCTGTATGCAGGTGCAGTGTCGAGAGCAATCAGCAGTAAACGCCGCAGACCGCTGACGGCGCGCCCGCTCGCCTCACACACAGCTGGCTTGCGTTCAAGCAGAAAACTAAGACGAGATCGGTACGGGTACGAAGCTTAGGGCCGTCATCCCTAGAATTTTGAGACGGTGAAACAGAACCTGAAGGGTGGGAACTGATAAAATTACTTACTTGTGTAAGTCAGTACAAAGTTCTCATAGTAATTAAAGTAAAGGCCGGTCACGGAATCCTTTATTTTTACAGGAGATTCACCGCAGTAGGTTGTGTCAATATCAATAGCTTATAATTCGCGTAATGTTTAACTTACTAAAGTAATGTGCAGCAGCTGGGACCGGCTGAGCGAACTTTAAACTGACGCTACAGTTTTTTCAGTCATATTAACGGTATTGATCTTTAAAATGTATTAAAAATTTCTTTATTTATGTAGGCTTTAAAAAAGCACTTATAAATCGTGAAATTTACAAAAATCTGTAGAGTAATGTGAATCTACCACCAATTCGGAATGCTGATTCTACCGAGAAGAAACCGACAAGAAACTCATTAGTTACTCTTTTCAGCGTCAAAATATATACATATGTGAGAAAATGTATGTATATAACTACGTAAATGTCCCTGATAGCACTTTAGTTTATTAGGCGTAGGCAGGCTTCCGGATTTGATGCTAATTTAGAAGACCTTTTGTAAATTGAGGATCAATTCGAGTCGGGGTCTTACATCTCTTGCCAATTTTCCCTCATGGTACAAGATAATGCCTTATTTCAGTTTAACATAATAAAATAAATAATCTTACAATTTTTACTTTAAGTCATTACCGCTCAGTTTCAAGGGTCAGGTCTATTTTTAATATTTTTATGTCTGACACAATTTTGTTCGGACAAATTAAAGCGTACAATTTGCAAAAAATTAAGCAAGATAATGTATAGCGACCAGCGCATGAGTTACGGTCGTAAGAGCGTGACATACGCCGCTGGCGAGACGAGTGCGGCTAGTTTTGTATTAACAGAGCCCAACACTCGCTCGTGTGATGACATTCATGAAATTATGCTAATAAAGTCAACGTTTTCAACGTTTTATCATCACATTTTTACATGGATCAAAGACAACATTAAAAAAAAAAAATCAGTCGAATTGAGAACCTCCTCTTTTTTTTTTTGAAATCGGTTAATGAAATTCGATTTACGTTAGCTCATAAGCATCAGTAAATCAAACGATATGAAGTTTAAAGGATTGAAGTCAGAAATAGGTGCATTGTTATTTTGCAATGATTTCGAATATGCCTATTCCTATTCGATATACTACCACAATGCTAATATATACATATCAAACTATGCGACGAATCGAATGGCATCTAAAATTAAGATATATAAATCGTGTTTACTTTGCTCATGACTTACTGTACACACACTTTTTATGCCCAAGTTCCTAAGAGACGTATAACTAACCTAATTTCACGCACGTTTTGTATATCAGCGCTATATCGAGTGGAAGAATGTGATCTACGTCGGTAAAGAGGCCTGAATATATGTTTGAATACTGAATACAATGTGAGCTGGTATAATAATAATGTCCTAACCGATATCGGTCACGGCGGCCAATCTCAAGGAGAATTAGCCATCTGCGCAGGAGTTCTCCTATATTATAGTGCAAAAGTGTGTGCGCAAACACAGGTGAAACACTCTCTATTCCTTGACTGTCATAGTCCGGTGAGACAGCAATTCGACATGACTGGAGAGAGGTCAGGCGCAGGACTAACGGCTTAACGTGCTTTCCGAGGCACGGGCGCGATTAAACCGTGCTACCACTAGACCAACGAGACAGTCGAATGTGAGCAGATACCATTTATTCAAATTAATTACCGCGAATCCGTGCCACTTGACAGTCTCACCAATTGGCTGATCCGAAAAGGTCGCTAAATGCAAAAATGAAGGTCACCGAAGGGCAACCAGGAGAAGGATAAGCACGGTTAGCTGATCCCGGATTATGGAGATGCAGACGATTATACGCGCGGCCAGCCGGCCCAGTGGGGGCTCTACAAAGATCACAATACCGTCAACAGTACATAGCATATTGTTAACTTATTTTTCGTTCCTGATATTGTTTATGTATAGGGCTTAATGGGACGTGGCATAACATACAAAATAGTGTCACACTAAAACAACAAGCCTAAAATAAACTCGTAATTATTTACCAGTCAAGTGGTCTGAGACCCTGGCCACGAAACCAACGGTCGCGGGTTCGAATCCCGCTAGGGGCAAATATTTCGTGTGATGAACATGGACATTTATTGTACTTGAGTCATGGATGTTTATAAACGTATTTAAGTATGTCTATCAGTTCACCTAGTATCCGTAGTACAAGCATAAGCTTAGTTTGGAACTAGGGAATTGGTGTGTCAGTCTGGAGAATTATTTTTTCTGAGGATCTTTCGATTAAGAAATTGGTATAAATTTTTATTTTTACGTCAATTCCTGGCGAGGACGGCAGAGAGACTGAGGGTCATATAAATGCGCCGAGTTACAGCTGCATTACTGCATACGTTCGTATCCTCAACAAGCCTCATAAGGTACATGTTTATGTTTTACATCAATTAGTAATTTGTATTTATAATAATCAGTTGCCTATTATGATAAGCAAAACAAGGAACACAGTTGGTACGTTAATTTTAAGTCTATTGTGATGGAATTAAACATATAGGTACCTTATTAGCGCGCCCCGCGATTTCACCCACGCAGTTCCCGTTTCCATAGAAATAAGAGGATAAAATATAGCCTATGATGATGGTATATGGTGAGAACAGATTCAAATTGTAGCACATGATTATTTATTTATTTATATTCCCATGTCTAGTCAGTCACATACATTTTAGATTTCGTATAGACTTGACACAAACAGATGTCGCTACAGGCATCATTTAGACTGATTGAGAGATAAAACTGAATAAAAACTTTGGTATTTTACTTTAAAAAAATGATTTTTTCATAATATAAGCTATTTACGTTATTTCTTATTTCGCGTATTATTACTAAGAAACAGCTAACCTGTGCTTGTAGCCGCATCTTGTATTATTCCTGACAAACAGATGAAACTTTGCTGTAGTTCCATTTACTCACCACTGTCGCTGTTTTTTGCGCGAGTTATAGCAGTAACTTTTCAAGTATCGGCAGTAACCCTCTATCGATATTGCATAGAATCTACCTACATTTTAAATATCACATGTAACACATGCCCTGACAGGATGTAGCAATACGCACAGACGTTTAAATTTACAATCAAGATAACAATTAGTTATCTATTTGAATGTACGTTTGTACCAGAAACATAACTAGTGAAGGGAGTAATCCTGAACGGGGCTTGACGCGGCGCGGCATAATGCCGCCCGGGATTATGGAGATGCGTCCGGGATTATTGCGCTCACCTTGCGATGCCCGGATAATTGCTTCCCGCGCGGGATTGATTAGCGATGGAAATGAGGGGACGCCTCTGTGTCTGTGCGCTTTCCTTACGTCACGATACGTGAATATAGTATTATCTAATATCATTACAGATTGGTGAAACATATCTGTAAATTGTTTTGTTACTTTGCATTCTAGATGAAACGAAATGTATGATATATTTAGTATATTACGCGAATACCACATCAATCAATTAGATACTCAGTAAAGACAAAGATTCTGCTAGGGGTAAATGTTTGTATATTTATACTAGGTGTATATGTTAGCTAAATAAGCTAACATATACAACTATAAGATTAGTGGTTCATTTGTATGTCTAAGCATAAAAGTATTTAATAAACTGCCTCAGAATGTCATTGAATTACCCACGCATAAATTAAAGTCTTATATTAAATCATGTTTAATTAGAAAAGGTTACTACAAAAAAGACGATTATTTAAATGATAAAAATGTTTGGACAAGATAATCTGCTGGCATGCAGTGAAATTTATAGTCATGATATTTTAAAGTACCACATATTAGAGATAAGTAAAACATATTTAAAAAAAAAGGCTATCTGTTGAGTTTCTTGCGGCACCTCTTCTCATCAGGCCATTCACGTCGAGGTGCTGGTAGGGTAAAAAAAATGTGACGTGCAAAAGAATTTGTTACAAATCTACTTGCAGAAATAATTCATTTAATTTAATTTCAGTATGTATGTTTATTTTTACAATTTAGGCGAAATCTTGTGTTATATTCATAATAAGGATAATAAATGATGTTAGTCACATATGCTTGCATAAAAAGATGCACTTATTTTTAACCTTAAACTTTTGAACCTTACGTTAGCGATAAGATATTTTAAAAAATAATGTAACAAATCAGTTCATAATGGTTACCCATTATTTACTTACCTACGTTTCACATTACTTTCCAGTCTATACAATATTCAGTTGCGGTCAGCAAATAGACCAACATAGTAGTAGCGGAGCGCACGACGCTAAAGGAGCATTTACTCGAGCGTCGCGCAAATTTATTAGAATAGATAGATTAGACGATAGGAATAATAAATAGTCCTATAATGTTTATACTTTTAGCGGTGAGGAAAGCGTCAACAAATTTTTTTTTTCAACATTTTATAAACTATATTGACATGGCGATGCTTAAGCGTGTCAGTTATTGACATTTTTCATGTTACAACATATGAAATGTTCATTAATTTGATGATTTTCGTAATTGGGGTGGCCATGCAAAAGGAATTATTTTTGTTTCGTCCCAAACAACAATAAATACTCCCACCCGCCTAGGTTACACTCAAATCGTCAGATTAGCAAAATCTACACTTATTAGCTAGTAATAAACCTCCCTTGTGTTTATCTAACACGCTCAAGCTTTTTTTACTAATCTGACTAGTTCCCCTAAGTATCCCTCTATATTAAGGGCTCATACTGGTTGGAGGTACTCATTAATATATATAGTATACTCCTTTATATTAATCTGATGTGCTTGAGTAAGTCCCGAAATGCCCTCTTGGGCTCCCCTTCTATATGTTTATGTGCCGCTTGTCAGTTAATTTTTAACGAACTTCAAAAAAAAGGAGGAGGTTCTCAATTCGACTGAATTATTTTTTTTTAATTATTAGTTTCGGTAATTGCAACAATTACCACGTAGTTTTCGTCATGCGCAGTCGATTCCCCGTAGTAACGTTATGGTCTCGGGTTTTAATTAGTGTCGAGGGCGCTCTAACACAACTTTCCCCGTTTCAAAGGCTTCGAAAACGTTACTGCTTGCACCACGTGTTTGGAATTAACTAACTTTTTTCATAATTACATTTAAGAGGCTCAGTCGTATTTGACTCTTTACGATTTCTGCTTATGAACTGTGTGCTGACATACTTGAGAGTTACTTGGACATATTGTTTCACGTCGCTATGGGACTTAAAAATAATGTTCCAACTGTATTCCTCGCCTAGCAGTTCGTAAAACGCGACTAATGGTATATCGGGTTTTGGGTATATGATTGTATAGGCGACGAGCTAGCCACTTGCCACTACTTTATCACAATTTCCCATCTAACCCAGCCCGGTATTATTTTCGGCTGAATGTGGTTAAAGGAGCTAGCTGTCCCTTTGATTCTGCCTACCCCTTCGGGGATTACGGGTGTGGTGCTATGTATGTATGTATGTATATACTTGGCTATGTAAATGAACATATCTCCATCAGCGCAGTTGTTTATATCCAACTTTGTTTAGTGCGCGGGTTTTTTCATTAATCGCTATGGATATTTTGATACCACAGTCCACAGTTCTCGTTTTTCCGAGACTCACTACTTTGTCAGGAATTAGATCAGTGTTCATTATTATGTAATATATTTTTTAATTCATAACAATTATATTATACTTGGATGATGAGATTAAGGCATATGTTTAACTATACAAAAGCTATAAAACTCGTAATCCTGGAATCTAAAAAGCTATATAGAAGTACCTAGTTTGAACGGCAATGTTAGACACATTTACCTGCGTGAAAACCCAGCTGGGTGTACTATTTCAAATTAGAATGATTATAGTAATAGCTATCTTGTTTGATGACATAATACACGCAAAAGGTAGCCTTTTACCTTCAATCCCGACTGTTCATTTACTAAAATCTTTGCCTATCTACTTACAGGGCGAGTGCGTCGTGCGGTCGGCGGTGAGCGGTCCGACAACGGGTTGAGTGGCAACACTTTCTATTGATTAGCTCTTCAACTAGCATTATATATGTATATCTACTATATATAATTGTTATATGTGAGTTCTATTTATGCGCGTAATAAATGTAGAACTCTGACATGAATTTTACAATTGAATAAACAAATGTACAAAATACAAATACTTTATTAAATAGTCATTTGCTACGTTCTACATATAATATCTTAATTTAACTTAATTTAATTAGAGTAAAATGATTGTCTTCGGTAACTTTAAATAATAACTACCTAATCTCAATACACGTGCTAAGCCTACATTGATCTAAATGTTTTCCTGAATAATTAAAATGACCAGTCAAGTGCGAGTCGAACTCGCACTCCGGTTGCGTAGCCCGGCGCACTGTTTAACACTAGCTATAATACAAACAGTTTAGTATATCTATACTAATATATACTTAAAGCTTAAGACTTTTTTGTTCGTTTGCTTGAACGAACTGAATAAAAAAATATTTTTGTGTTAGTTAATTTATCGAGGAAGGATATATAACCATAAACGCGGGTAAAACTGCGGACACACTAGTTAAGTCATAAATCATAGAGCGCCCATAACGACGTTTCTATTATGTGAACCCTTGAATATTTAACCCATTCTTATTAATTGTATCTATTTGCTATTATAGCGACCATCGCATTACACATTCTGTGCAAATTCAAGCACCTCCGCATACCATGATTCAAGATACACTTGTGATACACAAACACGAAGAATCCCGTTGGCATCTTATTTGGATGCGAAACTAGTAAATTATATCACCGGATTAAGTAGTTTTCAATTTGCCTGTTACATCTACCATATAATAGCAGGTCCGTGAATTACAATATATTTGATTTCGGAGTTAGACTAATGTAGCATGAATTATTATATCTAAGTGAAGGTCGAAGAGCTCCGGCGCATCGAATGCGATCACGCGGCAAGCGTATTGCAACTCGATTGTGCCCGCGGCCCGGGCTAATTGAGCGTCATTGTCGCGGCTCCGTGGGCGCCAACTGGCCGTGATGCCCTCTCAATACAATAATTGAGTTTGGTTGTGTTCAGATTGGCGACGCATTAGAGATGCCATAATATAACACACGACTATAGGCCACAGTTACCGCTTATCATCAGACAGGCCGAGTGCTTGTTTGCCAGCTTTAGTTTTGTAGAATATTAGTAGGTAAGAAGAATAAATAACATCACGCCCATAATCCCCTTAGGGGTAGGCAGAGTCAAAGGGGCAGCAGTCCCCTTTAGCCACATTCAGCCAAAAATAAAACTGGGCTGGGTTAGATGGAAAATTGTGAAAAAGTAGTGACAAGTGGCTAGCTTGTCGCTTATACAATCACATACCCAAAACCCGATATACCTACAATTAGTCGCCTTTTACGATATGCTAGGTAACAACCACAGTTGGCACATTCTTTTTAAGACCCAGACCAACATGGGACAATGGGCTGGATTACATGGAAAATGTAGTTATGTAGTTATACAAAAATATATATTTCAAAGATGTGTCACTTGATTACGCAAAAATAACTTTGCAAAAGTATCTTTAGCGGCCATTTCGAAACAATCCTTAATCTTATTCAGCAACAATCGCGTAATTCCTGGAGGGACTGGCTTAGAGTGTTACTGAAGTCCTAAGTTTAAAATTAAATCAAGCGTAAGGCAATCTTATAAAGATAAACACAAATCTAACTTGAATGAGCTGGCTTTATCTCGGGAGGTACAATGATTTGAAGATAATGACACCTTGGTACACACAACGAAGGATAGCTATTGCATTTTCCTTAAAAAAAACTGTCTCAGCTTTGCAAATCATATGCATATTGACTGGCTCGATGGCGCATTCGGTAGTGACCCTGCCCCATGCGCCAAGAGTTGTGGGTTCGATCCCCACCCAGGACAAAAATTCGTATGATGAATACTTGTGTTTGTTCTGTGTCTGGGTGTTAATATCCAATATTTAAGTATATATTTGTAATATCACTGTTGATTCTGATTTCCATAACACAAGTGCTTAAGCTACTTACCTCGGAGTCAGATCAATGTATGTGATGTAGTCTGATATTTATTTATTTATATGTATACACGGGGGTAAGCAAACATTGTCAACCATTTTAAGTCCTATTTGGGCTAAAAAATAAGCTGGGTTAGATGGAAAGTTTCCAAAAAGTAGTAATAAGTGGCTAGCTCGTCCGCTACAAAATCACAAAGACAATACCGTGTAAGTACACTATTAGTTGCCTTTTATGACATACTAGTCACACAGTTAGTAGGTACATTATTTACAAGACCCAGACCAACCACGGACAATTGATTATGTATGTATATGTGTTCATTTTGTAATATGCTTTATAAGAGCGGTGGTAGCTCAATGGTAAGGACACGCGCCTCTTAACCGAGGAGTGCGGGTTCAACACAGGCACGTACCTCTGGATTTTTCAAACTTATGTACGTATGTATACCACTAGCTCGACAGTGAGGGAAAAAATCGTGATAAAACCTGCAAATTCAAACAACTTTGAATTTGTAATCATGATTCAAAAATTGTATGGTTCCCCTATCTTAGGGTAACGAAGGTCAGATCGACAGTCGCTTCAATATAATTACCATCAATGTAATCATGGTCTAAGCGTACCCCGTCTAAGCACGGGACATAACGCTAGGAAGATGATTTACATTGTAATATGCTTTATAAAAACGCGCTCTTTAAGCGAAGTCTTTTTGGACATTGCTCAGCTAAACGAAAGACTAACAAAAACCGACGCGCTACTAATTAATCGATTCTGTGGCGCGAGTGTGGTCGTGTCCCGAAGTAACAGGTGGATTGGGATCGGTCCCGTTTCGGCGCGGCATTACGGGCAACTTGCTAAGCAGCGGGGACAATGCGGCAACAACTGAATGGCACTTGTGCCGTGAAATGAGACTCCGCATTCCGGCACTAGGTTTTAGACAAGATTAACTGCTTTAGCAAGGGCTTAAGTTTATTAATGTTCGGATGAGCCAACGGAAAACTATTTAGTAATTATTATAGGCGGAAACTTTGATAACGTCGCTGTGTTGGTACGATTTCAATCGTAAGCCTAAGCTCCAGATAAATTATTATCAGTAATTTTTTGCACCTAACAAGAATGAGCAAGGGATGTTCGATCGGTGTATTACGAAGATAAACGCCCAAAGTAAATAAGTATATTTTTCTCAAAATGGTCGGATTATACTATCACATTGTGACGTCGATTATGTAGATGATGCGCGTGTTAGTTGTCGTATGAAGTCTTACCGTATGTAGATATGCGATATTACTGTGTACGCTTCTGCTTACCTGAAAAAGAAAGACAAACATTAATAAATGAAATTACAAATAAGCTTTAAATAGGGCTTGTACCCTGAGAGTTACAAAGGTTTTTACTTAATTAAGTTCAAATTATAATATGTGATCACAAACTATAGACGTTTGTTTCCTATTATTGTGTAAACTTGATATACCATTAATCGCCTTTTCCGACATGCTAGGCCAGGAACATAGCTGGCCATTCTTTTTAAGTCCCAGACCATCATGGGACATGACATTGGCATGCCTAAAGTGTGAATCCTGACAAAGGTCACATTTTTCTCATAAAAACGTATAGGTTCCGGGGATGCACGATTGCGTCAGTTTCTGTGACGAATCGTAATTGACGCGGGCGGAGAAGTAGAATAAATCTAATGGTATGTAACCCACTGTAAGGAAATGCATCGTCTTGCAACAGTGGAAGTGGTGCGGGCCGGTCGATGCGGCGGCGATCGAAGGGAATGTATAATTCACGGCGCGACGTCACGCGGCGATTCGCGACATTCGCCCTTCCGGAGACCCGCGAGGGGACGAACAGTCAAGGCGACACTTGTCCATCTTAATCGTTTCATTGTCACATGAGTCACATATGATACATAACAATTGTTTTGTCTTTGTGTCTGACGCTCGACAGTAAACCTATTTATTATACTGTGGTACATACCTACATAATATCACGCCCATAATCCACGAAGGCAGAGTCAAAGGGGAGCATGCCCGTTCAACCACATTCAGCCAAAAATAAAGCCGGGCTGGGTTAGATCAAAAAATTGTGAAAAAGCAGTGACAAGCGGTTAACCCGTCGCCCACACAATCACACACCCAAAACCCGAAATACCATTAGTCGCCTTTTACGACATGCTAGGCAAGAACCACAGTTGGCACATTCTTTTTTTTTCCCGGATCAACATGGGCCAAGTCCCAGACCAACATGGGACTATATACTGTGGCATGTAGTGCAAACAAAGCTATCGCGGTTTATGAACCTGATCATCTTCCTAGCGTATATCTCATCTCTAGCCGGGTTCGCTTAAATCATGATATGTTAATTAATAAGTACGCTAGTACAACTAAATAAAAGCCATAATAACTGTAGACGGTGTATGAAAATAACTATGAATGTCAAGAAGCGAGTGAGTTAAGGACCGTGCCATATGGCGCTCAGTTCTCTTGCCTACTAATGCCGGTAAATTGTTGGTTACATTAGTTTAATCAGAAATATATAATTAATGTTTTTAGGTTTCAGTTTAGGTACAATATAAAGCTATTTCGTAAAGCAAGTAAATACTTGATTATAATTTTTGATGCTAAATTAGCACGTCATATAAGAAATCTCCCATTTGCGTTTGCTATTAAGAATACCTACGACAAATTACTCTGTAATTAACTAGTTTCACTGGAACTAGACTTCACTGAAGACAATCAGGTCAAATGGAACGTCTAAGCGATTCCGAGTAGCTAGTATTTATAAATAAGCACTGAATAGTCTCCTAAAGTTCGAGGAAGAGCAATTACTGCGGCGATGTTGCTGACGCAAGCATATACAGGTACTCTCGATTAACATTCCTTGAAGGTGACGGTATTTGTAAAATTTATATCGGTATCATCAATTACTTTTTTTATTTTAAAGCGTTGATTAATATTATTACGATAGGTTAAACGTGTGCGTTATTTTTCTTTTTTTTTATATACAAAAACGATGTCGTGAAGAATCTTTGAAAACCATTATTTTGAAAATTATTTTGAAAACGTTGTCATGTTGCCGATGTAAATCGACGAAAACCGATATAAATACTTCAAATTATAACTTTTAGTATCAATACCGGATATGGCTAAACATCCATTAAATTCAAAATTTAAAAAAAAAACCGATATCAGATGGAGATAAAATAATTTGGGGTCATAACTCAAGACAGATATTAATCTTATTCCGTAACTTTACAGAACTAACTAAGGAAATGTACTTATACAAATCCAACAAAAAAGAGATAAGTTCTGCGAAGTTCACAAATGGAAACTTTTGAATCTAATTGCTTGTGTAATCATTAATTTTATGATGGTATCGCGGTCGTTTGTTTTTTTGACAGAATTCCATAACCAGAATTTGAGCAAAATAAATTACGTTAGACTGTTTTGCTCAAGACTTGAAACAATGAATGTTTTTATTTTCATGGAAGGAAAGCAACAAAATACACCTTTACAAACCCTCTCAATCATCTTCGACTACAAATAACGCACCCTAAAGATCAAATGCAAACATATCGCAATAATAGAATCTAAAAATAATATCTTAAAGGGAAGACATTGTTATAACCCGAACATTACCGTAACGAAATGACCGGGGCCCTTCTAGTCGCCATAAAAGCCCTCTCGGGTTCGCCGACCGCTGTTCGATGCGTAGATATCCAAATGCAATCTCCTGATTGCCAGAGCCTTAGATAAACATGCCAACTGGAGCGACTTAAGCCTGACAGCGATGAAACTGTTTGTCAATATTTAGTATTAGGCTCTAAACGTGATTCTGTAGTACTTGAGTACATAAGCTACAATAGAGTATTTAGTCCCGTTAGTTATTTAACATAACATAACATCACGCCCATGTTTCCCGAAGGGGTAGACAGAGTTAAAGGCCCCTATAACCATATTCAGCGACAAAATAAAACTGGACTGGGTTAGATGGAAAATGGTGAAAAAGTAGTGACAAGTGGCTAGCTTGTCGCCTACACAATCACCGATATACCATGAGTCGCCTTTTACGACATGCTAGGCAAGAAACACAGTTGGCACAAGTCCCAGACCAACACGGGACAACGGGCTGGGTTAGTTATTGCTAGGTACATTTTGGTGTGATATGATATAAAATATTACAGATTGCTAAAACGTTAAGATCATTTTAAAATAATTATGTGATAAAAATAATTATCACTTAAGATAATATCATAGTCCAAATGTTAGTTAATTACGGTCAACTGTTAAAGATGATGACTTGATTGAGTAACAGAGACACCAACATACAAACAATTATATTTATATTATAAGTAAGTAAGTACTATTAGAAGAATTATTGTAGACCTCGAAAAATAATTAAACAAAAACCCAGATTCGAAAGTTACAATTTATAAGACACCATCTAGGATCATGTGCTACAGAAAGTAGTCTTTTTCAGTAGTCTTTGTCTATGTCTCCTCCTGTCCAGGTGGATCATCCAAGGCCTCAGCACCTTCTCCACGGTAGAATGGGCAGTTAACGCCGGGTTACGTCCCGGCCCCGGCGCTTACTACTAACGGGATTGTAACGGCTTTCGAATTAGTTTGTGATGATATATCGGCCCTTAATCCGATATTATACCTATTTATAGCCTTTAAGGTGATACTCGGTCTGAGGCACTAAGTAATTAGGAGGATGCTTAATGCTATCAGGGAAACATCTTGTTTAGATGTCCTGTATTTGGGCGCACGAGTAATTTATTTTTGGGCGAAGAAAATTCACAGTCTTGCTCATATTTATTGAAGAAATAATTTTACCTTATAGAAACCAACTACTGCCATCGATTTTATTTGTCTAGACTTTACTATCAAGGCAAAGAGGGACTATTTATATCTTATACTTACTAATATATAAAGCTGAAGTGTTTGATTGTTTATTTAAATGCGCTAATCTCAGGAACTACTGGTCCGAATTGAAAAAATATTTTTTGGTTGTATAGAAATGAACTATACGAGGAAGACTGGGCCCTGGGCTAATACTACTTAGGGGCCCACCTAGTTACTCAAAGTAGGTATAAGACAGACTTGAAATAAATGAATTGAATAGGTTTGATTAATCGCAGGATTCGCAGGGCTGCACTACGATCTGTTTAATTTAATAAAATTATAGATTTTTTTGCATTATCGTCTATTTTTTACTTTGACTTTTGCTTAGCTGGGGGGCCCTTGAATCCACGGGGCCATGGGCTGAAGCCCAAAAGCCATATGGTAGATCCGGCCCTGTATAGGCTATATAACATTAGCCATAATCGCTGATAAAACCGGACACAGCTAGTCCTGTATATAACGAGTACATACTACAAATTACATTACCTATATATACATATTATTAGTTGCATTATAAGCAGTCAAACTTTGTCTCGTTTTTATGATCTGCTAAGTCATGCTTCATGCCAATTTGATGACTCCCAAGGTGAAGACCATTCACCAGCTGTGTAAATACAATACAAACATATGCGAAAACGTATTTATAAAGGCTGTTCATCATCATACCCCCTCTGTAGTGTACACGTGTCGGTAATTACTTGACGTCTGTGAGTTGTGCTGTTTTAGTAAAAAAAAATCGACAGTTCTTTTACCCTATAATAGATATTAAGGTAGCACACAATTGTTAATATAGGCACTTAGCTATAAGTTTTATCTACTTTTCTTTCTGTTTTTGATTATGTTATTTTAGTGTTTATCTTGTTGGTTGTCCAAATAAATAAAATAAAATAAAATAAATAGGAATCCGATTATCTTGGTATGGGCATGTGATGAGAAGAGAGGAAGGACATGTGACAAAGAGCACTCTCTTTGCTCATCACTATGAGTATGAATGTTAGTGGATGGAGAGGAATAGGAAGGCCAAATAAGAGATGGATGGATTGTGTGATAGATGATATGAGTGAAAAAGGAGTGGATAGCTTGATGACGGCTGACCGGGACGTATGGAAGAGGAAGACATGCTGCGCCGACCCCAGGTGAACTGGGAGAAGGGCAAGAGGATGAAATGAACACAGTTGTTGATATAAACAAGTTTAATTTGGTACATCTATAGTTGTTATTATTTTGTACTAGCTGACCCGGCGCACTTGGTAACGCCCCGTTCTCGGATTTTCAATACGCTTTTTTTTTTCTCGTGCAACATTTTTCTTTTATTTATTGAAACCTTCAACTGATAATAATAAACACAACTAAAAAATAATTAGAAAAATCGGTTCAGCTGTTCTCGAGATTTGCGCTGAGCAACACATTCAGCGATTCATTTTTATATTAAAGAAGATTAAGAAGTACAAACAACTTTGTTTTGTTTAGTTTTATATGCGACATTTAATATTATATCCATGTTATATGTGGTAGGTAGTTACATTTAAAGATATTACAAGACAATTTTCTTGCGTTTTGCATTTAAAGGATATACAGCGTGTCTCATGCAACATGTACCAGCGAAGGTCAGTGGTTAGGGGACATCAATATCCATCGATTAAACAACAAAAAAAAACATTGAACTTCGCTGGTACAGGTTGCATGGGACACTCTGTATAAAAAAATACTATTTCTTTTGCATATTAATTCATTAATCAATTTAAATTATTTTTTAAACATCTCGGTATCGCGAAAACCATTTCTACCAATTAACTACCAAAGTAGAATCCTTGTTATTCCTCATTATTGTATCTTAATTCAACAATATATTTGACCAATACTCTTAAATTAAATTATTACAGATATTAATAAAAATTGTACAAAATATATTTCATTAGCCAGACTAAACAGAAGTTCAAACAAGTCTTTAAAAAGGCCGTTAGACAAATAGCAAAGGTCCCAGAGCGTGGGGTCCACCGCAGCTTGTTAAGACGCGAGGAACTTTTAATGGGCACTCCGGCCCTCAGAGACTTTGAGACACTCGACACCTCAGCCTCCCACGAGGTTTGACCTCACGGGGCTTCGTCCTTATGAGGCTATGACCTATGAGGCTTTGTCCGGTAGTCATTAAAACACGGGTGCGTAGATAGGATGTTTGTATGATCAAATAAATAACGATAAGTTATTATGTACCATCATTATCCTTTTGACGAACTACATAGAGCAAACAGTTTCCTGAGGGAAACCGTTATGTTCGTACCACATTTGGACCAACCAAGAAAAAACTTTAAATTAGCTCTAATCAGGGGGTTCTAAGATTCGTCTTCATTATCGTTATTTACGAGTAGTAGGTACTCACAACGTTGACTGCCTCGTTGGTCTTGATTGCCTCATTGGTCTAGTGGTAGCATGCGCTGCCTAAGAACCAAGAGGTCCCGGGTTCAAATCCCGGGTCGGACTAAGAATTTGTGGCTGGTTATTTCAATATTGAAATTACTCAGTAACAGTCCGGAGTCAGGAAGTTGGCGGTATAATCACCCCTTGCCTCGGAAAGCACGTTAAGCCGTTGGTCCTGCGCCTAACCTCTCTCCGGTCATGTCGGATTGCCGTCTCACCGGACTATGAGAATGAAAGAATAGAGAGTGCACCTGTGTTTGCGCACACACTTGTGCACTATAATATCTCCTGCGCAGATGGCTAATGCTCGTTGAGATTGGCCGCCGTGACCGATATCGGTTAGGAGGACATTACTCACAACGGAAATAGTTTAATGACAGATTTAACATGATATGACGGAACGGGTTACGGGTAGATAATTTAATTAAAACGGAATACATTCAGAGAAGTGTGTAGCTCTTTCTTTGTGTATACTTCTCATCGTTTTTGTTTAACTGCTCTTAGTTAATTATTTCACGCAAAATATAAATACGTAGTCATTCTAATAACTCGTCCACTAAAAACGTGATCTAAAAATCCAAAAGCCAGGTGTGTGTACAGGTGCTTCCTATTCCCACGTGCGTGTAATATGATGCAAATTTAAATTATTTACAGTCTGACGGTACTGCAAATAATAAAATACATTAAATATTCGGGACCATTGTCACGTCTAGTATCCATGTATTCCGCACAACAAACAGTTGTGCAGAACACGTGATCGTAAAGTGCAATAATGAGGTTTTAACAAACCTTCACCCAAGTAACATAGGCTGTATTTTATCCCCGTATTCCTACGGGAACGGGAAGTATGTAGGTGAAACCGCGGGGCGCTGCTAGTTTCCTCATAAAGAGTCACACTTATTACTCATTATCAATGGCATAATGGTTAAAATACTTGGATATTCAAATCTGCTATTTCTGTTAGGTTAGGTAGGGGGACCGATTTGAAGTTGGGTGATTGTGAGATGTTTATTGATAAAGCGTCTCATACATTTGAAGATTCGTTTAAATGGCCGTGGGTTCGAATCCCCCCGGTAAATGTTTGTGTGATGAACACGTATATTTGTACTAGAGTCATAGATAGTTATAAACATATTTAAGTATATCTAGGTAGATTAGTACTATGGTAAAAATCCGTTTACAGATTATTTAAAATTTAAAGAAATGTATTCAGTTTTAAACTACAGAGCGAGTTGTAATTTTATTCATGAGATCCCTCTAAGCTAGACCAAGACTTTAATAGTATGTTTTAATCAACACTCTAATATAATTCAGATTCTAAATCCTGCTGGGATTTAAATCCGAATCCCGTCACATTTCGAGCGAAAATCTGAACTATTGCGCTGTGGGTTAACAGATAGGTAAATTGAAATGGTAATTAAAATGTTTGATTCAATTCATAGGGAGGGCGCGTTAGGGAACTCGCGAATCGCCCAGCTAGCGCCTGGTTCAGAGGAGTTTGGGATACTCCCTCGTAGACCTATGGTGGTAACACAAAGATAGTGATGATAGAGTAATGCTACTTATTACTTCAATGTTCTTTTTAAAGTAAGAAAAGGATACACTCACAAAATAATTAATGGCTAATCTTTTGTAAGTGCATCTTTGAACAAAAAATTCCAAAAAAAATCTGCTATAACTAACTAACTAAACTTCACATCTGCTATATTTCGTCCAATTCAGTCTCAGGCGATAATAAACAATGAATGCGCATCCAGCATATTTTTTGTCTGTAATCCCAAAAATTGATACGTTCAGAACTTCCACCACAAACGTAAAAGTTTGTGAATGTATCAGGCTTTGGGACTAGGCTAAAATAAAACGCTTACAAAGAAGTTTGTTTGCATTTCCTATAGTACCTACCAACTAGCATCGCTCGCAGTGTGTTCCGCCCAAACTCCGCTAATCCGCTCTCTGTTTGAGTAGCGGATACCTGATCGCGGATATTAGCGGTAGTTTACAGTTTCATTACTGCCGCAAAACGCTTCTGAAGGCCCGCGTACTGGGGAGATTATCGTGCAATTTGTTTGAGCCACTGTTGAAGTAGTAAGGGCTGTCCGGAGCGGGGAGGCGAGCGGCCTGGTAGGGGGACCGATTTGAAGTTGGGCGATTGTGAGATGTTAATTGATAAAGCGTCTCATACATTTGAAGATTCGTTTAATTGGCTGTGGGTTCGAATCCCGCCGGTAAATTTTTGTGTGATGAACACGATTACTTGTACTAGAGTCATTGATGGTTATAAACATATTTAAGTATATATAAGTACACATATTATTGGGATTTCTTTAAAAAAACATATATTTTTTTAAATTGACAATATAACTGCCAAATACAACATACGTATAGATTTTTTTTGGTCAAAGGTACATATGTACAAAGAAGAATAATATTCAAAGGCACAAGTTCAAATCGACAGTGAATAAATTGTTACAACAAACTCTTCCTGTGAGTCAAGATGATGAAACGCTGCATTTTGCTGCTCCTTGTGGTGAACTGGGGTAAGTGTTATTCAAACTTCATATAAAACTAACTAACTAACTAAACATCACGCCACTTCCCTAGCGGGGTAGGCAGAGAGAACCGAACGCCAGATCGTAACGCCAACTTTATATAACATATTAGAAATGGCTGTAATGCAAGGTTGGGCTGAGAGAGACCTTTGATGTTTTGCTCTTAACACTTGTATAAATACTTGTATGACATAAGTATCAGCCAATCAGCTGGCACACAATCGATACGTAATGGCAGCCGCTCGCGTGCCCGCCAACGCGCTCCCGCCCCGCGCGGGAACCGGCGCAGCCGCCGGCCAGCGGGCGTAGGTAATGGGCGCAAACGAAACGTCCATAAATGATCACAGACCTCGCCAGCGGGCCACTTAGAGCACGACGCTTAGTCCGACGGAGTAAATTGCTGCTGCATCGATTCGGTGGCGTAGCGTCGTCAACTGGAGTCGGAGCCATTTTTTTTTAACCGACTTCAAAAAAAGGAGGAGGTTCTCAATTCGACTGAATTTTTTTTTTTTTTTTTTTTTTTTTTTTTGTATGTATGTTACTCGATATCTCTGAGAATTGTTAACCGATTTCCAAAATTTTTTTTTTAATCGAAAGGGTTTACTCCCGAATTGGTCCCATTGCCACCAAGTCAGGATCTGATGAAGGGATCCCAGGAAAATCGAGGGCAACCCTCAAACTTTATAGGCACGTACAATGTGTTTTAGACATTTTCTAAGATTGTTCAAGTATTTACGCATGGTACTTATCATCTTATGTTGGTGAGCTGATGATGGAAGGTACAAATCCTTAACGATTAGGAATTAGTTTATGATTCTTTAAATATTGATATCTTCGAGAATTGTAAGACGATTTTTAGAGTTCTTTTTTTTATTCAAAAGGGATATCCTGGAGTTGGTCCTATTGGTACCACATCTGGATCTGATGAAGGAATCTTAGGCAAATCGAGGAAAACCCTCAAGTATTATAGGCGCGTACAATCTATTTTAGTTATTTTCTAAAACTAATTCAAGTATTTACGTCTGGTATTCATAATCTCATGTTGCTGAGCTGATGATGGAAGGTGCAACTCCTTAACGATTAGGAGTTTGTGGATAATTCTTTCAATGTTATAGGGCCATATTAAGTGTTATTCTCGAGATAGTCTCAATTTCACCAAGTCTTGGTCTAGTGATGGGGTTCCATGAAAACGAGGGCCACTCTTAATTTTTTCTAAAACGATTACAGTATTTGCATCTCGTACTCATCATG
The DNA here is from genome assembly GCA_951394215.1 of Glyphodes perspectalis. Classification (NCBI taxonomy): domain Eukaryota; kingdom Metazoa; phylum Arthropoda; class Insecta; order Lepidoptera; family Crambidae; genus Glyphodes; species Glyphodes perspectalis. The sequence goes on from OX596218.1 coordinate 267,317, forward strand.
TTATGTTGCTTAGCTGATGATGAAAGGTATAACTCTTTGAAGATTAGTAGTTTTAAGTAATTCTTTAAACATTAAAGGCTCGTTATACCTTTTCGTATTTAGTCTCATAAGACCGGCACTGTCTCATTAAAGCAGCTCGTTTTGATTTGGTCTACCTACCTATTAATAAATTTCACTAAAAAGTAACAAATAAGTTAAATTTTAACAAAAATAAAAACCGACTTCAAAAAACCCCGCAAAAAATGTTTATAAAAAAACACAAGTAAAAACTGCCTTAATAGCTATTTAAATGTCCAAACACTAAAAAGTATAAAATAAATTCTATCGACTGCTTCGATGAAAGTATTAATCTTTAACACGTATTTAAATATTTACAATAATCAGTTAGTTTTGGAGTCGGTGCCAGCCAAACTAAAAAAAAAGTAGACACTTAATAACAAATTACCTTACTAATAACAATATGAAACAAATTAGTTAAAATATGAGTATATTAACTTACTATTGATTTTGTATATTCAAAACCTATTTTACCACCCTTCACCAAGAAACAAATAATTGCAAATTCCGAAATGATGATATAATTACGCGGGCTGGCACCGACTCCAAAACTAACTGATTATTGTAAATATTTAAATACGTGTTAAAGATTAATACTTTCATCGAAGCAGTCGATAGAATTTATTTTATACTTTTTAGTGTTTGGACATTTAAATAGCTATTAAGGCAGTTTTTACTTGTGTTTTTTTATAAACATTTTTTGCGGGGTTTTTTGAAGTCGGTTTTTATTTTTGTTAAAATTTAACTTATTTACTTACTATTACTTCCGCTGCCTACCATGCACATCATGCCGCCCCCAAACAGTGTATGCCCTCCGAGACGGACTTTAAAGCTATATATTAAAAAACGCCCATAAATTATCACAGACCTCGCCAGCGGGCCACTTAGCGCATGAGGCTCAGTCAGGCGAAGCTAATTGTTGCAGTATCGATACTATGACGTAGCGTGGCCGACTGCGGTCAGATCCATTTTTCCGGGCTGGGGGTGTACCACCCTCAGCCCTGAAAAATGGTATTCTATATATTCTAATGTTTCCGCCGCCTACCGTGCACATCATGTCGCTCCCCCAACAGTGTGTGCCGTCTGGGGTGGACTTTATAATTTTAAAATAGATGTGGCTCCCTTGCCGCCACTATTAATTTGTCAGCTAGAGCCATACCCCCATTTTACGCCATAGTCGCCACTGTATCGATATAAGTGTTCGATACAGTGGCGTAGCGTCTCTGTTCTGGCAAATAAAGTATGCTACCACACATTAACAAGCAAATGAGTAGAGTGAGTAGAGAGAGTAGCATAACCATTCAAATTAGAATTCTTTATTTCTTTGCCAGCAATATTTAAAAAAGTAGAACATTTGCTATCAGGAACCATTCGGATATTTTAATACACTCAACGTGTGCACAACACTTCATCATCATCTTCCTAGCATTATGTCTCGTGCTTAGACGAGGTCCGCTTAGACCATGATTCGGGATTGACCATGATTTTCGCTCACCGCCGAGACAGTGGTATTAATACGTACACAGATTTGAAAAGCCAGAGATACGTGCTCGGGTTTGAATCCGCGCCCCTCGGTAATGAGGCGCGTGTCCTTACCATTGAGTCATGAGATGATGCACAACACCTGCGCATGCATAATTTCATCATACTTTGAATACCGGTCTTAAAGATCCATTGGAAAGTAAGGCGGAACTAAACAAAACAGTAACTAAACGATTACCATTATCTATGCGTTGATCGTTTTTACGATTAAGGTTTTATTTCATCCACGATTTATGATGATAGCCTGCCTGTATCATAACGACTAGTAATTATTAATTTCAATTTAACCAGAGACAATGGCAGGCTTTAGAAGTGAACACCTCCTTGTTCGTAATCGGCTAAGTCGTTAATGTCTTTGGAATCGCTCTTCGTTGAACGCAATGAATTATTTAAGTACCAGCAAAATAGATTGTTATAATGTTTTAACTGTATTATCCTATTAATTCACTCATTAAATTTGTTTTGCACATATTTTAGTAGAGTTTAATCTTAAATGAAATGAAATGAAATGAAATTATTTATTTCTGCAAGTAGATTTGTAACAAATATGGAAATAGGCTTTAAATGTATCGTAGTAATAAAAAGCCTCTTATTAAATTTTTGACGACAAATTATTAAAGTTTCTATTCTGATTTCAATATCGCCAGAATTAATACCTACTACTAAATAATTAAGTATCGCGCCGGAGGTGTTGTAGCAGTTAAGGCTGGGCCAAGATACCCATGGTACTTCCACTTTGGCGATGAGGAGCGCCGTGGGGTTTAGTGGGTATACCCCGGCCATTTTTGACCGTAGAGGGGGCCTTTGTACTCCTGGGAGTCCCACATACCACGCCGCTCCCCAGAGGGCGTGACGGTGTAAGGCATTCCCAACGTTAAAAAAGGTAAGTATCGCTGTATATAGTTTAATCCGGATAGGGAGGAATAATTAAAATAATAACAGCGGAGACCACGGCGTACCATTAGAAATGTAATTTCGTAATATAACTTTTTTACAATATGTCTTACGCTATGACATCAATGCCTATATAGCCTTGCTGTGAACATTTTATTAGGCATTCTAAATATTAAGCCGTGTGTGGCAATAAACAAATATAGGTTATATTTATTTTAAAGTTATTATTTAATAATTGAACAATCGCGAATTGAGTTTTGAATTAAGAAACATTAGCTGTTGAAGTGGCTGACTAACAACACAAAATATTCTGTTTTTATTAAAAAGACTGTTGTACAATTTGGTCTACAGCACTTTAAGCTGTCAGCTAAATGTGCCACGCCGATCTTAAAAATAACTCCGTATTCTTATCTCCACTAAAAACTTTCATTTTCAAAACGTCACTGAAGAGCGTCGCGTCAAAACTATGAAGTTATTATCTCGGTGACTCGGAGCAAAGTTTTATGAAAAATATTCTCGTTGGCCGCTCGTCAATCACAACGCGCTGATTGCTCAAAGACCAACTCTTTTGCTTTCACGGGGCGTTTCGGTTTCCTATTCAAAGATGGATAGTCACCTCTCTGATGGCAAGCTTCGGATGACATTTTCCTATCACACCTTTTTTGCTGGTGAAGATGGATAGTTTTCATTTAGCTAACATAATCCTATTATATTTAAGTGGGAAGTGTTAATCACGGACTAGTAAAAAAGAAGGACTCCACGCTGTCATACTATAGGGTGAAGCTACGTTTATGAATGTGTGAGTCAGATACTTATGGATTCCAGATATCGAATATCTGTCATTTGTGTCACTGTGTGACGTAAGTTGCGTGCCAAGGTGGAGCACCTGAGGAGTTTCAATGTCTAGTTAGTACTAGGCAGTTGTGTTAATGTACGTTTTTAATACATATAATCTTTCACAGATAAGGTATTTGAATGGCAAAAAGAAGTATCTTTTTTTTCCCTATATTTCCATATACATACATTTATGCATTCATAGAATTGCGTCTTATCTAATCAGATAATAGATTGTAATAATTAACAATCTTAGATAACTACTAAATTTTTTAGGTCTGCTTCCTCGCAAAGAACATATTTTGATTACTCACGCATTAACATGGTCAACATTGAGAATGTAAATAAAAAATTAAGCTCTTATCTTACAAACTCAATTGGCACCTACAGATAGCGCGCGAGTTGAATGCAGTCGGTGCCTGACACAAGACATAGCTGAGCTCTGCATTCACCTCGCGCGCTATCTGTACTAGGAGGCGTTAATGCACGCTCAACAGGAGAGATTCTCTCCTGTTGAGCGTGCATCAACGTTGTACCAGAATCTCTGTCAGATTGAGACGAAAAAAGTACACTTAAGTATTATCGATATAAACAACTCGTGCCTCAATCAATTTTCAGTAATTAACAACAAGCTAAGATAGTTTCAATATTTATTTGACTGGCCCGTTGGTCGAGTGGTCAGAGACCCTGGCCACGAAACCAAGGGTCGCGGGTTCGAATCCCGCTAGGGGCAAATATTTTGTGTGATGAACATGGATATTTGTACTCGAGTCATGGATGTTTATAAACGTATTTAAGTATGTCTATCCGTTCACCTAGTATCCATAGCACAAGCTTATAAGCTTAGTTTGGGACTAGGGAATTGGTGTGCCAGTCTGAAGAAGAATTTATTTATTATTATTTATTATTTATTTATACAAGAATCCTTGCCCTCCTTCCCGATGAACGATGCACTCTCAAATAGTGAGCGGATCGGGTGCATCCTTTACTGTCTGCAGTCACAGGTACACTCTACTTCCGAAGTCGTCTCAATCTGACAGAGATTCTGGTACAACGTAACTTCTGTAGAAAAAAATCCTCATTTGGACGAAGATTAAGTTAGTGGCATAAAAAAGTGATGATCCTTCTCCTACTTTAGGAAGGTGGCTTATATAGATAAGAATTAGTCGAATGACTTTCTGATTACTTATGTACATCCAACATTAATATTATGCTTAATGTGTGAAACTCCAGTGCATTGAATGTATCTAACACATTCTTAAATGATAACATCTTTTGCATATTCATCCCTATGACACCGATGACACGAAGTCTCGTGGGAGGGTTCGGGAGGGGATAAGACGCTCGGCTGAAGCCTCGTGATTGACCTGTCACCGGCCAAGACGCAAGATGGCTGCATATAAAGGCTGCAATGTGACTTTAAAAGCTCAACAAGAGAAAATGTGTCTCAGCTCCTAGTTAGGGGGTTTCATAAAATCTGTCACCGTGATTGCTTTAGTAAAACATTCGTATAGATCGATTTAGTTATGTATCGAAAATTGTAGGCGACGCACTTGGAAGCGACGGTTTAACTGTTTTAATTAGTTAAACCGTCCGTATCCGGAGGGGAACGTAACCTTTTCTCGTGACTTGTATTTGCTAATTTAACGCGATTTTTACTAAGTTTTTACCAATTGTACTTCAACACATTTTAAATTTACTTTTTACAATTTTTCGTATAGCTCAAGTCAAATTAATTTTTTGCTGTAGCTTAAGGGGCTTATCGCTCCTTGGAATATGCCTACACTTTAGGGGATTTCAGGCGTGGTACTTATGATGGCAAATTTTATTTTGTTAAACAATTTTTCTCTTTACCATTTTATTTTGAAATCAGTTTCACAATAGTTATTTATAAAGCGAATTGTTCTCACCGAAAATACAGGTCAACATTGCTGACCAATCTTTACAAAAGTTAAAAAGAAAAAGTGACATAAATCGCGAACCATAAATGGGTATCAGAAGCACAAACATTCGGTAACGCGTGAAATGGAATCACTTCTCGCCGCGAACATTTCGCGCCTGCATAAATGTTCGCGAACGGGAAATCGTATTTAACAATGGGATATGTGCAAGTACCACACGTTAGGGCCTCTGCAAACGGATTATTTTCGATAGGTATGTGAAAAATAAATGAAAGAGAGAGAGAAAGAAAACATACATATATCTACCTAAATATCTTGATAGCATGTAAATAGATAAAATTAGATATAATAATACCCATTGATGATTTAATTTATTTATTCAATTCATTGGCATTAGCATGGAAAAATTATATATGATTAATTTAAGTAGTACTTGAGCGGTGGTAGCTCAATGGTAAGGACACGCGCCTCTTAACCGAGGAGTGCGGGTTCAAACCCGGGCATGTACCTCTAGATTTTAAAAAATCTATGTACATATTTATACCACTAGCTCGACGGTGAGGGAAAACATCGTGATGAAACCTGCAAATTCAAACAACTTTGAATTTGTAACCATGATTCAAAAATTGTCTGGTTCCCCTATCTTGGGGTTACGAAGGTCAGATCGGCAGTCGCTTCAATGTAATTACCAGACTCGCTAAATCCTGGATCATGGTCTAAGCGGACCCCGTCTAAGCACGGGACATAACGCTAGGAAGATGATAATTTAAGTAGTACTTGAGTGCCCCTAGCTCGAAACGCTTTACTTTCGCTTTACTTAAGGGACATTTTAAATGTTATTTATGGGGTGTATTGGGTGTATAACCCCTTTTCACAATTTTTTTCTTTATTTTCGATTTAACCCAGCTCGATTTTCGGCTAAATATGGTTTTATACCCTTATTACTCTTTGAACTTTGCATACCCGTTCTGGGAATGCGAGCTTGATGATATGTGTGATTGGAGATATAAGTACATACACATACTATATGTACACTCGGCTCGGATTACAACTGAGTCAACAAAACCCTCGTGTATCGTAGGCCTAGCGCGGCATTACCCCGCGGCGCCCGGCGCGGCGGCTGTCGACAAATATTGTGCTTTAATTGTAATCCCACGCACACGACTGGCCGCGCGATTTGTCGCAATAATAACGCTATAATCGCTTCGCAAAGACGCGAGCAGATTGGGAAAAAGGAAAAAAGCATACAGCTGTTTAGGCACGGACGGGTGCGCAATGGTACCTGTGATTGTAAGCGAAGTTCTCTAGTTCAAACAGGATACGTATCTCCGTTCTACAATCGGTTCTTGATACCGTGCAACCACTTACTCTTGCTCCACGGTGAGGGAAAACAAATCAACACTACATATTCAAATAATTATAGATGGGCAACCTTGATCTAACTTGTCTACTGGTTCCCCAGTTTTATGATTTCGAAGGTCAGGTGGTTCGTTTGAATTTAAACCAAACTGCTAAATAAGGGTTATGAACTTTGAAATTACCGTCTATTCGTGACTTTTTCTACACGAGAGCACGATGCAGAAATCTTGACGGAAAATTCAGCATCTTCCTAGCGTTATGTCCCGTGTTTTAGGCGGGGTCCGCTTAGACCATGATCGAGTCTGGTAATTACATTTAAGCGACTGCCGATCCAACCTTCGTAACCCTAAGATAGGGGAACCAGACAATTTTTGGATCATGGTTACAAATCCAAAGTTGTTTGAATTTGCAGGTTTCATCACGATGTTTTCCTTCACCGTCGAGCTAGTGGTATAAACATGGCTTGACGGAAAATTACGGAAATTTTATTCACATACCTCACTACAGGTATTGTCAATATGTGATGTTGATATCATAATGTGAACACTGTCGTTTAAATGATTCAGCGTTGTCAGAGAGCGATAGTTGTTAACATGAAGAGCAGCATAATATAATAACCCCCCGGTTCCCCGTCACTCCATAAACATACCCCATTAACTTAATTCTCCCATCATTATCTTGTCTCGTCAATGGCCCGATGCCGTCAACGACAATTTGGGATTAGCAAAACTATTTGATGCCCTCTGTGAAAAGGGGGGAGGGACAGGGGGGGGTCGAGAGACGGTTTAGGGTCGCAATCATTGCGCAGACACGACCGCCTGATTTGGTTAGTGCGAGTGTAAATATTCAATTCTGGAGATTAATTTAACTGTGAGCTTTTTAATTAAAAGCACCGTTCCATTTACACGTTTTTATTCTACTCGTTTTTCTTTTTTTTTTTTCAAATATTTTCAAAGGTCCCAGTGTCAAGTTTTTGATCCGAAAGTAACTCAGTCGTACCAAAGCCGCAATTAAATAAAAGTACGGCAAAATTCCAAACTCTAAGAAACGATTTTTTTTAGAAATAGAGCCTATTTCTAAAAACCTATTTTTGCAAGTACTTATATTATTAGTTTCTATCATTATTTTTCGATCAAAACAATTTTGCTAATCGATGTTTTCTTTTGTGCAAACAATACACAAGTGTTTCTTTTTTAAATGAATAAAGATAATTACTTCCTTTCATCTTAATGCTACACTTGCCGGTAGCCCCGGCTGAACACGAATAGCGTGTATACTTATTAACCATTCACAAAGCACATACACGTGAGCTTTTAACATTCTTCTCACAGAATTACCGCCTATTCATTTCATTTCACACTCTGATAAACGATTATTCAGTGTACAGGAAAACGCGATGTTTTTCTGAAACTCCTTCGAACTCACATAATGTTTTCACTGCCTAATTTTAAGTTGAATAATTTACTTTTGAATTACAATGTTCCACAGCTCTTGGGAATGGGACGTGAGGTTATTTTTGTAGCGTATGACGAGCCAATCAGGGGAGACTTGCAAAATTGCAAGTGGATTCCGTATGTTGAGATGGGACGAAAAAAGAGGCCGACTTAAAATTTTGTGTCTTTTTTAGGTTGAGGGTTTAAGACTAAGTGTGTGTTTGGTATTGTCATTACTATATTGAATTTCAAGCGCTTGTTAAGTCTTATCTCATGCTTACATACACATAAAATCACGCCCATAATCCCCGAAGGAGTAGGCAGAGTCAAAGGGACAGCAGGCCCCTTTAACCACATTCAGCCAAAAATAGAACTGGGCTGGGTTAGATGGAATGGATGGATGGATGACGTATATATCATTACTTTACGACACCTTATCCATAGACACGAGCGCGGGTGTAACCGCGGGCACAGCTGATCATACTAATATTATAAAGAGGAAATTTTGATTGTTTGTTTGTATTGAATAGGCTCCAAAACTACAAGACCGATTTAAAAATGTACCTCACCAATGGAGAGCTACTTTATTAGCGAGTAACATTGGCTATATTTTATCTCAGTATTCCCACGGAATGGGAACTACGCCGGTGAAACCGTAGGGCGCTGCTAGTTTATTATACATACATACATACATACTAACATCACGCCCATAATCCCCGAAAGAGTAGGCAGAGTCAAAGAGGCTGCAGGCCCCTTTAACCAAATTCAGCCAGAAACAAAACTGGGCTAGGTTAGATGGCTAGCCTGTCGCCCACACAATCACATACCCAAAACCCGATACACCATTAGTCGTCTTCTACGACATGCTAAGCAAGAACCACAGATGGCACATTCTTTTTATGTCCCAAACCAACATAAGACAAAGGGCTAGGTTAGATGCAAAAATGTGCAAGGTAGTGACAAGTGGCTAGCTTGTCGCCTACACAATCACATACCCAAAATCCCATATACCATTAGTCGCCTTTTACGACATGCTAGGCAAGAAACACAGTTGGCAAATAATTTTTAAGTCCCGGACCAACATGGATCTAAAGTAATAGTTTATTATAAAGCAATATAACCTTTTGAAACCGTATGCGAGCTACGACCACAACGGAACATTTTTATATCACGCTCGTAATTCCCCAAAGCTGCCGAGCGTTATGCAAACCGTTTTCCCAAACAATTTCTCAAAACGCGTTATCTCAATCCGAGCGGTCCGGTGCACCGTTTAGATGCAAGGTGCATTGCAGGCGGTGGGGGGAGCGGGAAAATAAATTGCGGCTTCCCGCCGGCTCATTACCAGCTCATTAGGCGCAGCCGACCAGGGCTGCAAGACCCCGACGTGCTTATAGTGACATCGGCCTAACGTCTTCAGGAAGTAAACTAAAAGATATATTTTTTTGACTGGCTCGATGGCGCATTCGGCCTCATACGCCAAGAGTTGTGTGTTCGATCCCCACCCAGAAAAATATTCGTATAATGAATATTGTGTTTGTTCTGTGTCTGGGTGTTATCTAATATTTAAGTGTAAATTTGTAATACCACTGTTGAATCTGATATCCGTAACACAAGTGCTTAAGCTACTTTCCTCGATTTCCTCGATTTTGCTAAGCTCATTACGAGGAATTTTATTGTTAATAAACAACGAATCGACTAGGTAACTAACGTGAAGGATTTTATCAGGTCACTCAAAATGTTTTACCTACTTTTTAATCTGAGACTATTTAAACAGAAAAAGCAAGCCACCATCCTAATACTTAAGTTAATATCTTATAACTTGGAATATAGCATTTGTGTCCAACAACTCAAAAGACTAGCCCGGAATTTATAAATGAAACAGCTCCGAGCGTAGTGAATGCGATAGTATTTCGCACCTTATCGACTCTACTTATACAAGTATAGAAACTGAAACAATACCGCGATGTAATTAGTACATAATAATTACCTTTAGCAGTAGTGCCATCTGTTGGTACAATTGAGGAACTATTTTCTCTTACATAGAGAACGACTATAACTGGCATGAATATTGATTACATACGAACTTAAACATTTGAAATGATTACTTGTGCAAGTTGTGCGAGAGCGTGTCCAAGCTTAAACCAAAAAGCACAAAACCTTACGATTGATTCCTTACCATACAACAACTGTTTCTATAATTAAATACGTGTGCTAGGTATAAGGCTACATCATTAAAAATATTACAAACAGCGCATCAGCCCTGCGGAGACTCCGTGGCCTGGAATAAGCGTCCCGGGACAAACTTTCATCACATTTTTAATATTCGCAGCCGATAGACCGGCGCGTCTTCAAAGGGGCTCGCCGGCCGGACTTGTGGGCAGAATGGCGGCTAATGAGCCCACACCTTGATTAGAAAATGTCGATAATGGCTCTCGGTTGACGAGAAATGTTTTGAAGTCGACTGGGCAGTGTACTTATAAACTTGCAATAAATTTTTATTTTGATATTTCAAACTATTTTTTTTTTGAGGTAGAATTCAAAAACAATATGTGTGAAACTGTTATCCTTGCCTAGCATGTCGTAATATAGGCGAACAATGGTGTGCTGAGTGATGGGTGAATCTACAGGCGACGAGCTAGCCACTTGTAGCCAAACTGTATTTTCGCATGGCTCAACTCTAAGTTTTATTTTTGGCTGAATGCAGTTTAAGGAGCTTGTTCCGTCTTGGACTCTGACTACCTTTTCGGGCGTTAAGGCATAATGGTGGCTTTAAGGTTTACCTATGTAAATTTTTAACAGGCCCGATGGTCCAGTGGTCAGAGACCCTGGCCACGAAACCAAGAGTCGCGGTTTCAAATCCCGCTAGGGGCAAATGTTTCGTGTGATGAATATGGACATTTGTACTCGAGTCATGGATGTTTATAAAACGTATTTAGGTATGTCTATCCGTTCACCTAGTATTCATAGCACAAGCGTATAAGCTTAGTTTGGAACTAGGGAATTGGTGTGTCAGTCTGGAGAATTTATTATTTATTTATCTAAAGATATATGTGCTTTCCTAAAGCCTACATAAATAAAGACCTATTGAACTTGAATTTGATTGTATGCATGTACATATGTATTGTGTTAAATTAAAATATGTTTATTGCTTTAAATAACGTAATACTGATTTCTGGACCGACTGAAAGGAGCTGAACTAAGACAGACAAATGTGGAAAACAGGGGGAGACCTTTAGCCAGCAGTGGGACATTGCTTTAACAAACTAAGTCCGCTAAGATGTACAATTCCGGTCCAAGGGAGCCGCGACTGAAATGGGACGAAATACTCTAAAGGAGAGTTAGGCTGGGGACAAACGAGCGCAATATTTTAAGTTGTGAGCCGCGTTATTTCGGTCGCGCAAATCGCGCTGCATTCGAGTTCATACGTTTGGCCCGTTTGATTCATTCATTCATTCATTCTGTTGCGATGTCGCTTAAAAAACGCGTCGCACAACTCACAAAATTACGCTCGTCTGGCCCCAGCCTTAGTTGTCTGGCTTGGCTGATTGGCTGAATATTCGCCGCATCACGTTTTACTCGCACTTGCGTTATTTTGAAATAAATTTAAATGGAACAAGCTTTCGAGTTTATAATATTATAGCTGTTTCCCGCGACTTCGCCCGCGTAGACTAATATTTCTGTATCCTACAGAAACTTTGCATTTTTTCCGGAATAAAAAGTAGCCCATATGTTATTCCAGACTATAATCTATCTCTGTGCCAAATTTCATCCATATTCGTTCAGTAGTTTTTGCGTGAAGAAGTAACAAACATACACACACACAATCACAAACCTTCGCCGTTATAATATTAGTGTGATTAATAGCATTTGTTAAGTAATTAACCACCATTATTTTGCTCCCTCCCAGTACAAACATTCGTATGCTTGTATTTGTTTTGTATCTGGGATCTCATTTAAGGTCTGAGACGCAAAAATATTTACTAACTGTGTTTCTCGCCTACCATGTCGTAATAACTGACTAATGGTCTATGGCAGGGGTGGCGAACCTTTTTAAAGAAACGTGCCAAAGTTTTAGTCCCATGTTGGTCTGGGACTTGGCCAATGTTGATCTGGGACAAAAAAAAAATGTGCCAACTGTGGTTCTTGCCTAGCATGTCGTAAAAAGCGACTAATGGTTTACGGGGTTATGGGTATGTGACTGAGTAGGCGACGAGCTAGCCACTTGTCACTCCTTTTTCACAGCTTTCCATCCAACCCAGCCCACTGTCCCATGTTGGTCTGGGACCTAAAAAGAATATGCCAACTGTGGTTCTTGCCTAGCATGTCGTAAAAGGCGACTAATAGTATATCGGGTTTTGGGTGTGTGATTGTGTAGGCGACAGGTTATCCACTTGTCACTGCTTTTTCACAGTTTTCCATCTAACCCAGCCCGGCTTTATTTTTGGCTGAATGTGGTTAAAGGGGCTTGCTGCCCTTTCGACTCTGCCTACCCCTTCGGGGATTATGGGCGTGATGTTATGTATGTATGTGCCAAAGTTTCTAAAATGTCAATATAATTGGTTCTTTAAGTGCCCGGGGAGCGGTTGACGTGGCAGCTATTGTCATTGGTACATTTGCGAACTCAAATAAAACGCGTGCCCACCATCTTGTATGACGTGCCACCTATGGCACGCGCGCCAATGGTTCGCCATCCCTGGTCTATTGGGAGCTGGGTTTGTGACTTGAGGTAGATTTTTTACAATTTTCCATCTAACTATTATAAACTTATTAACAACTAGCAGCGCCCCGCGGTTTCACCCGCATAGTTATCGTACCCCTAAGAATACGGGGATTAAATATAGCCTATGTTACTCACTGATAAAATAGCTTTCCATTGATGAAAGAATTATTCAAAACGTGCCAGTAGTTTCGGCGCCCGTTCAATACAAACAAACAAACAATTAAATCTTTTCTCTTTATAAGTAATATTATAAGAGTCATACGAGTTCATAATACAGATTGAGTACACGATAAGAATCGAACATTCACCGTAACATCATGTTGGGCTAAATGTGGTTTAAGGAGCTCATTACCCCTTGGATTCTGCCTACCTCTTAGGGGATTGCGGGCATGTATGTATGTATGTGTGTACGTAACATCTAGCGCGAGTTGGTGCGATCCGGCATCGTATCCGCTGCGGGGCTTCGCCGCACGCTACCGGTAATCCGCGATACACTGCGCAACGCTTTGATACGCTTACATGACTGCATCGGGCCGAGCGGTGGTAGCTTAATGGGGGACACGAGTCTCATATTCGAGGCGTGCCGGTTCAAACCCGGGCACGTACTTATTAAACTCCGATGGCTCAGCAACCCAAATTGGGTCTTGGCCTTCAATAAAACACTTCACCAACTATCTCAATACACGTGCCTCTGGATTTTCAAGGGCCGCACCGCTGGCTGGCACGTATACGACAGACTAACTTATTGTCTAGCGTGGAATTCCGTCTGTTACAAAGACATTATCGTGCTTTCCACTTGTACTATAAATTTTCTGTGGTTAAAAAGTATCCTATATGTTAACTTAATTTACCTGGGAAATACAGGCCGGTCGATCGAATGGTCAGAGACCCTGGCCTTGAAACCAAGGGTCGCGGGTTCGAATCCCGCTAGGGGAAAACGTTTCGTGTGATGAACATGGACATTTTGTACTCGAATCATGGATGTTTATAAACGTATTTAAGTATGTCTATCCGTTCACCTAGTATCCACAGCACAAGCATAAGCTTAGTTTGGAACTAGGGAATTGGTGTTTCAGTCTGGAGAATAAATTTATTTATTTAAAATAAGCTAAGCATCCATCCTTACAGACTTTCGAGCTTATATTATTAGTAGGACGCATGATATTTAAAATGTATACGTATTTATAAGTTCCCAAAAGGTCTTCAAATGTATATCTCTCTAAGACGAAGTACAATGTATCAAACATTATCAAAATGATTAATGATATCACATGGCGCCTGGGTGCCGTGGAATCCTCTATAAGGAAGTACAAATTCTGAGGAGGAGTCTAAGTAGCAATATCACGGTATAGATGGTGTGCCCGATCCGATTCTTAAGAACAGGCGATACATAAAAGATAATCTTTAAATTTAATTCGTTATTTTTCGTTCGCACAGGAAAAATATTTAAATTTGTGAAAATTCCATACATACATAACATCTCGCCCATAATCCCCGAAGGGGTAGGCAGAGTTAAAGGGACAGCAGGCCCCTTTAACCACATTCAGCCAAAAATAAAACTGGCTGTGTTAGATGGAAAATTGTGAAAAAGTAGTTACAAATGGCTAGTTTGTCGCCTACACAATCACATACCCAAAATATACCATTAGTCACTTTTTACCAGATGCTAGGCAAGATACACAATTAGCTCATTTTATATAAGTCCCAGACCAACACGGGATCTTGTAAAAAATTATTCATAAAAAAGTCTACTTAATGAAACTTCACTTTGCAAAATTACACGCAACATTCATGAAATCAACTCGTTCGATATTTGCGAGTTACTCGCGACTTATGCATTTAAACGCTATCCAGTATGATCCGTTTCAGTTTTAATACCTTTCATATTCCGCGACAATTACAGTCACCATTGTCACAATAATCCGCGGTGTTTCTACCGCAGCGCGTGTTACCGTGCTGGGTGTGTGGGTGCGCGGGGTGCGGGGGTGCGTGGGCCCGTGGGGTGCGCGGGGTGCATGTAAACAGGGCGGCGTGCCTGCGGGCGCGCCGCGCGGATCACGGTGTTAAAGTATTCGAATACGCAAATCCGACACTATTAGGGGATAATGATGCATATTATTTTACATGGCCTTAATTATTGTAACGTTTTAAGAAGGATATATTTTATTACGTTTTTGTTGCGTTAACGAATCATAATTATCTGTGTTTGATTAATAGGGATTGAATACGTTGAATGCCCAAACTGCTGTTGTCAACATACAACATCTGCTGTTAAAAACGAATGTAGTAGTAACATTAACTGAATCAATTAATGTTATATTATATATGATTCAATTAATGTTGTAGGTACTTAAAATAGCTGTATTTTTTTTTTCAACTACAGTCAGCAAAACGCCCTCAAACTATTATCCTACGAATCCTCCGAGTGAGGTTCAAATCGCTTTCCGATGTCACGGCCCGCCGCTCATTGTTGTCGAGAGTTCGCCAACTCTTTTAATCCGCCACCTCGGGCGGTCTCATTCGTTACTGTAACAGCGTTGCGCGATTACCGGGTATTGCGTCGGGCCCGTGAAATACGGCCCAGGCCCGTCGCGCCCGCGGGAGCGCCGGGAAAATTAAAAATTTCAATCGAAACCTCATTCCGGAACCGGTTGATGATTGATACGGGCCCCGGAATACCCTCGGCGCTTCTAAATTTGGAACCATGATTATACCACGATAGAACACATATGGAGGGTATGGTATGTTGTTTAAGACGGCACCTCATATCACGGCACTCAAAATTGAATGCTCGGCAATATGGGAAACATTTTGAGGAAAGTTGCATAATTATTTAATTTCGATGACGAAAAGCGGATACTGCTTATAAATATTAAAAAAGAAGCCATATATATGAGATTTAACTTTAACTTTATTTAAATAATGATAACATCTAATCTTTTCATCACAAAATCGTATTTTCTTCATTACACAGTTAAAGACCTGTCAATAAAATAAATTACTTTTCACGTAAAATAAATGCGAATATAAAATGTTTTACATATTAAAACTTGTCGCGTCTCAACTGAGAGAAAATTGACTTCACGTGTCCCGGACCTTCAATGTCTGGGGAGGTAGCGAGTGGAATTGGTCGCAATGTTGACAAACTGATCACAAAGATTTGGGAAATTGGATACGAGTTCGCAGAACGAACATTCAAATTACATATTCAAATTGTGCTAGTTATTAGAAGCATTTAGTAATGTTAAGTCTGTGGGACCATTAGACTCGTATATGAAACGCCTTAGTTCAGCTATCGATTTGGGAACAAAATAGATACCATTATTTTGTAAATGTATTTGATTAATTTTACAAAACACCACTGCACCACTATTTCTGTTTACGCTGATTTGCTAGGAATTCAAAATTGTGATGAAATGTTTTTTAATTCTAAATCTCATTGCACTTCGTCAAAAATCCTCTCCGTCATTTCCGTAATACCTTTGGTAGGTACGATCTTCATCAGTTTCCAGGGTTAAGCACTCAATAGAATAGAAATTTATGAATTACCTATTTTTTTAAATCGATACCTTATTATAATTCAGTGTTTTAATATCTTAGTCTAGTTCTTTTTGGGCCCAGCTATTAAAAAAAACATAAAACGTATCAAATTATCAATCTAATTGTTTTTTTTTGTTCTTTTTTCACGATTGCTTTGTTATGTGCAAACATAACGCGCAAACCTACGATGTTGTAAAAGATTAATGATGTATTATTAGGTTTTGGGTTTGCGACTGTTCGGCGACGAGCTAGCTTCATGAGAGATTTTTTCCACAATTTTCAATCTATCTCAGTTGTAGTTTATTTCTCCTCCTCCGCCCACACTATGGAGGTAGTGGTTGTGATGATTTATACGTACCGACTATCCAAATTTTACTGCTGACATTCAAACGAAGCCAATCCAAATCTACGTTTCCAGAAGCTTACATCAGTTTGAGAGAGAAATGCAAAACATACAACTACAGACTCAGAGATAAACCTCCCCGCGACAAATCGCCTACGCACTTGTGTCTATTGTAGAATATTTTCCTTGCATAAACGGTTTAACCGAACGCCTCGGCGCGCTGCCTGGCGCGCTGTCAACATGTTTACACGGCGCTCCGTCACCACTTACGTGAAATATTGCTTTATAAAAATTGCCTGTCAACTTACGCCCGCGAAATGGGAGCCACTTGTATCAAAGTTATGGATGTTAAGCGGCGTACACAACGACGGGGCGCGCGTCTCTCTGACATTGTTCTTAGTTCATAGTGTGACCTCTAATTTTTCCACGCGTTATTTGGTATTTATAGTCCGGATCTGCTTTAAACATAATCCCAGATTCAGCAGATATGGTTATTACATTGAAGCGTAAGTATGACATTTTATTACATTTCTATCAAATCCAGATATAGATTAAAGGCTACAAGAAGTTTTCTCATGTTTGCTTTTCAGGGCGAAGACCACGTTAATTGATTGATCGTAAAATGAGTATCTAATCATCGCTATGTTTTTGGATGTATTGACGACGACTCGTTTTTATAAGGTTGTGTAAAATTTACAAATACCGTTGTATAAAATAAATAAAAATAAAAATCATTTATTAAAGAAAACACATTTTCATACATTTTATGAACTACTCTCATATAAGGTCGCCCTGTGTTATGAGAGTTAGGCTCTTCTAATAAAAAAAAACAAAATAACAACAAGCGTGTTTTAACAAAAGAAAATATTCTGTATTAGTACATAGTTACATGATTTCAAAAAAGTAAGCACTAGGTTATACCCGGTCCAAAGTTTAGCTGACCAAATTAACCATTGTACATGAAATTAAAATAACAATGGCACTTTCAAATTACTGGCTACTAGATATTTAGAGCGAGTTTAAAAAAAAAAATAAGGCTGTATGTGCATCAGTTGTCTCCGCGGCACTTAATTTACGAGCGATTGCGTAAAGCGCGATTTATACAGTGCGAGCGCGTTTATTACGTTATTAATCTATTAATGATCTGCCGTTACGCGACGCGGAAGGCCGCTAAAGGCGCGGCGACATTAAACAGCGCCCATTTTAATATTACAGCCTTCGATCAGCATCAGTTTAAGAGGCCATTTTATAACTTTCCAATATAAACAAACCTAAATTTACTATCGCTTAAAATTCATAATAATGTTTGGCTTTGTTGTTTATTCAATATTTGTCTGTAAACTTAAATTTAGCTTACTTACGTATAAGTACGGAAACATATTTTCTTTACGTAGCAGAGAAAAGCGTAGGCGCATCTCTTAGTGAGAAGATGTTATCTTCGACAAATGTTTGAGAATCCTCGATGTGTACATTATGTTTTTTTTTATATGAGACACTCCGATACTGTGCCAGTGACGCGTAGACGGTCCCGTTGGTGCTATAGTTCAGACATCGCGTCGAACGCAAGGGGCGCGGATTCGAAGCCCGCACACCGGGACAAAAGTTGTTGATAAAACAGATGCTTTCTCGGGTCTTGGTGTTTATGGTGGCTTCGTCGGTTCTATTTTCCACAACATAATAGCTGAAGCTTTTGATTCAGATTTAAGAATCATATCAATGGACATGATGTTGCCTAATATATATATACATACATAACATATCCCATAATCCCCGAAGGGGTAGGCAGAGCCAAAGGGACAACAGGCCCCTTTAACCACATTCAGCCAGTAACAAAGCTAGGCTGGGTAAGATGGAAAATTGTGAAGAAGTGGTGACAAGTGGCTAGCCTGTCCCCCACACAATCACATACCCAAAACCCGATACACCATTAGTCGTCTTTTACGACATGTGTAAGGCAAGAACCACAGTTGGCACATTGTTTTTAAGTCCCAGACCAACATGGGATAAAAGATAATTTTTTATAAAAACGTTTATACCCAAAGTGTAATTAAAAATATCTGCTGTAAGCAACTAGTAATGTTTGAGCCCTGTCACAGAAACCACCAATTTCCCACCAATCCAACACTCAACAATCCGCGGTTGCTTAAGCTCAATAACGAGCCTTCTCACAAGCACTCCTTGTGATTGCTCCAAAAGAGAATTGACTTATCCTCCTCGTCGGGAAATAGAGAAGTAATGAGCTCCTAGCGCGAGGCCGGCGCGTAATCCACTTAATGTGTGACATTTATTCACAAAACATTAATACTGTGACGTGAGGCGCGCACAGTGCAGGTCGGGTCATCAGTGTAGAGCTATTCTCAATCCTGAACTGTTACTACCGAAGTGAAGTGAAATTTCCTTTTCATCACAACTCGTCAGGACAGTTAATTATTTCACTAATTTTATAGACATAAGTCAAATGTATGATTTTCAACTTTCGCGTTGCATTATCACTAGAAACAATATTAACGAGCCTAAACGCGATATTATGCATTATGTAGTACATGAATACTTACAGCTTGACATTTCGAACGTGTTGCAACGACCGTGGTCACTATAAGTCAAATTTCGTACTACATACGAAAGATTCGAATAATAAATTTTATAACTACTTACAAATACTATGACAATAGCTTCACATGTTGGTCCGTGATTTTAAAAGAATGTGCCAACTGTGTTCCTTGCTTGTCGTAAAAGGCGGCTAATGGTGTATTGGATTTGTAACGTTTTTGGGTGGTATAAGGAGTTTACTGCTTCTTGAACTATGCCTACCCCTTCGGGGATTACGGGCATGTTGGTATATATATATTATTTTGTTTTATTTATCAGGTCAGTAACGAGCCTTACACGACTATACTATAATGATTTTAAATAATAAATAACAATAATTACTGAATAACCATGATCCAAAAATTGTCTGGTTCCCCTATCTTAGGGTTACGAAGGTCAGATCGGCAGTCACTTCAATGTAATTACCAGACTCGCTACATCCTGGATCATGGTCTAAGCGGACCCCGACTAAGCACGGGACATAACGCTAGGAAGATGATGAATAATTACTGAATGAAGTCAATGGTAATGAATCTGTTCAGTAAACGTCTCACTGCCGTTTATTAATGTGGTCGCGAGTGCGACGGCGGTATCGCGTTTTAATCTAGTTCGGCAAACACGGGTAATTACGCGCGCGTGTCGGCATCGCCGGCAGCGTCGGCAGCGACGGTATTTGCGTACGCGCCGATACATGCCGATAGCGTTTGATTTTGAGTTATTGTGGATTATTTTATAGGCTTACTCTAAACCTATCTAAACGCTTACATAGCTCAAATGTTCTGTCACAAGGCAACGCGAAGAGATAGAGATTAAGGTTGTTTTAATACCCTTTTGTTAGCTGAATGTAACCAATTAGTTGTGTAATCTCGAAGTAAAATCTCAAAGGTCTATTGTTATTTGCGTCTAATATTATTTTATAGTTTGAAAATATTTTGTGTAATTTGTATGGACTACCATTTGTAATGCAACCAGATCAAAAAATGAGCAGGCTAGAAATTTTAAAAAATAACTAACATGTAATATTTCTCATACTTGTTGCTTCAATATACAGGCCCGTTGGTGGAGTGGTCAGAGACCCTGGCCACGAAACCAAGGGTCGCGGGTTCGAATCCCGCTAGGGGCAAATGTTTCGTGTGATAAATATGGACATATTTTGTACTCGAGTCATGGATGTTTATAAACGTATTTAAGTATGTCTTTTCGTTCACCTAGTATCCGTAGTACAAGCTTATAAGCTTAGTTTGGAACTAGGGAATTGGTGTGTCAGTCTGGAGAATTTATTATTATTATTTATTATTCAGTTAATATTAAACTGCCTCGGTAAATATCAAAGCAAGTATTGGTAATTACGGTTTAATATGTTCATCACTACTTTGATCCCTGTGACATCTATTTCAATTTTGTAAGTCATGAAATCGTAGATAACTTCTAACTATTACCTCATCCTTGAACTCGTAGATAAATATTATATATGAAAGGTCGTCTACTAATTTGTTTTTTAATTAGGGCATTTAACGGATGATCCCGGGATCACGGGTTCGATTAGCCATAAAATCTTACCTCATGAAACTGTCAACTGCAATATTATCGCTGATATACTACTTCGACATCAAAGCTGATATCACTTACCTGTAATAAAGAAAAAATAGTTTAATATGTGATCAGTGGAATTGAAAACAAATTTACAATTTTTTTTTTAAGAAACTAGCTCTTGTTATTCTTATATACATATTAAGCATATGATGTAGTGGTATATATGTTGCCAATGGCTAATTGCGATCAAAGAAGAAAGCAAAGTTTCAAACTTATTTTTAGAAGTCGCCAAATGTCATAAAGTCAGATAATATTTATTAATTAAATATAATTTTAGTGGTAGATCCACGCAAGTGTCCAAATTATTTTGTAAATCAAAATGTATAGTAATACAAAACTGCATAATAAATTTGTCTTTAAATGTATGAGAAAATCATAAGTAAAAATAAATTGCGGCTTTAATTGCACAATATCTGTGCAAAAGTTTTCTATATGTTGTCAGCATAATTACAGAACGATTTAAATGCAAAAATGCGTGATGCATAAAATATAATGGCGGCGAGCGATTATTCGTCGACAAATTAAAAGTTTTTGTCCATGCGTCGCTCCGCAATTTGTATGTAAATCTCGCGCCGCGCACCTGCGCCACAGTGTGGGCAATACGCGCGAACTAGCATCATTTGTCAGACAAAAATGTACTTTCCGATACAAGAAGCATCCATTCCCTCCATTTTTTTAAGTTTCTGTGTAATCACAGCATAGCTTTAAATTGGAGCACGCGTAAAACCCATATTACAAAGCGACAGAGACGATTTATTTTTCTTAGATCTAAGGATTCGACAAAAAACATTGGCGTATTGAATAAGTATGTAGTACATTTTACATGCATACATAACATCACGCCCATTATCCTCGAAGGGGTAGGCAGAGTCAAAGGGGCAGCAAGCCCCTTCAACCTCATTCAGCCAAAAATAAAGCCGGGCTGGGTTAGATGGAAAATCGTGAAAAAGCAGTGACAAGTGGCTAGCTCGTCGCCTACTCAGGCACATACCCAAAAGCCCGTAAACCATTTGTCGCCTCTTACGACATGCTAGGCAAGAACCACAGTTGGCACATTCTTTTATTTTTTGTCTCAGATCAACATAGGCCAAGTCCCAGGCCAACATGGGACCAAGAATACATGATGATGAAATTAGGATTAAAAATACAATAAGTGATCGCCGCTGATACGTTATTTATATGTATTTTTACAAGTGATAAAATAAACAGAACATCAAAATTCTCAATATACATATATGTACTTACATATAAAATATAACGTGCCATATGGCGTTCGGTTCTCTCTGCCTACCCCGCTAGGGAAGTGGCGTGAAGTTTAGTTAGGTACATAAAATATAGATACCTACAGAAAATTAGTCCATGATTGGAATGGAAATCTGTTACTGTTATTTTGTTGACTGTGGTCATCTGGTGAGCTTAACATGATTTTTATTGCAAATTGATTACTGTCCGCGCCGGCCGCGGAATGGGTTTCAATTCGTCCGTCTGTACGTCCGAATTTTACTATTAATTAGTTTCGCGTTTTCATCGCTTTTTGACGACAGCCAATCGTTTGGTTTTGCGCATATTGTAATTGCATGACTTCCGAAATTGATATTGAAATGGTTGGCTAACGTTCGTTTCAATTTAGGCGAATCAAGAAGTTGAAATCATATTTGACTGGCCAGATAGCTCATTCGGTAGTGGCTCTGCCCCATGCGCCAAGAGTTGTGGGTTCGATCCCCACCCAGGACAAACATTCGTGTGATGAATATCTGTGTTTGTTCCGTGTCTGGACGTTAATATTGAATATTTGAGTATATATTTGTAATACCACTGTTGATTCTGATATCCGCAACACAAGTGCTTAAGCTACTTACCTCGGAGTCAGATCAATGTATGTGATGTAGTCTGATATTTATTTATATGATTATATCTATCTAACTAAACTTCTCGCTATTTACATAACAGGGTAGGCAGACTAGACAGCTTGTTCTTGTGCTGTGAATACTAAGTGAACGGATAGACATACCTACTTAAATATGTCTATTAACATCCATGACTTGAGTACAAATGTCCATGTTCATCACATGAAATATTTGCCCCTAGCGGAATCGAACCCGCGACCCTCGGTTTCATGGCCAGGGTCTCTGACCACTCGACTAACGGGCGTCAAATAAGGAAATATCGCGTTATTGTTCATATATTTATTAAGTAAGAGCAATCTCTCGTAAGTATCATGGTTTAAGCGTGACGTATGGTGTGACGTCATCCGCCTCTATCGAGGATTAGCAGTAATCTGCGCTTTATGGCTAATCCGCTATAGTTCATCCCCTATTTTACACATATTCGTACATATACTTGGCGCCGAGGGTGGTAGGGGTACAAATATTACCATCGATAGAGTCTGATGGTGGCATAAAAACAATATTTTTTCTGCTATTATAAGGTTAATTTTATTATACATTATACATAGTTTATAAAGGATTATATTTGACTGAATTTCACTTAGGCACACACTGCTTTTTTTGAAAAAAATTCCTGTAAACGAATGCTGAGAAAAAAAATTATATTATGATATTCAGAACTGCAGATAAATAGAATAGTAAAGTAGTAAAAATGTAGTTAATTTTACTAAATCTTTTCACTGCCATTTAACATCCCGCTTGCCGGGCCCATTTTGAGGTCATGTGGCATCGATTGTATTGACTTTGATAACATACAATGTAGCCTTTATTTTTATTACTCGAACCATAAGAGCGAGTCGATTGACATCTCATTCATCAAAATCGGATGACAGGGTTACGCGCCCCAACGTATAATGTGTAAATACGAATATATGGAATAGGCCCCAGAAAACCAACCCTTCGTTTAACTTCTATCGCAGTCGGGCAAAAAGAAAAGATATCGATGAGTCGAGATAACCTTTTTTGAAGTCGTTAAAATATCTCATAAACAGGTTAACCCTCTCGGGCATCAAGTTATCAAGATTTATGGATTAATTCTGCATAATAATGAGTCAGGTGGATTTATGGCGAGCTAGCTTCCTCCCCCTCTCCCCCTCTTAATTATGTAATAACGAAACAAGTTGTTTCTATCTAGTTAGCAATCATCTTCAATCGCTACACTACAGAGAAGTAAGGCCCATCCTTGTATGATGAGCGATATTATGGTCTGCTTATAGTATCTTATTATTAATAGCGTCATGTCGCATTCATAATGGGGTACACTTGGTCCTTGATCCTTGGTTTGTATACATTTTTAGACTTAGAGCCGATTTTTTAACGGGCAGATAAGAATTAACTGACTGATAAACTATAAAGTCACTATATATGACTGATAGACTGCTCGTTGGTCTAGTGGTAGCATGCGCCGCCTAAAGACCAAGAGGTCCCGGGTTTAAATCCCGGGTCGGGCCAAAAACTTGTGGCTGGGTATTTCAATATCCAAATTAGTCAGTAACAGCCCCGAATCAGAAAGTTGACGGTTTAATCACCCCCGTGCCTCGGAAAGCACGTTAAGCCGTTGGTCCTGCGCCTAACCTCTCTCCGCTCATGTCGAATTGCCGTCTCACCGGACTATGAGAGTGAAGGAATAGAGAGTGCACCTGTGTTAGCGCACACACTTGGAGGCACACGCAGGAGATATTATAATATCTCCTGCGCAGATGGCTTATCCTCGTTGAGATTGGCCGCCGTAACCGATATCGGTTAGAAAATTATTATTTATAAAGTCACTAATTTGCGGATGTCGTACAGTATTTAAGAAACAGGCAATGACATTTTACAAAAATCGGGATCGTGATTTATTTGGTTGTTATATTTTATCTGACTGTTGAAAAATCAGCTCTAAGTAGATAAAACTAACTAGCTTAACTTCCCTAGCGTGGTGGGCAGAAAAATCCGAACGCCATGCAGTCCGGTCCTCACACACCTGACTCGCATCTATAACATTCATAATCATACCAAGCAGAATGTTGTCTTAATCGTCGAATCTATTCGCGTTGCTCTCGCTAAACCTACACGTTGTTCATATAAGTTAGCAATGTCCCGTCTTTTTTTTTTTTATGTTATCGAGGGCAGACGAGCAGACAGTTCACCTGATGGTAAGTGATTACTGTCGCCCATATACATCTGCAACATTAGGAGTTACAGGTGCGCTGCCGGCCTATAAGATGAAGATGCGCTCTCTTTTTAAAGATTTGAATGTCGTATTGGTCTGGAAATACTGCTGGCGACAAAGAATTCCACAGTTTAGTCGTCAGGAATATCGTCGATATCTTGGGAGGACAGGCCACTGGCACCGAGACGGCGTGAATAAGGCATGAGCGGTCGGGACGTGTAAATCAAACAATATCCGCGCTCCGTCCAATGTTTACAAAGAGGGCCGCTGGTCTGTGAATGCGCGACTTGTGTTTGTCAATAATACACGAGGGGATGAATTGGTATAAAAATGCATCGCATGCGGCGAGGCGTGATTCGCGATATGTGAGATGCAAGGAATTTAATTTATATGTAAGTATACTAGCTGACCTGGCGGACCGTTCTCTGGTTTTTATTCTTTAAGATTTAAGCTTTATTTTTTCTTCTTAAACCACTCTTTGAAGGGACTCAAACAAAATATTATATACATATTCAAATGGATGATGGCAATGACAATGCATAATAGTCGTGAGATTATGTATGTATGTAAAGAAAACCTTTTTACTAACCTTTTTACTCATAATTAGGTTTTCTTAAATTTGACTTTTCTATTAATGTCAATACTGACATACATATTTATTTAAGTTATAATTTTTTCAATTTAAATAATATCGTTTATCGTTTTGCTGTACATATTTCTTAAAGTTGTAAATAGAGGCTTTAAATGTTGTTTCTTTTGCAGGTATGTAAATATTTTGTCAATTCATTAAATTCATTTAGAATATGTAGTAATGTAGATTTTTTGTAAATAAATTATTTTCTTTTGCAGAGAAACGCAATTTTGTCTTTATTTTAAACTATACAAGAATATTAATAATTGATATTATTATATGTATATATGTAATTATTTACATTATACATATAACTATTTACATACGTTATACGTATTTTTTTTTTGCTCTAAACATATGATAAACATTATTCTTCCATTGAATGTAATCAGATCACTTTACTCACAGATGACGACTGTTATCACGACGTTTGTAAATAAATAATTAAATATCAGACTACATTACATACATTGATCTGACTCCAAGGTAAGTAAGTAGCTTAAGCACTTGTGTTATGGATATCAGAAACAACAGTGGTATCTATTAGGTATATATAAATTTATAACATAAAAATGAATCGCTGAATGTGTTGCTAAGCGCAAATCTCGAGAACAGCTGAACCGATTTCGCGGATTATTTTTAGTTGTATTTTTTATTTTCAGGTGAAGGTTCTTATGAAAGAAAAAAAAAAAAGTTGCACTTTTGAGGTATGTAGTTTAGGCTCTTGTATTACGGATATTAGAAACAACAGTGGTATTACAAATATACTTATACTTAAATATTGGATATTAACGCCACAACTCTTGGCGCATGGGGCAGGGTTATAGTAGAAAAGCTAGCACCAATTTTTGGGTAGGTATTTGAGGCAAGCTAAAAACTTGTCACATACCTCTCCTATTATACCCCAACCTCAAAACTGCAGACCTGGCTGGTGAGTAGCGGGGTTAACTCAAGATAGATAGATTGTTGGATCACCTGCCAAGGTAGGAAGTCCCACCAAAATAATCTGTCTTTTTTAGAATCCTATTTTTTAGTTATAAATAATACCCTATTATCATTTCAAGTTGCCTCAAATACTTTTTTTTATATTTTTTTGCAAAATATATCACATTAGGATGCATGTGACAATGTTGAAACCACGACTAAATCGGCCGGCTTATTTTGTTTTTAATTCTTTAAAAATACACTTCTACATATAATAATTGCATATTGCCTCAAAGATATTTGTGGGAAAAAAAATAATATAAAAAGAAAGCCTCGCTACTCACCAGCCAGGTCTGCAGTTTCGTGTCGGGGTATAATAAGAGAGGTATGTGACAAGTTTTCAGCTTGCCTCAAATACCTACCCAAAAATTGGTGCCAGCTCTCGGACCATTACTACCGAATGAGCCATCGAGCTTGTCAAATGGTTTGTAACACCACATTTATATTACATATTCGTCCTAAAACCTGGCGTCCCTATAGTCAAGCGATCACCCCAGGGATCTTCGGTAATTGGACGGCGCTTTGCATACCCTGCATAATGGCGCCATCGGAATTGCAAATAATTAAGTTTACGACCTTTTGTTTAATTTTTCGTTAACGATCCGCGGCCGGTCGGCTTGTTCTGATAGTTTAGTTTGAGTTAGTTATTCGCTGCTGAATAATATGTATACTGTCAAGCTTAATTGAAATGTCCAATTAGGCCGTAGACAACATACACAATTTCAAGATACAATTTTCGACTGGCTCGATGGCGCATTCGGTGACCCTACCCCATGCGCCTAGAGTTGTGGGTTCGATCCCCACCCAGGAGAAACATTGGTGTAATGAATACTTGTGTCTGTTCTGTGTCTGGGTGTTAATATCTAATATTTAAGTATATATTTGTAATACTACTATTGATTCTGATATCCGTAACACAAGTGCTTAAGCTTAACTTAGAGTCAGATCAATGTATGTGATGTCGTTGGATATTTATTATTATTATAATTTATTTAAAATAACACTTATAAAATAATTAAATATTCGTCAGTTGAGTGTGGTGCACTGACGTCATATGGCATAAAGTATTGCCAGTTGATAAAAAGTACGTCAATTGTTGTTGTGTATAGCCCTTTTATGGTTACATGGCAAATAATTTACCATTCGACTCAACGACTGGCCCGTTGGTCGAGTGGTCAGAGCCCCTGGTCACAAAACCAAGGGTCGCGATTTCGAATCCCGCTAGGGGCAAATATTTCGTGTGATGAACATGGATATTTGTACTCGAGTCATGGATGTTTATAAACGTATTTAAGTATGTCTATCCGTTCACCTAGTATCCATAGCACAAGCTCATAGGCTTAGTTTGGGACTAGGGAATTGGTGTGCCAGTCTGAAGAATTTATTTATTTATTTATTTATTCATCCTGATCCTGATTTTTAACAACTTTCATTTGGCGACTTATTACAATGTAATACTTGCTTGTGAACTTTTAACTTTATTTCGGTTTAATTATGTAGTTATTTTGGGCGTACGGCCGATCGGTGTTAATTGGATTTATAAACAGCCTCGCTATTTTGCTTAAAAAGGCGCAGGCAAGCGCCTTTTACTAAATTAAGTTAAAAAAATACTTAATTCAGTAGACATTACGTATATCATAAAAAATAAATTAATAATTGTTAAGTTGTAAGGCGCGACGGGAGGGGCGAAAGCAATTAGCGAGGGATATCAATTTGTCAACGCGATTGTGCCTTTACGGCTCGATTAGTTTGGCCGCTGATATATTAACAATTTCATTAATGAGCAATTAGTAACATTATAATAAAAGAGATGTTTTAATAAAACATATTTCGATCACCACTTTTATAATGGGCTCAAACAAAATTTGATGACTAAAGTAATAAAGTTCTCTGTGATTTTTTTTATATAAATAAAAAATATTTATTCTTGCTATTACAATATTATTTAGCAGAATAGATGAGTATAAATCAATGACTGAAAACACCATTGAATATTTTGACAAACTGAATACTTAGTCCATGTTAAATATCATTAGAGGTAGGTACCTATACAAAACCCTAGCTACTTATCTTTACAGCAAGATGGGCATCATTTACTATGCTCCTCAAAGGTTGCCGCTCGCTAGCCGGAAATTAAAGTTAAACTAACGCTCTTGATAGTGTAATAAAGACTGCGTATTAAGCGAGCTTATAAATCAAACGCCTTCTCAGACATGAGCGATGCTTGTCGGGTAAGTTTGATGTGCAAAAGTCTCGCGACAAAAGTATCTATTTCATATTATCTTCTACATATAGGCGGTAGAGTCACGCCGAGAAGATTCACTCACGTCGAGAGTCTTGCCAAGAAAGCTTAACTTCTTGAGAAAAGAGAAATGGGTGCGCTGTTCACACTCACGGTGAGTTCTCAGTCCGGTTCTCCCCGTTATCCGGTAAGGATGACTTCCCTAGTGCAGGCACTTTACTATTGTGTGCACTAGCACAAAATAATGGTCACAATGCACTGAACTCAAATGATAATGTGATGGCGTTCTCTTTCTCGCCCGTGAAATTCCTTTGAAGCGGACTAAAAAACCGACAACAAACCGAGAACACACGAACCCTGGAACGAGAAGGCGAGAAACATATCACATTCACGTGTCTCGGGTCTTCTCGGTGTGAGCCTGTACCGTTAAGTTATCGACACATAAGAAGAAACTGAATATAATAGAAGTGGAACGGCTTTGAGAGGAAACTTGTGCATTCAAATAACTATGTATGTTCTGCCAAGATCCAATTCGTCTGATTCCTGTATTCAAGTGCTAAGAATGTCTGAGAGCATTATACTCGTAATAATCCTATTTTCAAATTAGGTACCTATTGGACATAACGCTTAATTATTTTTTTTCTTTTAATAATATTATAACACAACTCGATTATATTTTAGGCTAAAGTTGGTTTCCACTCTACCTGTCCCTTCGGAAATTTGAAACGTACGTACATATGTATTTACTAATATGTGTATTTCATGTGTATATATTAAAGCATTAGGATACAGCATGAAATGGACTCTAATCACAATTTTTAATTTAAAATCACATAACACCAAAAAAATATTTCACAAGCATATTGAAACGTGCGAATCAGATAAACGACATCCCGCGACATTGTCTCGCCAAAACATTAATTGTGGCACGACAAAGCGCTAGATTAGTATTGGCGTTGCGTCTGACAGCCGGCCCGAGTTTTATCTCGTCTGCGCAAGTGCCCGTTGTTCCGCCACAATGGCGCGCTGTCATCTGTCAATCTGCGCTGCGACTGCGGCGCGACAATGGCGTTCGTTTCGACGTAATATAATGAAATCGATTGTAAACGACAATCGGTTTAATCTACAGTCTAATTCGAGAGCTGCGGAGGTGACTTCGTTTGACTACTGTGTAATTGCCGTTCATGTAATTGAGAATTTGAGATGAAATCTATATTTATCATAAAATTTATGTGTTCTGGTCGTAATTTAGACAGGCCCGTTAGTTGAGTGGTGGAGGGTCGCGGGTTCGAATCCCACGAGTGGCAAATGTTTCGTGTGATGAACATGTACATTTGTACTCGAGTCATGGATGTTTGTAAACGTATTTTAGTACCTATGTCTATCCGTTCACCTAGTATCCATAGGACAGGCTTTAAGCTTAGTTGTGAACTGGGAAATTAGTGTGCCAGCCTGGAGAATTTATTTATTGATTATTTAATGTTAAAACTCATTGCATATGAAAAAACTTATAACCAAAAAAGATAAAAGTTTTCGTCTGTATGTTTGTTGCTTATCTCCGATATGCACAGATTTTGACAGAACTTTCACTGGCAGAAAGTTCGTTTATATTGTAACACTTACAATATAAACGAACCCTGTATCCATAGCTCGAACTATATTATAGTTCCTGGGTTACTTGGTTCTATGTAAAAGTATAGATATCCATATTCCTCTAACGGAAATCTAATGTGCTCTGATCCCTCTACTAGCTTAATAACATATTCGACAAACATCTCCTCGAACGAATGTCAACACTCTTTGTATGGGCCTCATATATTACGGCTAAGTTCTAAGGCCGTGTAAGTGAAAAATTTTTTTTTCCATTCTTGCCTTTGAAAATTGCCTTTTTTCTTGTACAAAATAATAAAAATATTTTTTAATGGTTAAGGACTAGCAGTGAGAAACATTTAGAAGTATGACAAAACTTTATATAGACATGATTAATTTTTAAATAATGATATGTTTTATGTTTATATTTAATTTGAATCTATATTTAAATAACTAATGTAACATTTCAAATTCTTAAATACTATTTAAATATATTCTGTTACCTGTCAGTATTTGTTCCCTAATAATAATAATAGGCCTCTTAGCTGGATGGCACCAAACAATTTTACAGATTGAAAAGTAGACGGGTTATAATAACTCAATCGTTCCTATTAAGGCGAGGCAACCTAATCGCACAACGTTACATTGCACGTATTAGCATAATAATTTACTAAAGTAATCAATTTTAATTTACACGGTGTCAAAATCGAACGGCAATATTTAATTTCGCAGCTTCAAACATCCAAATTAGCCAATATTTGTAGCGAGCACGCCTGCCGGCCGCGCAAACATTTGATCGTTTCGTTTAATCGCAAATTAGACATCCGTCGTCTCCTCATCCCGCCGGAATGTTTCGGCGCTCCGACATCCCGGCGGCCACTTAAAGTGCTCGTTTGAGCAGTGGCAACTTATTAACGTAGACGGTACCTGAATTAAATTGATATTTAAGATACTGGCCTCTGCATGCGGCTGTCGCCGCGAGAAATTCGGTGTTATCGTAAGTGCATTGGGATCTTTTTTTTTCAACATAAAAATCAGTATGTCATTTCAGAGAGCCTAAATTATAGGCGTACGAAATTTCATTACAATAGATTAAGCGGTGTTTTTACGTAAAAACATAACGGACGAACAAACTTTACTTTTCGCATTTATAATATTAAGTAAGGATAAGGATATTTCAATTCAATTCAGGAATCTTAACACATTTACTTAGTGATATTTATGATGGTTAACTTTTATACAACATTTGTGTTTTTTTTAAGTGATGATTTTTAGTAAGTTTTTTTTTTTTATGTATTAGTTCAGTATATTGGCTCCGCTTAGCCTGATGGAACATGATCCCCCCTAAATCGTACACGTCAAAAAGACTTAAATGAAAATTCTGGAAACTCTTTCTATAAGCGTCATCAGAGAGGCTGATAGGTTAAGCTCTTCTAAATATTCATCTAGAGATAGCCGCAGACGTCTCAAATATGATCAACCGATATGTTGTATAATGTGTGCAATATAAATGTGCAATAAAGTCTTATTAACTCGACATATATTATTGGTATTAGTGACCCCCTCCAAAGTTCCAGGCTGCGCCCGCGCCTGTGTTCAGGTAGGTAGGTATGTACACATAAATAAAATCGTCATGTGTCATCATACCATACACTTAGGCGATGTACTGTCTAAGATAGATTGATCCACGAAGCCTATTCGACCCGCTGACCGTAAGGAAGACCTACAGCGCGACCGGGCCGAGAGCGAGGCCTGGCGGCTCGGGTTACGTACCCTTGTCTTAGAACCATAGGGACCTTAAGCTACCTACTCACATACCCCAGATTATAAGGAGTCTATTATTGAAATCATTCTATCGGAACTAACGTGATGGATAATTTTAATTACTTAGGATAATACGTACGTAAAGGCAAATCCGTAATTAATGTTCGGTTTCAGTTACTATGCGTTAAATACTGGCGATAAATCCGTCTAGATCCGTATTTTTGCTGTATTATGTTCTGTAACTGACATCTCTAAATTTACTCAAATCGGTGATTTAGTAATAATTTTTAAACATATATACCAAATATATGGAAGCTACGCGCTTTGTATTATTAAAAAGTAAAAAATTGGTTATGTTACAAAAATATTTATCGATACGGGTAAACCTAATTTATTTACCTTGTCAATAACACAAAAAAAAAAAACATGACGCCTTATTACGGAACCGAAAGAGTAAAATACTACGACAACAACTCTTTGTTACCAATAAAATATAAATGAAACAGTTAAATGAATGAAAAAGTCAAAATGAATGAAAGCTAATCTCAAGCAATTGCCACAAAATTCCGCCATTTTCGTCGCCAGCTGACCAAGACCCCCGAGACGATTCGCGCACCGCAAAATCTTGACTCCACTTAACACTATGCCACTAATGATTCGCGGACCACCACGACATTTCCACATTCACTCCCAGCCGTTGCTGCCTTTCCTCCA
Organism: Glyphodes perspectalis; assembly: GCA_951394215.1. Taxonomy (NCBI): domain Eukaryota; kingdom Metazoa; phylum Arthropoda; class Insecta; order Lepidoptera; family Crambidae; genus Glyphodes; species Glyphodes perspectalis. Next base: position 300,148 of record OX596218.1, read on the forward strand.
TGGAATGTGGAACCTTCGGTAGCAAAAGTGCAATGTAAGTGGAGCATTCGTTTCGGTCGCGCGTTGATGCAACCTTTGCCGTGTCGCGGTGGGGGCGTGATGTTCTCTCATTATGACTGGCATCCGCGTTGGAAGGGGGCACTGTGAATGGTGAGGGATGCGTTTTGTTTAAATGTTAGTGTTGCGGAATATTCTGGCTCCGTTTTAATTTCCACTGATGTAACCTTGCACATTCAAATGAAATCCTAGTAGAAATTAAAAGGGAAAAAGAAGAGCGACTAAAGTAATGCTTAATATGATTAAAGTTAACGCATACCATACAGGTTTTAATATTATGAATGTTATGAAAAGTTCGAAAAATTTGAAAATACCCATAACATAACATAACATCACCCCCATAATCCCCGAAGGGGTGAGCAGAGTCAAAGGGACAGCAGGCCCCTTTAACCACATTAAGCCAAAAATAAAACTGGGCTGGGTTAGATGGAAAATTGTGAAAAAGTAGTGACAAGTGGCTAGCTCGTCGCCTTCACAATCACATACCCAAAACCCCATATACCATTAGTCGCCTTTTACGACATGCTAGGCAAGAAACACAGTTGGCAAATTATTTTTAAGTCCCAGACCAACACGGGACTGAACACGGTGAAAATACCCAATATCACATTAGTCGCCGTTTACGACATACTAGGCAAGGAACACATTAAAATGATGGGCAAGGACGTTAAATATGAGACACATACGAAACCACGATTTATTTTATACATAAAAGAGACAGCTGTAAACCCATTTCACCTTCGACACTTCCCGCTTATCTGTCAGCAGAGGAGATTGGGGTCAAACGAAAGCCGTATCACACGGCGCTTTAACGTAAGGAATTACAATGGATAATACTTAATCAAATAATATTTAAAGGTTTTGAGATATATGTGAGAAAATTATATAAGTAGCACAAGCTATCAGAAATTAATACCCAGTCGTTGGGTAAAATTCAGTACGTTAAATGTTCGTAACTTATCAAATAGGATAGACTTTCATTTGATTTTATTTTATCAAGGTCGTACAATTGAATTCGGAATGTAAGATAAAACATATAACAAAAATGTACTCAAGAACAAGAAAAATTATGACAGTGCTGGGATTTGGCGTCGGATGACGAGACACGAGATTCGATGAACCGGTAATCCTCTGATTTGGTTCCATGTGATGGAAGAACACGAGTCGTATGATAAGAAACAAGATGATGTCATTTTTGGTTATATGAAATAACCTATAGCTATTGATATTAATGTTATTAATTAATAGCAATACCATTAAAAACACTATAATATTGAGAGAGATGGTAGCTCAATGGTAAGCACACGCGCCTCTTAACCGAGGCGTGTGGGTTTGTACCGGGCACGTATCTCTCGATTTTTCAAATCTATATATGTATCTATACCACTAGCTCGGCGCTGAGGAAAAACATCGTGATGATACCTGCACATTCAACCAGCTATGAATGTTTTATCATGATCCAAAGATTGTCTGGTTCCCTATTTAAGAGTTACGAAGGTCAGATCGACAGTCGCTTCGTAATTAGTCACCAGACTCGCTAAATCCTGGATTATGGTCTAAAACTCTAAGCGGACCCGTCTAAGAACGGGACATAACGCTAGGATGATGATATTGATATTAATGTCGTAGTAAATTTTAAACTATGCTTTATTTTATTAAACTTTGCTTTTTGTTAAAAAATGTAATAGCATTTTTACTCAATCTATTCATGTTTTTTTACGAAGAGACCCATGTCAGTTCAAAAAGACTTTGGTCTACAGTAGACTTTGTTTAGCAATAGAACTTATGATTAAGAACATGACGATTTCATATCAAAATTTTCAATTAGTACGAGCAGAATGGTGCCCAATAATTACAAACAGACAAGCCGTGAGCCATAGTCATTGAGCCACAAATTTAAAAGTAACAAATAACCGATCGAGTACAAATTGGCGAGGCTCGTGGGAAATCGTAAATGTAATACGGGACGGATTGTGCGCGCGCCCGGCGGGTTCGTCTGATATATCGCATTAATTGTGACGCGCCGTGAATGTGTGTCCTGGAGATTCAACCGAAGGTTCTTTTTTGAATTATGTTATTTATCTGTGCGAATGGACAAATGAATGGAGAGCCAACAATTAGTGATAAGGATTCCATTTAAAATTTATAAAAACATAATGCTATCTATACACTAAAAAAAAATAGTTCACGCATTCGTGTGTATAGAGGTATGAGGCATCTATGATGAATGATAAGGATTCCATTTAAATTTAAAAGTACAATAAATCATGAGAGCTATTTATTCGGTTTAAAAGCTATGGTTTATTGCGGTATTAGAACTATTAAATGTGTATCTTGAAGTAACTAGACAATCAACCACATTATTTACAATATTTTAGGTTATTCAGCCTCTTCTCGTTTTAAAAAAAAACAGGCTTTACCTTTGACGTGTTTCAAGATTCTTTAAAAAAAATCCGACTATCTTTGATAGTATACATATTCGTAGAAGCAGTAAAGAGCTTTAATAAAATTTCAAACAGTTTTATGTATAAGATTATTTATGCCTACGTCAGAAATTTAGGTTATTCTCCGGAAATTCAAAAGTATTCTGAGAAACTCATTAATTAGCTTTATAATTCAATTCAGATATTTTAATGTACCTAAACATACTAGCAGCCTACCTCGACTTATCTCAGTTTGTATCTTGTAAACTTTTTTTCTTTTTTGTTGACTAATAATATGAGTGAAATGGGAGTGGATAGCTTGATGACGGCTGACCGGGACGTGTGGAAGAGGAACACATGCTGCGCCGACCCCAGGTGCACTGGGAGAAGGGAAAGAGGATGATGATGATGAATAATCATCAGAATCAGCAGGGTGTGTCGGACTCACGGGGTTCTCGAGACAATACCTAACTACGCTGCCAGCTACCGTCCTCAGTGGTGAATCTAACTTTATCAAAAGCTACGACACTTAACACCTATTTTTTACGTGAAGAATGCATTTACGCACCGTCCAAGTAAACCTAGGTTCGGCCTACGAGGGATGTGTCGGACTCAGAGCTGTCTGGGAAAACACTCCACTACCGACTAAACCTCACGGTGGTCATTCTTCAGGCGTGGCGCAGATTCCAGGCTCCCCACTGCGGGACTCTACGCGAAATCTACGTCTACGCCGCACGACACTTAACACCTGGCTTAAGGGAAGTCCCCTCCCCCCTTTTGTTACGTTCTTACGACGTGATAAAGGACCAGAAACAAGTAAATACAAGGAAGCATTACCATCCGGTATCGACACCATCAATAAAGATAATGTCTTATAACGGAGCTACCTAATTGTAAATCGCGTAATCGAAGCGGCCCGTCGCGCCTAGTGATGTGCCGACTCGGAGTAAACATGATTTAACTCGATTTTAAATGGATGTAACTGTAACAGTTTTTGAGTTTCGCAAGAATATTTAGAAATTTGGAATAGATTATTGATAAATATTTATTTAGACAAATTATACTTATAATTCTTTATAAATGTATTTAACAATGATAGTAATTGCCAATGAGAATATTACCTATTTCATTTCTGGTAGGTGTAATCTTCATTAATGTAACTTGAAACAATTAAATAGTGACAATACCCAAATCATTTTATCTCGAAAGAATTATATTTGATTTGCTCATTTACGGCACCAATCCAAATTCGAGTCGAAGAGAATATAACACAAATTGCCCAACTCGAGTGAGAGATTCGAGATGGCACATCACTAGTAGCGCCAAGCCGCCGCCCGCGCCCGCGCCGACAAATTGACAGCGATCGCGCTAATCGTGCCATTTGTCAGCGTCCGCGCCGAAACACTAATACAAGCGGTATTAATACTCGAATATCGACTTCTTCATCAGCTAGGGCTGCCCGTATATTTGTCGATTAGCCGGTCCTTGAATAATATTATGTCTTGCCGAAAATTTGTGAAATATGAAGAATTATATTTCAATTCTTAATATATTCAAAGTATAGTTTATATTTAAGCGATCTCAAGGAAAGGATTTCAATTTAGAAATTTCATGTTTGTTAGTTGTTACGATTTTTTAGATAATTCAGGTGGAATGAAAAAACGATCATAATTTAAAAAAAAATGCATGCGCAACATATATAATAGCAAACTAAATAGGATTCCATACATCTATTACTGAAGTTATATTCACAACGCCACTTTAATTAAATGCTTTCTATCATTTTGCTCCGCATACTTAATTTTAAAACATTTTGGGGCCATCCATAAAGTACGTCACACGAATTTCATGATTTTTTTAGCCCCCCTTGTCACATCTGGTCACATTTGTGAGACTCCCCACTCCCTAGTGTGACAACACATGTTTTGCAATTTTACGTCTAAAAATTTAAAATTATTGATATGTTAGATTTTTAAATGTGATGTCACGAATTCGCACCATTTCGCATTTTGTAAACCCCTTCCCTCCCCCTTTACGTGTGACGTACTTAATGGATGCCCCGTTAAACTCTACTCTCCGTCCACATCACCGGCTCGGCAGCCCTGCGCAGGCCATCAACAAAGTAAATACGTCTGGTAACGAACGCAACTTGTTTCTTAAACCGAGACAAGAAGTGATCAGCCGGCCGACACCTGTCTGAGCGGCCCTTCGCTACTTCAAGTAATTACAAGCTATAATCCCGTTAACAATGTTTGTAATTACAAGTTTTCAAAGAGCTCGTCGTAGTGGCTTGTACACTGATAATTTGAGTAAAATCAATAAGTTAATATTGGACAACACCTAATCGAATAATTTAATATGTTTTTATGTTATTGATCAAAAATTTTGTTGTGAAGATCCTAATTAACTATGGTATTACACATCGACACAAATAAGTAATGAAACTGCGCCGCACGAGCGAAATGCCAAATCTAGTCTTCTGAAATAACATACATACATAACATCACGCCCATGATCCCCGAAGGGGTAGGCAGAGTCAAATGGGGCAGCATGCCCCTTCAACCACATTCAGCCGAAAATAAAGCCGGGCTGGGTTAGATGGAAAATTGTGAAAAAGCAGTAACAAGCGGCTAACTTGTCGCCTACACAATCCCACACCCAAAACTTGATATACCATTAGTCGCCTTTTACGAATGCTAGGCAAGAACCACAGTAGGCATATTCTTCATAAGTCCCAGACCAACATGGAACAGTGGGCAAGGTTGGATGGAAAGCTGTGAAAAAGGAGTGACAAGTGGCTAGATCGTCGCCTACTCAGTCACATACCCAAAAACCCGTTAACCATTAGTCGCCTTTTTGCTAGGCAAGAACCACAGTTGGCACATTTTTTTTTTGTCCCAGATCAGGATGGGCCAAGTCTCAGACCAACATGGGACAAATCTTTCTGGAAAATTTTTGAGCTCAATATTTCTTAATCTGCAGTAAATATTCTCTCTGGTGATTAGCAAAGATTGTACCATATTGTTTGACTGGCTCGATGGTCGAGTGGTCAGAGACCCTGGCCATGAAACCGAGAGTCGCGGGTTGGAATCCCGCCAGGGGCAAATGTTTCGTGTGATGAACATGGGCATTTGTACTCGAGTCATAGATGTTTATAAACTTATTTAAGTATGTCTATCCGTTCACCTAGTATCCATAGCACAAGCATAAACTTAGTTTGGGACTAGGGAATTGGTGTGTCAGTCTAAAGAATTAATTTATTTATAATATTATTGTTGAAGTAGACCTGGCAGTAGAATATTGGGTGCTTAAAACTGTATCACGACAAAATGTGTTGTATCTCAAGCAAATTAAAATATTAATTTCTGCGCCAAGTGCTATCTACAGCTACAGGACAGAAGCCGTTGAGTGAAATTGAAACATCTCACTTGGACGTTAAGCCGTTGGGCAGAGAGCTATCGCGAGATTGAATAAACCTTGTTTAAAATCTAAACGAGGTTAAGTGTTAGCAAAACCAGCTATCGAATCAATTCCTTAATTAGAAATACGGTTAATTCTATGTTCTTATTGTATTTGTTTACTTTATAAACTAGCTTTTGTTTTTAACTTCTTTATAATAATGGGATTCTAGGGAATCCCGCGGCATCTATCAATCTCTCCAGGATAATAATAGGACACGCCTGTTGTTAAGTATTGTATAAGGAATATTTGTCGTATTATTAAACAAGCCGAAGGTTTTAAAGCTTCCCAGAGTCCTAGACCGTCAGCCTAAAGTGTCACTAACTTATATGTGTCAGGCATCACTTGGCACAAAACTTATTAGAGATGAAGTAAGGAGTCGCCACAAAACTCCCCAACTGCCTGAGCTTTATAAGGCTATTTTCATCGATATTTCAAAATCGCCGAAGCTGAAATATTTTCCAATCAAAATAAACGTCCACTAAATAATTTTGTCGACTGACCCAGTTCTTAATTTCATTTCGAGTTCATTATTGGCTAATTGTTTCCCGGCAACGATCTAAGTATACTTCTTAAACTGTGGTGCAACAAAGAGTTTTCGATTAGTCAACTTTGTCCTCGACATCGCAATGAAGCAACTTCACAAAGTTGCGATCAACAAATATAGAACTGAGCTAAATTATTCTATCGCAGAACAATATCAGAGAAAAAACCCTAGTTAATCAGTTAGCAGGCCAGTTGGTTCAATGGTTCTGAGATTGTGAAAGCAATGGGCGCAGGTTCGATTCGCTGGACAAATAGGTGTTGATATAACAGATATTTATTGCAAGTCGAGTGTATATGGAACTTCGTTGTTTCTAAGTTCCGCAAACCAAGTGCAAAAGCTACTTATTTTTGGTTGAGACCTACGTATATCTAAGATATTTCCCAATATTTAAAATGTCACCAATATAATAAATAATTCATATATGACGAGATTTATAGTAGTTCTCTTTTTTCACTTTCCATGGAAGAGCCGACAAATACTTATATATTTTTTAATACTTTATATTATTTCTTGAAAATAAAGATAAAAATTTACCCAAAACTCACGTGAATACAATATCACGACCACAAGTCAGTCTAATTACAAATTATTTCAATTACAAATTGGAGCACATTCTGCGAAGTCCCATTTTTGAGCGGGCCGTCAGTCCCGTGTCACATTTAAGCCGTGGCGCGTGAAATATACTCGCAAGTTGGCGCGGAGATGGCGCCTCCCGCGGGCCGTGGGCCTGCCGGGGCCCTTGCGCACGGATGAGTCGACTACAACGTCCTTCCCTGATACTCTTTTTAAAGTCTAACTAAAATATTAATTTTACAAATTTCCTTTAATTCTAAATCAAATCAGGCCCGTTGGTCGAGCGGTTAGAGACTCTGGCTACGAAACGAAAGGCATGGCAGTTTCATGTGATGAACATATCATAAAGACTCAAGTCTAAATGTCCTGTTATGTCAGTCATGGATAAACATATTTAAGTTTGTGTATCCGTTCACCTAGAATCCATAGCACATGCTTATAAGCTAAGTTTGGAACTAGGGAATTGCGATTAGTGTCACTCTGGAGAATTTATAAAAAATCAAAAGCGATTATGTCCGTCGGAGGTAAAAATGACTACGATTAAAGTAAAGGGCTACTCCTACTAATAGAGCAAAATAAATAACACGCAAATATGTCACCTATACTAAAGCATGACATTGGTATCAGCTATGGCATCAATTGACCATCTTACAGGGTATGTGGCGACCACCACATAATTCCATCACCACAGATAACTGTGTCTTAGGGCCCCTATTTTGATGATGAAATTTAGTTCTTCATAGTTTTCATCACATATGTAAAGCATGTTATCAAGAAGGCATAATAATGTTAGTGCTTAACTGACATTATAGAATTCAAAATCAACTGACGTGCTTTAAGTACCTAGATCACGAAATAAATACCTATTTTTGAATTTACACCTATATGTCCCGAACCGCAACAACGCGAAAATTAAAAGAAAGAAAAATCCAATTCTACTTATTACATTTAAACAATTTCATATAATTCTATACTTTAAGCATAAAACTATTAAAAAATATATTTTTATTACAAGTAAAAAATAATGCCCTACTTAATTACGCAAGTACATTAAAAATGTGCATCCTGTGAAGAAACAGCCAACAAAGACGTGATAAAAACGCTTTCAAGAACAAAGAAAGAATTCAGCTATTGTAATTAAAGAATAGTGAGCGATATTTAATTTGCATTCTCATTGTGGGTCGGTAATAAGTGTGCATTATTTGTGCTGAGTGCGCCTCAAAGGAACAAAGCTGCCGCCGAGCCGCTCCGGGCTGCTACTACTGCTACTACTGCTACGGGTGCTACGAGCTGCTACAAGTGCTACGGCTGCGGCCGCTACGGGGCTACGGTAGCTTTGTAACGCTACAAATGTAATGAACAAATTACCACCGCTTTTGCTATTAAATGTATTTAGTATTTTAAGGTACATATTGTAAATATTGAATACTTTTAACAGTTTAATAACTAGGTATTTAGGTAATTTTTATTACTATTAGATCACCGAATATTTCGCAATATTATAGTAGACATGGTTTAAAAAATTTAAAGGTACCTATTAATAAATGTTATTTTTATTTTTGGCAAAATTTTGGTTTAAAGAGCCTATCCCTCTTTGAACTCGGCTTACTCCTTCGGGAATAACGGCTTTAATGGTATGTAGCATTATTTCGCGTTTTATCATTTAAAATTACTTATTCTGTGTGTCGTTCATCCAAAAAAGAATCGTGTGCAAATAAATGGAACGTATATACGAAATAGTTGGTCTTAGGTGAACAGAACTGAGATTAATAACGATACATTCTTCTAGTTTCCATCGGCAGCATCCCCCACGAGAGTTTAAGGTTCGTTTCGTGTTCGGTACACGCTAAATGCTTATTTGTAAAACAGCCTATACATATAATAGCCCAACCCTTAATATCAAATTACATTTAAATTAGTTTAGTAGTTTGTCAGGGCAAAGATAAACTTCGTTACCTACTTTCATATTTCATATTTGTAAATTACTAGCATCCTATATTTTATTATTATATTGCTAAACTAACAGCGCCCCGCGGATTTACTCGCGTAGTTCCCGTCCCCGTGGGAATATGGGGATAAAATATAGCTTATGTTACTTCCTGAAAAATACTTTCTATTGGTAAAAATATTTTTCAAATCGGTCCAGTAGTTTCGGAGCCTATTCAGTACAGACAAAAAGTCAATCAAATCTTTCCTCTTTATAATATTAGTATGATTATGTTACAAAATGTTAGTTATTTCTCGGTTAATTAAAATCTTCGCTTACATTGAAATCATCATTCTTACTGTTTAAAGTTTAACAATCAGATAAAAGACACTTAAATAAAATAACTAGACTTACAAAATCTATGATAAAGATCAAAACCATCTCAAAAGGAAAATTATTCTATTAACCTTTGTATTGAATGCTACGGCGTAGCTCTACTACTACGTGCTACGAAGTTCGTAGCGCTCAGTGACTTTGTCGCGCTACAGAGATTTGCCGCGCGAGAAAACTTTTGGGAGACTTCTTATACTCGAACAGTCTGCGTTTGAGTATTAGAAGTTTTTCTTTCATTTGTATTTGCCACGCTTGACTGCAGTTTTCTTCTTTCCCTCTCTGAAGTTTAACAAATTCAAAATATAATGGACAGAAAGGGAAATTTAAAATATAGTAATGGTTTCATAGTTAAAAAGAATTTTGGATGAATTACTGGTTAACATTTTATAAAGTATTTTTAAACAATGATTTATTAAAAAAATATTCAAACCAGCTGGCACTTAAGATAAGATATAATCTTAAACCACATATTTTGATAAGAGTACACTATCTGAGATCATTATTATTTTCTAATATTCTTATTAACGTAGTCGATCTTTATAAGGCAGTTGTTAAGGTAATCAAATACAATGGGTTACTATTGTAGTTCGATTCTTAGAAGACATGGAACAAGAATATAGAAACAAATTGTGGTGAAATACGTACAAGTCCTTTATGTTTCAACGCGGTCTATTTCGAGATGATGCACTGAAATTGCATCGGTGTGCCTCAGGGCTCAGCCGTGGCGCCGCTGTTTCATATGCAAAATGCATTCCAGTTGTCTTATATTTGCTCAACTTGGGCGGACGCATTCAATAACATAAAACTGTTCTGCTCTGTATTTGTTTGTAGGGAAATTCTACTTAAGAAAGTTAATTTATCGTTGGGTGTATGGAATATTTAAACAAGTAGGTAACTCTTATGTTGAGGGCAAACTGGCGTATTTTGTTGGATAGGCCAGCTTGATTGGCCTGGCTTGATTGGCCACATAGCGACGAAAAAATGAGTTCTCAGCCGACACATACCCTACGGAATTTCTGTTTAATGTTTTTTACGCAACCTAAAAAACGCGACGCAAAACTCACAAAATGACGCTCGTTTGACTCAGCTGTACAGTCAGTTAAAATATTTTTTGTGTTTTTTTTTGCCTAGCAAGAGCGTAAATGGGGACTAATGGTGTATTGGGTATGATTCGTGATTACGTAGGCGAAAAGTTAACGGTTTGTCACTGATTTTTCACTAACCTAATTCGACTTTGTTTAGTCTATGTTTGGTTCAAGGAGCGTGCTGCTCCCTGAACTGTGCTTACCCCTTCGGGGATTACGAGCGTGATGATAAGTATGTATATATTTACTAACTCGCCTGTTATTTCAGGAATTAAATAGCTCTAAACTTATTTATTTGATATGAAATAAATAAATATCCGACGACATCACATACATTGATCTGACTCCGAGGTAAGTAGTTTTTTAAGCACTTGTGTTACGGATATCATAATAAACAGTGGTATTAGTACTATATACGTAAATATTGAATACACCCAGAAACAGAACAAACAAAAGTATTCATCACACGAATGTTTGTCCTGGATGGAGATCGAACCCACAACTCTTGGCGCATGGGGCAGAGTCACTACCGAATGCACCATTGATCCAGTGTAAAAATGTTATAATTAATAAAAACTAAAAGACTTGGTTTCAAAAAGCGCTAGAAGCATATGATTTATATGACGAACAGAGTATTTGTACTCGAGTTATTGTTTTTAAGTACAAGTATGTCTGCCTGAGTTCTGGTATTCATTTCATATCACTAAAATATGTACTTTGTTACTAACTAACTAACTAAACTTCACGCCACTTCCCCAGCGGGGTAGGCAGAGAGAACCGAACGCCATATGGCACGATCCTTACACACCTCACTCGCCTCTTCAACATTCATAATCCTTTTCATACAATCTCTACGGTTTTTATGACTCCTAACATCACCTTCTTTTGATACACGATCAATCTGGTCGTGGTATGTACTTTGTTGCGATCTAGAATATTGGTTTTGTGCATCTCTTTGATCAAATAAATAGATAAAAGATTACAAAAGCTTAAGTATGCACTTAGCCTCAAATGCCGAATCTACAAGTGGTTTGTCAAAAATATTAAAAACGTTACGACCTGATCTTAAAAAAATAGAGGTATAATTTTAGACCATCGAAACACATTTTAATATATATGTATGTATAAGAAACATATTTCAATATATAAAAAAAATATCTCTTTTTCCCTTTGTCACACCATAATTTAAGAATAACTATACCTACTAATTCCATTCTTCTTTTTTTTATAATATTTCTGTTACTTTACAGAAGGTTTACGTGAAGTAAACGAAAATAAGAAGGTTCAGGAAAACTGCATAGCCATTCTAACTTCGCGCGTTTGACAATCCGTGGCTGAGACAACAGTTTGTTGGGCTAGTATTTTAATAAACATTGAACAATATTTAATTAATAATATTGTCACCAGTACTGCTAATCTTTTCCTTTTTCGACAGATATTTACAAAAACGCCCGTCATTTTTGCTTTATCTTAATCTTTATTCAAGAACCTGACGTTTCTTTATTGACGCCATCTACAAAATTCGCGGTAGAGGCAATTCTCCTGCGTTGATTAGTGTTGAAATAAAAAGGCGGAGCACTCTTGGGAGGACAGCCTCTGAGGATAATTAGATATCGCGTTACACGAAGCTCGGCGATAACTCTTAGCTTGTCACTCGATGAGTAATGCCGTAAATTTATGAAAGTATCTAATTGTCAGTTCTCAAAGGAAAAAATGGTGCTACTGCTAACATGATCTATCCTAAAATGTCGTGACAAATTAAGATTAAATGTTGCTATAAAAACGAGGTGAAAAGATTTTCGCGTTCCTAAACGAAAGCTTCAGTTTAGCTATACTGTTTCGCAATATCTTATATTATAAGATTAGTCAGGAGAAGTTAATTATTCATAGAAATATAAATTGGAAACATCGCTTTCATATAGAAAGGACAACTGGCAATATGATAAAACTTTAAATATCCTTCTATGAAACTACTACTCAGAATGGTTTTTGGTATTTGGAATGTTTTTATATTCAGTTTTTTATTCTAATATATTTCCGATAAATCAATTGATTAGTTTTTTTGTTCAAATACATAGATTTAACTTATTTGGTGAATTCTTTAAAAAAATCGAAGTCTGAATGAATGTTACGTAATAAATAATAGAATTAATGAGAATCAATAATATAGTATATTCAATCAGGTATGTATATATCATAGATCTTATTTTATTATGGTTCAGTCATAGGTTAAATAAAAATTATCAGAAGATTTTGATATATTTAACCAGCCCCCCTAAGCTTTTGACTATTTCTTTGTTCATTTTAAGTTAAAAAAATATTCCTAGCCAAATTATAATTTTTCACGATTTCCTTGACGCCATCGGCCGCAATTTCTACAAGAAAACCATGTAGCAAAATGTTTACTTACCGTGATGCTACTCGACGTAAACTTTAGGTGACCGGCGGCAAGCTCCCAGCTCGACTGTCGGGTGGACACTGGCAGGCTTCAGAGGGCCGAAGCCTTATATACGGGTTGGCGGACACGGGGCGAGGGGCGGAGTCTGCCCGCGCAAGCCCCTCCCACTTTTGACAGCACGCAGCGTGACGTAGCGAGTGACGTCACCGAAAGTCGGTAATGACCAGTCCTGGGAGGGATAAAGGTTAAATGTTAACAAAACCTCGCGTTGTTGCAAATTTATGAATCGGATTTGGGGACTTGATCAGGTTAGGGGCAAATTGAAATGGGCTGTGACGTCAGCGGATTAGATCTATTTATCAGGCAAAGGAAGGAATTTACTCGAAAGTCTTTGAATTTACTAAACAAAGCATTAAATATGAAGTAGATATTCAGAACAAGGAGTAGGTAACTCAGAAACAGTTTACTAAGAAAAGCCAATTAAGGGCTTGTTTTATCATATTTCATTTCCATCTGCCAACAAAATATAAAATCATTTCAACACGTTTATGTGATTAACACGATTAATATATATAGCTTAACATATACTTAGTTGAATCGACCATCTTGAAATTGCATACCAAATAAATTATACCCCCACAAACGAACTTTTCTTGGCAACTTTAGGTTAACTATGGCTTTCTGACGACTGGACAAATTGTGATATTTGGCCAGCATTTTTAACCGACTTCAAAAAAAAGGAGGAGGTTCTCAATTCGACTGAATTTTTCTGTTCCATTTGGTGACAAACGACAAATGGGACCATTACACCCACCTCATATCTCATAGTTACTGTGACGAATAGAGAAATAAATTGTAATATCATTTGACTGCTGCAACGTGGCTTGGGGATGATGATGAAGAGTTTTTTATCTCACTATAATTTTGTGAATGATATTGACATTTAGCCTTCCTATTTTCTTAAGCAGTTTACTTTTTGAATTATATTTGTTTTTGTGCTCATCGCCCATAATACAGCCAGTGAATTGAGATCATCTTTAATACTAATCACTAAAACAGTAAAGAGATTTGATCGAAATACTTACCATCCTTAGAAAATCACCCTTTTTCAATCTATACTTATAATAAATCTGTAGAGAGGTCAATTCTGTACATGAAATATATTTTTAAAATAACTATCAGGGGGTGATTAGTGATCGATACTGATGCCAAAAATGCAATCAGTAAATTTTTTGTCTGTCTGTCTGTCTGTCTGTCTGTTCCTTATAGAAACAAAAACTACTCGACGGATTTTAACGAAACTTGGTACAATTATTCTTCATACTCCTGGGCAGGTTATAGTATACTTTTCATCACGCTACAATCAATAGGAGCAGAGTAGTGAAAGGAAATGTTGGGAAAACGGGAGAAGTAACTCCATTTTTTAAGCTTCCGTCGCGTGTTCAGCCTTAATGGTTAAAGTTACATAGAAATCATGTATGACGGAAATAGTCTTTATAATATTAACCATAAACGCGGGTGACACCGCTGGCACAGCTAGTTTAAAATAAATATCTTATATGTTCATATTTTATTAACATTTATATTATTTAGTAGCTATGCATGTGTGGAATTTAAATCTGTTATAGAAACTCTATCGTGTATGTTGCAGGACGTCTTTGCCGGGAAAAAAAAAGTAACCTAAATGATTTTTTTAATTGGAAGCTTTTGGCGTTTTTTCACCACAATTGGTTAAAAGTTATTTAGACTTTAAACATAACAAAAATATATTAATAACAAAATAAGTTAGTTACAAATATTAATATTCAGGGTCCAATGATGGATGTCTGTACGAGTTAGTCAATACTGATAATCTAACATAACATGACGCCCATAAGCCCCGACGGGGTAGGCAGAGTCAATGGGGCAGCAAGCCCCTTTCACCACATTCAGCCAAAAAAACTGGGTTGGGTTAGATGACAAATTGTGAAAAAGTAGTGACTAGCTTGTCGCCAACACAAACACATACCCAAAGCCTGATATACCATTAGACGCCTTTTACGACATGCTAGGCAAGAAACACAGTTGGCACATTCTTTGCACCAACATGGGACAATCTTTCCATGGAAAATTTTCATCAAAAGGCCACTTAGGCAGTAATATCAGCAAGTTATGTTTTATCGTAAGTTGAGAACAAACGGCGACATAAAGCCCAATTGCGAGTTGGCGCACTAGTCGTAAACCGCGGGCTCGCTCGCTCGTAAACGCGCTCCGAGACGTTTCGCTGTTTAGAGTTCCGCAGTACCGCACGGTGCCCCACTAGCTTAAACAACTGATTGACTTTTTGCACACGAATGAAGTGTCATTTTGTGGAATTTTAAATGACTTGGTACACAACTGCATTCTCTTTCACTTTGAGCGCGTGCCTAGGTCCCCACGATCTTGAGGGCCCCCTAGTTCTAGATTACAAATGGATCTTCGACATATTACCCACAAACATATTAATTCACAAATGTGCCCAGGCCTCTGTTAGGTTAAAGACAACATTGCTTGCCAGATCAGTTTGTTAGATCATTCCAAACAGATTGATGAAGTGTTAGTACATGTAAAATAAATAAATAAATAAATTCTTCAGACTGACACACCAATTCTCTAGTCCCAAACTAAGCTTATGGATACTAGGTGAACGGATAGACATACTTAAATACGTTTATAAACATCCATGACTCGAGTACAAATGTCCATGTTCGTCACACGTAACATTTGCCCCTAGCAGGATTCGAACCCGCGACCTTTGGTTTCGTGGCCAGGGTCTCTGACCACTCGACCAACGGGCCAGTCAAATTTTATTTATTACTTATATTATATCATGTTTAATAAGAATAGGTTTCTACAAAATAGACGATTATTTAAATGATAAAAATGATTGGACCAAATAATCTTCTCGCATGCACAGTGAAGTTTTTAATTATGATATTTTAATGTATTACATTTTAGAGATAAGTAAAACATGTTTTTAAAAAAGGCTATCTGTTGAGTTTCTTGCGGCACCTCTTCTCATCGGGCCATTTACATCGAGGTACTGGTAGTGTAAAAAGTGTGACGTGCAAAAGATTTTTACTTAATTCTATTTCATTTTATTAGCAAAAATAGCTGGCACTCAAATAGAATATGCCTACCATAGTCCCTTATCTAGTACCGTATGCCCTAAAGCGCAACCGGTGGTGTATTGGGTATTGGGTTTGTGTAGGCGACGAGCTAGCTATATGTTACTACTTATTCACAATTTCTCATCTAACTCAACTCAATTTTAATTTTGGCTAAAAGTAGTTGAATGTGCTTGTTGCTCCAGTACTCTACCTGTCGGCTGTTTGGGGCTGGCATGCGTATGTGTTACAATTTATGTAATCAACAATTTATTACGATAACAAATGATAGCTCAGTATAAATAGCTCAGTGCGCTGCATAAATCTATACTAATATACTTACTTGTATTATAAAACTAACGAGTTTGTTTTTTTGCTTGAACGCGCTAATCTCAGGAACTACTGGTCCGATTTGAAAAATTAACTAACTAACTGTACTTCACGCCACTTCCCTAGCGGGGTAAGTATTTAAATTGAAAACTTATTATATATTGAATTGAATTTGAATTTGAATACAACGTTAAATAAATCAGTCATTTACAAGTCATCTACAGTTATCTATCAAATATCTACAAGACATCTACCAACCTTCGTCTCATTCCACACCACTCCCATTCGCGGTTGTATTTGGCGAACCCGACGTGCTGGGGTAGTTGAGACTTATACCAACTGTTGTCACAATTACCCCAGTCACATACTTGGTTAAATATAATATTAACCATAAACACGGGTGAAACCGCGAACACAGCTAGTGCAAGATATACTAATTCTTATCCTTCTATATGTACAGTTTTTTTGAGAAATAAACAGTACAAGATACCTTTTTTTACAACTTAACGCAAGAAAGGGAGTATTTTTACTTTTTACTTAGAATCAGTTTCTTAGCGAAACCTTTATTGACATTCTTCAGAATTATTTTTCTATGCGGGTATTTCTTTTTACAGCAAAGAAGCCTTAATAGACTATGTAGACATTTTTAAACAAGACGGCTAGTAAAGGCGGAATGTACTCATTAAAGTAATAGGCAGTTTCTCCTTGTCCCGGCCGTTTTATTTCCTCCTCTTAAAAGTGCTCTTAGACAGATGTTCTAAAGATGTCAACTTTATTGAACCTCTTCCCGAAATTATGAATTCTTTTTTATTGAAGCCAAAATAGTGGCCATTTTGTTAACTTTATTACAAAAACAAGTTAGGTACTGCTCGATTTAAACCCGGTATGAAAATAATCCAACGAATGTAAATAAATTTCTTCACTATTTAGTCCAACTTGTAGTGTAAAAGCATTATGATGTTTAGCAATTAGATAGAAGAATAAAATTTAGGTTTTAAATCTAAAAAAACGCGTTGTTTTAACTTCCTACGAGTGACCAATAATGACCTGTAATAAAAAAGTCAAAAGACGCCAAAAAAATCATCATAATCGATATAGCCCAAAAACAACACTTGCCAGGACAAACTAAACAAAAGATTCCCATAAACCTTCCACGCGTGAGGCGTCATCGCGACCATTAATTTGGCAGGAAGTTTATAAGGCTTGTAAATCCAAATTGGCTCCCCCCCACCCGGGACATAAAGTGGGGGACTATCGTAAACACTCGATTAATCGGTCGACTAATTGACTGCGGCGCTTAAACGAATAGTTCATTTTATTGTTCGCTAGAAGTACTAGCTTGTTAAAGGGTTTTGAACTGAAGAAGCTGCCTGAAATGTTTGGTGGGTAGTGCAAGCACGTTAGGTGACCTCTACGGGTACCTCTTGATAACAAACGGCTTCTATTAACTGTCAAGAGTTTTTGCAAGATCAACATTTATATTATATAGTCCCATGTTGGTCTGGGACTTGGCCCATGTTGATCTGGGACAAAAAAAAAAGAATGTGCCAACTGTGGTTCTTGCCTAGCATGTCGTAAAAGGCGACTAATGGTTTACGGGCTTTTGGGTATGTGACTGAGTAGGCGACGAGCTAGCCACTTGTCACTCCTTTTTTCACAGCTTTCCATCCAACCCAGCCCACTGTCCCATGTTGGTCTGGGACTTAAAAAGAATATGCCAACTGTGGTTCTTGCCTAGCATGTTGTAGAAGGCGACTAATGGTATATCGGGTTTTGGGTGTGTGATTGTGTAGGCGACAGGTTAGCCGCTTGTCACTGCTTTTCCACAATTTTCCATCTAACCCAGCTCGGCTTTATTTTTTGGCTGAATGTGGTTGAAGGGGCATGCTGCCCCTTTGACTCTGCCTACCCCTTCAGGGATTATGGGCGTGATGTTATGTATGTATGTATGTAACATTTATAAATTTAAAAAAAATATGTAAAATTGTTTTGTAGTTATTAAGATTTTGTTGTGCTTCTGCAGGGTTCATGTTTGAAACTTCTTTTACTTTACCAAAGATCTATATTATATAACATGAAAGCAATAAACGATTTGATTTGATTTGATTTACAGAACAGTATATTATAAAAAATATAGCAAATTACTGTCCTAGCCTGATGGAGAACGAAAGAAGATTACTATTATAATTCTGTGAGTGATTACGACTTTTAGGTATTTTCAATATAACCCGCCCCTGTTTTTAAATGATTCTGTACAAAATGACCCGACATGAAATGATCCTCATCTTAGAATATTTCATTCAATTATGCTGATGAAGCCGATGATTTGGATAATCACTCTTGGAATTCAATAATTCAACTATTCATCTAGTTTGATTGTTTGGGCATGTTGAGATAACGGATGAAAGAAGATTGACGAAAGAGATATATAAGGCAAGTGTAAATGGAGCCGTCGGGAGGGGTAGACCTAGGAGGACTTTCCATGACCAGATTGGTGAAGTGTTAACAAAAGGTCAGGTAAAGAGCACCCTTAACCGACGAGTATGTATGAATGTAGAAGAAGCGAAAGGTGTGTGTCAGGATCGTAGCAAATGGAAGGATTACCTATATCTAACCCAACTTAATTTTGTTCTTGGCTAAGTGTTCCTTAAGCAGCCTTTTGCTTAGACTCAGCTTACCCCTACGGGGATTGTGGGATCTCTGCCTACCCCCATGGGAAAAAGGCATAACATTATATGTATGTATGTATGTATACAATGTTATAACTGCACCGTAGCCATTACTCAGAAATACCTTTTGATATAAAAGCTTACATAAGCTGTAAATAAAGCTCCAGAGCCTGTACATTACGTTAACTTTTTGTGTATTTATTCAAGCTTAACGGACATAAAACAACTGCGATATTATAAAATGCCGGCCGCTGTCCCGGCGGATCCTGAACCACAGCGGTATATTTCATTATATTATATAGGGTTTATTTATAGGGTTGCGTACGAGTTCCCCGTGTAACTTTTGTATTAGGCACAATGTTATATACAATGATATAACTTAGAACTAAGAGACAGATATGCCACAAGCGCACGCTATGTTGGAGACTGGAAATCGCCACAATAGAGATTTTTTTTTGACAATAGGGATGATGACTGCATTTAAAAACTATAATTCTATTTAGTCCGCGAGTTAGATTATACAAAAATACTAGACACATATTTTTCGCTTTATCAAATGAACAAAAAATTACAAAGATAAAGAGTATCAATGTTTAGGAGTGGAGGCTTGCGACGTCACTATTTTGTAAAAAATGTACGAAAGTGTGACGTCACGCGCAACTTGAACGCATTGTATCTTCGTCAATGTTTATTTGTCAAATAAATAAAAATATACACGTTCAATATTTAATTAATGTGATAGACGCTAGCTGTCTTTTTTTTTGCGCTATCCTTAAGTAATTGATCGGTGATCAACCACAATATTTCACTACATTATTTGTTAAGAGCTTATATTTTAAGAGAAAAATATGTTCCAAACCTACTGGGTTTGGAACATTTTTTTCAATATTGACAAACCATATTTGAACCATATTTGGCAATATTGACAAACTATTAGAAAGGGTGACAAACTGGCAAACGTAATTCAAACAGTACGCAGAAAAACAAGTAGCCTTTACCATATCATGGGTTAATTAAAACAAATGTCAAAAATCATCCCAATTGGAATGTTGACACCATTTATATTTAATTTTGAAATATCAATTCTGAAAAAGAAAGTATCGTAGTATGCTGGTAAGCCTTATTGATTTTGTATCATATTGAGTCTAAGATTTTTAATTTTACAAAAATTTTACAATAATATTAAGTCAGTTGACAATACAAATTAGTGACGTAACACGTTGACAAGCCCATACAAAATCTATAAAGTGATTTCGTTTTGACAACTCTTAAAAGTATCTCAATTGACTAGCCAGTCAACATCCCTATTGGGACATTTTCGAATCTTCAGATGGGACAAACTTAAAACATACTTTACTAAGTCAGCTTCAAGCCATTTCCCATGTCTGACTCTTATTTATGTGGCCTGTGTAACATTTGTATGCTGCACAATGTTAAATGTCAAATAGTATCATGTAAGGGCGTGTACACACGGCGTATTTGCGCGGGCGGCGCGTGTGCACAGCGGCTTAGCGTGTTGACCGCGCAGATTGGATGAAGACGGCTCGGCTCTCTACCGGGCTGGTGGCCCGCACTCACGACGCAGATACACGGTGGACACTAAAGCCGTGTTTATTGTGTCTAAGGTGTCGCATCGTGAGGCAAAATAAAGGCTCGGTTTTGTATCTAATGTCATTTAGTAGCCTAAAGGATCAGGCTAATTATTACCAACGTCTAAGCTGGTCTGTTATAATGGGTAGTAAGTGGATACACTTTTGAAATGAGTATACAAGTAGCTGAATCAGAAATACTCAAATAAACATAATACTACATAACATTTTAAATGCAGCTTAAATAGATACCATTTAGTGTTTATGAAAATCGGCAACGCACTTGTGATACCTCGGCTCCGCTTTCAAATTACCATCAGTAAATCAGGAATTCGTTACCACTTTCATTAGTTAGTACTTACATACAAAAATGTCTAAGATCTCAGCAACAATACAACAAAAAGGTCAACACTTACACAACGAAAAATTAAGTAAAAATAGCATTCCTAGTCCTCTTGCAATACAGGGCCGTCTCGGCACAGCTTAAGTTAGCAATAAGCGTGATTGGCGTTTAATGAAAGCGCCGGATTTGTTTAACAACGCCACAGCACTCGCGATGGCGCTCAGCTCAAACAATGCTATCGCGCCGCACATACCATTTTTCTGTATACGTTTGTTTATTCTGTTATTAATATCAGTTTAATATTTTAATATTAAGGACCCGTGTATGTCCCGTGTTGGTCTGGGACTTAAAAATAATTTGCCAACTGTGTTTCTTGCCTAGCATGTTGTAAAAGGCGACTAATGGTATGTCGGGTTTTAGGTATGTGATTGTGTAGGCGACGAGCTAGCCACTTGTCACTACTTTTTCACAATTTTCCATCTAACCCAGTCTAGTTTTATTTTTGGCTGAATGTGGTTAAAGGGGCCTGCTGTCCCTTTAACTCTGCCCACCCCTTCGGGGATTATGGGCGTGATGTTATGTGTATGTGTAATATTAATGTAAGAAGAGTCATGCTTCGCTAGTTCGAACATGTGGAAAGAATGGATGACGAAAGATTGACCAATGCGAAAGTGGAGTATTATATATTGTGGTTTTATTTATTTATATTTATAGATGTGTATCTGCACTAGGATCTACTACTTATCTATGATATATATCAATAGCCTTGTACAATCCTAGTGAGATGCGAACTGGTCGGCGAGCTGGTGGGCAGTGCGGGCTACGCGGCAAATGCAGCGTTGCACCCGGTGCAGCACGCCGCCACAATGGCCCGGGACGCTAACGACTTCCAGAGGTTCCCGGACAAATCCCAGGGGGTGAGTGTTAACCGTGTGGCCATTGTGGCAATGCTTACCATTGTAGCTGGATTTTGACTCAAATAGCAGAGGACAGCCGCAATTCAAATCAAGACCTGGAAGAAATATACGAACCATAAATCCGAATTCTATCATTGATAAAATCGCTTTGATTACTTAAAGCACACAGTTTACCACACCAAACAGTTCCGAAAAGCAAATAAAATCACTAGATATTACTAAAATAATTGAAAATGGCAACTTGGTACTGAAATCGGATATCTAAAGACGGCTCTCGTTCCAATAATAAAAAAAAATCAGTCGAATTGAGAACCTCCTCCTTTTTTTAAGTCGGTTAAAATAGTCTTAGATGATCGCTGATTTTTCCCACCACCGGTGAATGAATAGTCCATAAATGATAAATAAATAAATATCCGACTACATCACATACATTGATCTGACTCCGAGATAAGTAGCTTAAGCACTTGTGTTACGGATATCAGAATCAACAGTGGTATTACAAATATATACTTAAATATTGGATATTAACACCCAGACACAGAACAAACACGAGTATTCATCATACGATTTTTTGTCTTGTGGGTGGATCGAACCCACAACTCTTGGCACATGGGTCACTACCGAATGCGCCATCGAGCCAGTCTCTCTACTAGTTAGTAACAGCGACGAGAGTTATTGATAATATCAGAACTCATTGAGAGACTTGCACAGTAACGGTAGACCGCCCCGGGCGAGTGGGGCGACTAATCGCCCTTCGCACTTGCAGTAATCGCCCTGGAGTAATCGCCTTTTCTTGCTGTTATTTCATTGTGTTTGTCGGATAAAGCTATATTCTTCATACATATGTCTGTATATAGAATAAAGCTAGCTGTACATATCATAATTACCACTATCTTAGAAAAGTAAGGTTCCAACGAGATATAAACTCCTTAAATCACTTTCAGCCAAAATTGTAATGAAGTTGGATTGGATAAAAATTTGTAAAAAGTAGTGACAAAGTAATTCTTCACCTATATAATCATACACCTACCCAATGCACCATTAGTCGCATTATACGGTATGCTAGGTAAGGAACAGAGTTGGTTCATCATCTTTGGAGTCCCAACACAACAGGACATTTAATTCTTGTTGTCTTTTATTTCAGTGTGTTTCGAATAAAGTTATATTCTAGATAACTTTATGCCATTTGCCTAGCTGTATTATATTATATACTATTGTATTATAACACACTATCGCATATTTCAGCCGCAACGCGGATACACGTGGTCGGAGGTCGGCGCGTGCGACGGCGAGGACGGCCGCTCGCTCTACATCGTCGTCTGCGACAAGGTCTATGACGTCACCGCCTTCGCTGACTGTGTAAGACAGACTTATATCATATCTGTACTATTTGTTGTCCCACTGTTGGGCAAAACTAATATTATAAAGAAATAATGTTTGTGAGTTTTGACCCTAACCTCCTTGACGATACATCTGATTAAAAAAATATTTCCCACTAGCTGTCCCGGCGCACTTCGTAACGCCCCGTTCCCGGATTTTAATTTATTATTTTCCTTGAAATGTTTTCATATTTTCTCACCGTACACTTCCTGGAGGATTACATATATTTAAAAACTAAAATCATCCAAATCGGTTCAGCCGTTCTGCAGTTTTAGCGAGACTAACGAACAACATTTCATTTTTATATATAAGATATCTGCCTACTGTCGAAATACTCCCTTCAATTCCAAGAAAGATTAAGTTATGTTTCAGGGAGATACAGTTGTGTTTTGTAGTAAAAAGGTATTTTTAATCATCAACCTTTTTAATTAAAAAAAACTTTCTTAAGTTAAGCATCAAAAGCATCGTAACACTTTTAACAAACATGTATTACATTTCAATCGTTGGTGATTGTAGTTGCGTTCATACGCAACGGGACTTAGAGATAATCCAATAATAATTACTTAAAAGATTACCCGAGTAAAGAATATTAGAAAAACTTCGCAAATCAGTATCGAAGTACTAAACACAAGCAAATCCGACGGTCGATAACGGCGCGTCAAAGCCGCAAGTTTAAAGGCTTACCGACAATACAAGTTACCAATTTTAAAGCCTAACTCGGGACTCAAGACCGCTGCTAAACCCCCGCGGGGGGCGAAGTTTCATTAATTTGTATTTAGAGATTTACGGCGACTGTCTCCTCGGCACGCGGTGGAATGGAATAAATAACTTGAAGATGTTGTTGAAACCTAAATGTGCAAAAACTGTGGTAAATAATAGCGTGTCAGCGTGTCGCGATTGGACTTTTGGCCATTCTACTGCATAGGGTGATTTGCTTGTCGACGCATTGGCAACAAGGTCAGGTTAAGAGGGAAGTCCATTTTTTATAACGTCAGCTGTTGACTGTTCGTCCTTTTATCTGAGCAAAGTCGAAATCCATGTCAAACCATTTTATGATGGAAAATAAATGTCCTCATACTGCGATTTCTTTGATAAGTGGCTCTACTAAGTTTAGTCAATTACCGTCATTATCACGTTTTGACATAAGTTGTGAAAAATTATAAATATTCATAGACAATATTATTACTTAGTTGGTCAATTGTCTCACATGAGTTCATCAGGTATTTGCCTTCGTCGGCCTAGAACTAGACGTAGACTACCTACTAAAGAAAATTAGACCAAATTTTTACGTTGGTTTGTAGCCTTCAAGACTGAACCTCTCGCAATAATATCAAAGAGAAGTGGAAGTAGTTGAAACCAGCGCTGACTGGGTTCAAGCCGCCTGAGCCAGTATAAGCTGAGCTACTTCCAATTGCTAACATTATTTATGTACTGATTATGCCACTGTTACTATTTACCTATGTAATATAAGAGCAATAAACCATTTTTTACTAATTTATTATTTTTTTTACATTACGAGAGTCAGAGTCCCTGGCCACGAAACCAAGGGTCGGGTTCGAATCCTGCTAGGGACAAGGACATTTGTACTCGAGTCATGGATATTTATAAACGTATTTAAGTATGTCTATCCGTTCACCTAGTATCCATAGTACAAGCATAAGCTTAGTTGGGGACTAGGCAATTGGTTTGCCAGTCTGAAGATTTTTTTTATTGTCATGATTGCAGCACCCTGGTGGACCAGAGCCCATCAAGAAGCACGCGGGTGGCGACGCCACGGCCGCCGTGAAGGCGTCGGGGATGCCGCCCCAAGTGCTGGACGTCTACATAAAGAGGTTCCTCGTGGGATGGATCGTGAGTACATATACAACCTTATTTTTAGTATGAAACCTGAAAACTATTTGCACAGAATCGTTAATAGACCGAGTGTCAACTATCACGGTTCATGAGATACAGCCCCGTGACAGACAGACGGACAGCGGAGTCTTAGTAATAGGGTCACATTTTTGCTTTTTGTTTACGGAACACTTAAAATGCAAATATGGCTACGGTAACCATTTTGACATTTGCAAAATTTTACAAGCGCATTGCCGACCGTATAAATACCTCCGTAAACACTTTTCGAAGAACCGGATTGCAAGTCTTTTACTATACTACCTTGACTAACTAATTCTAGGATCTATAATGGTGAAATAATATAAAAAAATAAAATAACCTCTATTACCTACATTTAGAAACATAATTAATGTCGTTTATTCTTTCTTTTCAGGAAAATTAGAACCGAATTAAGTTTTCAGAATAGTGCACTGTCCATCATTTTGTCATTTTAATACTTATTCTTTAATAATTGTTAATCATTGTTACGTAACTATAATAAATAAATTATGTTAAGAAAATTTTATTTTATTTCTTTGATAATGTTAGTTTTGCTAGTATTACCCAACATTACTAAGTGTAAAATTAGTAATAGCTAACAGTTATTCAAACTTGATAACGCGCGATAATAAGTCATTGGCTTACACACGTCCTCTAACTAATCGACTTTATAGCCGATTTACCACTTAACACTAAAAGATAGTGATGCATGGGCTTTCCCCATAAAAAAACATATCCTTATGAATCATTCATAATAGCAAAATACAAGAATAGATACAATCAATCGTTCAATGATAAAAGATGTTTACGCTGCTGTTATACCTATACGGTAATCCCCGAAGGGGTAGGCAAACTCAAAGGGGCAATAACCCCCCTTAACCACATTTGGTAAAAATAAAACTGGCCTGGGTTAGATGGAATATTGTGGAAAAGTAGTGGCAAGTGGCTAGCCCGTCGCCTACACAATCACATACACAAAATCCGATATACCGTTAGTCGCCTTTTACGACATGCTAGGCAAGGCACACCCATCTTAGTCTGGGACTTAAAAAAAATGTGTCAACTCATTCTTTTTAAGTCCCAGACTAAGATGGGACAATAAAAATGGAATAACTATTGTCAGAAAAAATATTGAAATAAGCGGAACGAGATTTTTCACTCGATTCACAATTACTGACCCACAATAGGTAGCAATCAATATCAAAATAATGTTTATATTGTTGATGATATTTGAAGATATTAGATGTAAAATTGGATTGCAAAAGTCCGATAACAACAATTTCGTATCAAAACACCAAAGCGAATAGGATATTTTACAACTATACTTTAAAATTATCGATTATCATGATAAATCGTTATTCTATAATATAGAAAACTACGGGTGTATCCCACTATTTCTATTAAGTATTTCTATTGATAGAAATACTGGACCTGATTAAGACTAATTGTCCCACTATTTCTATTGCTGTCGGCTGCGACTTTGTCGCAAAATTATTTGTACCCAATGAATAATGAGTGATGAAATAAGTATGTGTTTTTTGTTATTTGGGGACATTTAATTTCGTTCAAACGAGTATTTTTTTTTAATACCGAGAATTAGTTTTTTATTTTTTATCAATACAAAACAAATACCTAACATAACTGCGTTTTTTTGTAACAATAGAAAAAATCTGTAAAAAACGCTGGTCCAAAACGAATGAAGAGCAAAACCGAGCATTCGAATAGTAGTAGTATAGCAGTCGTGCTGGTAGCGTTTTTTGTCGCAATAGAAATAATGAGACAAAAATTGAAAATATCGCTTGTCCCACTATTTCTATTTTGTATTTCCATGGAAATAGTGGGATACACCCAAAACTACAAGCATACTATTTTATTATTACATCCAGATGTAGTAAAAATAACACGTGTCGTAACACTGTAACCCCATGCATAAGAACGTTTCCTCCCAATCAACCGACCACGCCATCAGTGAAGCATCTCACCTCGGCTGCAGCCCGCAACTCATCATCATTCGGGCGGCTGCGACGACGCTTATCCCGTAAGATCGCGGGCGTCACGGCGTCGTCGCGATAGTGATGTTATCACACCGCTATCGACGCCGTATCGCCCGACAGCCGCAGTGCATTGCCAAACACTCACCGGGACACTCGTTTCGATCGATAGCTATTACATTTGTAATCAAGGTAAGTACTTAAAACTTTTTATACCTCCTTATTAATGGATTTACCACTTTTAAATGCAATAAAAACCACTTTCTTATCATATTTGATCTATACATACAGCCATTATCCTTCTGATTATGCTTCTGCTGATTATTGCTGCCCTGTTGAAGAGTCAACGGGGCAGCAAGCCTCTTTAACCACATTCAGCCAAAAATAAAACTGGGCTGGGTGAGATGGAAAATTATGAAAAAGTAGTGACAAGTGGCTAGCTCGTCGCCTATAAAATCACATATTCTGATCTCTAAGTTAAAAAAGTAATCAAAAGTCCTTGGAATTCAATTATACGAAAAGAAAAATCACAAGCTTGAAAATTTTATAGAAGTTTATACTCAAAATATTAATAAAAAAAATTGTCATTAATCCAGAGTTACGCATGATGCTTACCTATATAATTTTTTAAATTTAAGAAGTTAACTAATAGATACAATTTAATACGACCAGAACAACCACAATACATTATGCAGATTTTTTATATAAACCAAATAAAATATAAACGAACCGAAACTCGCACTTTAGTAAGACTTATAAACATTTCAACCAATAACTTAAACTTGAATGCCAGCCCGGTCCTTGGCATTACCTACACTGGTTATAAAAACAAAAAGTTCGAGTTCATCATAGAAAGTTGGCTAAAAACCAATATTTCATTATAATATAAAATAAAAATCCCATGTCGAACTTCACAGGGCACAAGCTAAAATATTCAACGTACTCGTATTACTTAATTTATTTTATAAATAAGGAATTTCTTCGTTTCTGACGAAGTGATCGGTTTTTTTGTACCTTCACGCCCGTAATCCCCGAAGGGGTAGACAGAGTTAAAGGAGCAGTTACCCCCTTTGCGCCCTACAGGGGGGGCTCCGAATTCTCCTGTGGTATCCCTGCCTGTCGTAGGAGGCCTAAAAGGGCCTTTGGGGCTGTGGAGTGTTTGCGGGGGGGCCTGCATTCACTTCGTTAAGCAGCCCCAGAGAAGATGACGACACGTGGATCCTCGTCCGTTAAATAGGATGGGGTGGCACTGTGGTCTGTGCCGTCATAAGCACCGCGAGGTGTTCTGGGGGCGAGGTTACCTCTCCCTCGAGATGGGCCGCATGGATCGGCAGCGGCGTCGACCTAGATTTCGCGTAGAGACCCGAGTGGGGAGCCCGGAATCTGCGCCAACGCCCGAAGAATGACCACCGTGAGGTTTAGTCGGTAGTAGAGTGCTTTCCCCGCCTCTGAGCCCGACACATCCCTCGTAGGCCGAACCTAGGTTTACTTGGACGGTGCGTAAATGCATTCCTCACGTAAAAAAAAAAAGCAGTTACCCCCTTTAACCTCTTTTAACTAAATCAGACAGGTTTTTAGCAATTATACCTAAGTCAGTAAAGTGTTACTGTATACCAATGCAAATATAATTTGATAATACATACATTTAAATAGACTTAAAGACAGCGTCGCAATCAAGGTAAGAAGAGGCATGCTCCGGTGGTTCGGACATATGGAAAGAATGGATGACGAAAGACTGACTAAACAGATATACAATGCGAATGTGGAAGGATGTAGGAGCCGCGGAAGGCTCATGCTTACCTACCACGACTAGATTGGTCGTGTATTAACAGAAGGTGATGTTAGGAGTCATAAAAACCGTAGAGCTTGTATGAAGAGGATCATGAATGTTGGAGAGGCGAGTGAGGTGTGTAAGTATCGTGCTTTATGGCGTTCGGTTCTCTCTGCCTACCCCGCTAGGGAAGTGGCGTGAAGTTTAGTTAGTTAGTCAGTTATATATTTAAATATAATATATATTATCAACTTCGCTTATCATGACGTTTGAAGATGCATCTGAAATCTGCACCTTTTTGCTTATCTAGAGAATAAACTTATCATACGCTTATTTTATAACTAAACAAGTACCCGTGCAATAAACTTTAAATGTAGTGCTAACCGCAATATAAATATCAATTCAAGATCTGGGTATTTCTTATCTCAAGACATTATTTCAAAATTAATTTGAATTCTATAAAAGGTACAATAAAAGAGATAAAAATATTTTATTTCTTCTTATCTGTTACATCATAAGTTCATTACTAACAAGATTAAAGTCTAATTCAAAAAAGTAGTCAAATAAATAAAAGTAGAATTTTATATATGAAAAGAAGTTTAGTATCTTTATAATTTTTACATGTAAAGTTACATAAGAACAATACCGTTAAATTATTCTTAAGCAAAGTCAAAGACAAAGTCAAAGTCAAAATACTGTTTATTTATATTAGGTTTGAAACAAACACTTATAAATCGTCAATTCTATATCAAATAATCGAGTCTACCACATAAGCGTATGTATGTATGTTTGTACCACAAGCGTAGTAGGTACATACATACATACATAACACCACGACCATAATCCCCGAAGGGGTAGGCAGAGTCAAAGGGGCAGCAGGCCCCTTTGACTGTAGTAAGATATATATATTTATAAGTCGAAGTGAAACGCAGTGGTGGCATTCTTTAGCGTTGCGTTGCCTATCCCTAATGCACAAACTTATCACTTAATCATATTGTGTAACATTTAATCCGAACCGATAATACAAATTAGCAAATTCCTACAATACGCACGTTTTAAAATTCCTAACTTTTCCTTATCTTCGTCTAGTTAATGTAACTATATTATACCAACTGCAGATATAGGTAAAGATATCGAAGAGATATGACGTCAGCTATCGGCTATGTCTGTCTGCACATGAGTTTACAATCGGATTTTCCGTATAATTCAGCTTATCTGAGAAAGGACCTGTATCGACAAGCTGTTAATTGGTGTCGTAAAGTAATGACTTGTTTTTTTTTTTTTGGAAGCTTACTCAAAGGCGTATTTTACAGTTTTTTTTGGCAACCTAGTGCCGCGGAGATAAAAAGGCCCTCACATAATGCGACACTAATCTATTTAAGTACCTAGTATATACTTATGTGAAAGAAATTAGAATTGTATGTGTGTATACTTATGTAAAAGAAATTGACTGGCCGAGTGGTCCGAGGGTCGCGGGTTCGAATCCCGCTAGGGACAAATGTTTCGTATGATGAGCCTGGACATTTGTACTCGAGTCATGGATGTTTATAAACGTATTTAAGTATGCCTAGCTAGTATCCGTAGCACAAGCATAAGCTTATTTTTGTGACTAGGGAATTGGTGTGTCAGTCTGGAGAGATTATTTATTTATTAGAATCAATTTTGACTCTAGCCATGACACTTTTAATGAAAATTTCTGATGTGTCCATAGCTCTGTGCATAGATCATATCTTCGTCCCTAGCCTAGAAGATAGACTCAAAACCACTGTGCCAACGAAGCTATCGGAAACTTTGCCAGTCAAATTGGAACTCGCAAAATATTAACATAAAGCATTACCTACAAAAGGGACGGTCTGTGCTAATTATCATGAAAAAGTAACTTCGTCTGACTCTAATGAGTTGTGATGCGAATGAATTCTGTGGGCGGGCGGACAAACTCCTGAGGTGAAACACTTAGTTGAAAAGTTTTTTTGACGTAAGCAGCCTTATTACGAAAAAGTTGGTACTTCAGTAAGAATAGCCTATTTTTAAATAATTCCTTTTTCTCGGTAGAAGCGATATTACGAACCAGTGGTAGATTAAAATTATTTAATTTTGTATTATTTGACGATATATAAGTGCTTTTTTAAGGCCTACACAAATACATAGGTATATTTTGAGTTTGAGTTTGAGATTTAGTAATCTGAAATGTGACCTGCATCAGAAGCATAGTTTATGAACTAAGAGCAGTCGATGACACCGTTTAATTAAACACACCAACAATCGCAAGTCCTCGAATCAAAGAGCAATTTACAATAAGTAAATAACGCCACGTAATACCTTATCGGGCACCATATCATAGTACAACAAGAGGAAAGTAAGGTATATATAAATAAATAATAAATAAATACCTATCCAACTACATCACATACATTGATCTGACTCCGAGGTAAGTAGCTTAAGCACTTATATTACGGATATCAGAAACAACAGTGGTATTACAAATATATACTTAAATATTGGATATTAACACCCAGACACAGAACAAACACAAGTATTCATCATACGAATGTTTGTCCTGGGTGGGAATCGAACTCACAACTCTTGGCGCATGGAGCAGGGTCACTACCGAATGCGCCATCGAGCCAGTCATATATTTTTACATACGCCATATTATTCGCTTGTAGTTAACAGTGGAAACCCCTGATATTCACACGTGTCAGACTGCTCTGAAATCTTTAAAATTTAGCAAATCCCAGTTTAAAACAAAACTGACTCATTTTACTTTAACATGCACAAACACTGCTGGGCTACAACTGTCTTTTTCCCGCTTACTATTTCATTTCCCACAGGAGCGGTGGTAGCACAATGGTAAGGACACGCGCCTCTTAACCGAGGAGTGCGGGTTCAAACCCGGGCATGTAACTCTGGATTTTTCAAGTCTATGTACGTATTTATACCACTAGCTCTACAGTGAAGGAAAAGATCTTGATGAAACCTGCAAATTCAAACAACTTTGGATTTGTAACCATGATCCAAAAATTGTCTGGTTCCCCTATCTTAGGGTTACGAAGGTCAGATCGACAGTCGCTTTAATGTAATTACCAGACTCGCTAAATCCTGGATCACGGTCTAAGCGGACCCCGTCTAAACACAGGACATAACGCTAGAAAGATGACTATTTAATTTCCCACCTATACATAACAATATAAACACTTTGCTGTATGTATTCCTAACCGTATACCTACCTCTGTTACCATTCATATATTTACTATGGTGTAACGTTTTATCAAAACACGCATGCGAATTTGTTATCGGCCGAGTGCAGATATGATAACAATCGCATCTTATCTTGCTTCGAATTTTAGCTGGAAATAATTAGTAATGTTTTAAATAGATCGAACAAAACATTTTGAAAATATTTGAAGAATATTGGTATTTCCCAGTTATGTTCCTTAGATATTCACCTACCTCAATGAATAACTTATTTTGTCATCACAATGCCGGTTTATTACTTAAAAAAAAACATTAACGTTTGAATAAACAGCCAAGTAGTCTAATTTAATGTGAGCAATCGAAAATTTGTAATCTCACAGGAATTCAATCGTCTAAACAAAAACTGGCATCTCCCTATTAGTTGTCACTGACTATAAACCGACTACCCTATTAATAAACCCTTTAATAGGGTATACTTGGAATACACTATTAATGCAGTAACCAACTAATTAAAAATTTACCTCGTTCGGTAACATCATCTTAGAGCGTTACGTCCCGTGGTTAGACGGGGTCCGCTTCGACCATGATCCAGGATTTAGCGATTCTGGTAATCACATTAGGCGACTGCTGATCTGACCTTCATTCCCCTTAGACAGGGGAACCAGACAATTTCGGATCATTACAAATCAAAAGTAGTTTAGATTTGCAGGTTTCACCACGATGTTTTTCGTCACCGCCGAGCTAGTGGTATAAATATGCACATAGATTTGAAAAATCCAGAGGTACGTGCTGGAGTTTGAACCCGTACCCCTCGGTTATGAGGCGCGTGTCCTTACCAAGGACGGTAAGTTCATTAATTTATCAAAGTTATCATTTCGCATTAATTTGGCGGTGATAAGCAGGTTAAAAAATACAAATATAAAAAGCAACAACATAACTCACGAACTAAACATCAAGCCACTTCCCTAGCGGGGTAGGCAGAGAGAACCGAACGCCATATGGCACGGTCCCTACAACATGATCACTAAAACTAACCTCTCTGTACATCTAATCTTCAACCCACCAAAACTAATGTCACTGGTGGTTTAGAATATATTTATTCATGTAGGCCTTACAAATTAAAAGCACTTACGAAAAGTCTAACACAAATAAGTGATTCTAACGCCAGGTTTGTAACGTTGATTCTACCGAGAAGAACCGGCAAGAAACTCGGTAGTTACTCTTTTAAAACGCCTTTTAAACAATAAAGACAAGGTGATGTTAGGAGTCATAAAAACCGTAGAGCTTGTATGAAAAAGATTATGAATGTTGAAGAGGCGAGTGAGGTGTGTAAGGATCGTGCCATATGGCGTTCGGTTCTCTCGGCCTACCCCGCTAGGGAAGTGGCGTGAAGTTTAGTTAGTTAGTTTAGTTAAACACTAAAAATGCTACCCAATATCTACAAATTTATATAATTTAAATACAAATATAATTAATGTAATACGTTACAATAGTAGATTAGACCACGCAAGAATTAGAGAGCAGATTGTAGGTCCTATCATTGAAAAAATCTTCAATTCTATAGTAGCTCTTTTTTTATAAGATTTTTTTTCTTATGTGATTTGAATTTATGAACGGACATTCGAATTACATTCTCTGGTAGCTTATTTAATAACTTAATGCTAAGCCCCATAAAAAAAAATACTGATTTTATGAAATCTAAGATGTGGAACGACAAGCCTGTTTTTATTCTTGGTATTCAAACTATGATGGTTAGATTTTTTGGAAAAGAGATCAAATTAAGATATTTTAATTGATTGAGTAAAAGAGAGTTCACTCAATCGATTATCCATGTATATTTAGTATAAAACAAGGGTACCAACTTCTGTATGTTCGCTTAAAGTAGGGTTGCCATCCGTCCGGGTTTCCCCGGATTTGTCCTAGTTTAGAGGGCATCCGGGGAGCGTCCGGGCGGGGCTTCATTTGTAGTCCGGGCTTAAAAATGTAAAGTCTTGGGCCACCCCGACACAATCACTGTGCCCGCACGCCGCATAAACCGACTAACCGACCCGCTAAATTCATTATCATTTTCAACTGTATTTTATTACACTGACTATGTTTAAAAAAATCTGTTGACATATCCGGGTTCTGGGCTCTAAAATCCGGGTATTTCACGCGTCTTGTCCTGGTTGCCAAATTTTGGAGATGGCAACCCTAGCTTAAAGGCATGTTTATGCACTTTTTACCCTCGTTTCAATCATTCCCACAATACTGTTTAAAGAGGAAGGTTTACATGTATACCTATTTAGTTCCAAATTGTTTTGTGCTCATCGTGCGAAGTGCGTGATTAGATAATTAATATTTTGTTAATTACTTACAGCACAATGAGCGAAGTGACGCGATACACGTTAGCGGACGTGCGCGCGCGCAACGGGCTCGGCGTCCCCGCCTGGATCGTGTACAAGGACTCCGTCTACGACGTCACCAAGTACATGCACGAGGTGAGCCTCTTGATAAAAGAAACTTAGAAATGTTATAGTTTACCCACATGTTGATACGTTCGTTGGTCGAGTGGTTAAAGACTCTGGCCACTAAACCAAGGGTCGCGGGTTCGAATCCCGCTAGGGGCAAATGTTTCGTGTGATGAACATAGACATTTGTACTCGAGTCATGGACGTTTATAAACGTATTTAAGTATGTGCGTAGTTGCGTGCGCGCGCGCCGCCGCCCGCCTACACTCAGTGTACCTCACGCGAGGACGAACCTACTCAAATTTGCCCCTTTGTCGCGTGCCATACGGCTCATTAACTTAATTTCTATAGATATAGATATTTATAACTGTAGCCTGTCGAAATTCACAGAAGTCGCCTATAAGTGCATTGCATATAAAATTTAATTTATATAATTATATACACATAGAATAAGGTAATGTACAATTGCTTACAATTTCATTTTGGGATTCCTGTAAAGATTTTGTAAATGTTGGTAATAAATAAATAATAAATAAATGTATATCCGTTCGCCTAGTATCCATAGGACAGGCTTTAAGCTTAGTTTGTTAGAACTAGGGAATTCCGACCCTGCCCATCCCGACCCAGGACAAACTTTCGTGTGGTGAATACTTGTGTTTGTTCTGTGTCCGGGTAATATCTAATATTTAAGTATTCATTGCAATACCACCATTGATTCTGATATCCGTAACACAAGTGCTCAATCTACTTACCTCGGAGTCAGATCAATGTATGTGATGTAGTCGGATATTATTTATTTTATTTTAATTGGTGTGCCAGTCTGGAAAATTTATTTATGTCAATTTCGTCCTCGTGATTATCTTTCAACCTTAATGTCATCCCCTTAGTGGTTGAATTTAAGACCCGCTTTGTGCTCGCTTACATTATGTGACAACCTAACCTAACTATGTATTTAGACGACTCCGCCTATTTCGACAGGCTCATTGGTCAAGTGGTCGGAGACTTTGGCCACGAAACTGAGGGTCGCGGATTCGAATCCCGCTAAGGATAAATGTTTTGTGTTATGAACCACGTTATGGATGTTTCAAACGTGCTTAAAGCACATGCATACATGCTTAGTTTGGAACTTGAGAATTATTAATTGGAGAATTTAATTAATTATTATTCAAAAAATTTGGTTACCACAAATTCCCGCTTCTAGTGTTAGCTGACCTTTTTCAAATCTATCCGTTCCCATTTGCAGCACCCGGCGGGCGCGGACATAATCCTGGGCGAGGCGGGCACGGACGCCACCAATGCATTCAACGACTCCGGCCACTCGCCCGACGCCAAGACCATCATGGCCAAGTACAAGATCGGCGAGCTGATCGAGGTGAGACCACATCTGACAATCTCGTCATCTTAACAACTTGGGACAGGACAGCGTTGACGCTTGGTAGGGCCTGTTTACAAAAGGAAAACGCCAAAAAAGAAATCCAAATACTATTGTGGTAAACTTTCGCGCATTGCGGTGGTAAACATTTGGAGAATATGTGGATCGTGTGGCTACTGTAGCGACAATTTGGAAATTCAGTATTACAGTCCTTTGTCATGAGCCGCACAGGATCCTCTACTAGGAGTAGAAGCGTTATTTTACTCCTTTATACAAACATACACACATAATGCTCCATGTTGGTATGGGACTTAAAAATAATGTGCCAACTGTAGTTCTTGCCTAGCATGTCGTAAAAGACAACTAATGGTATATCGGGTTTTGGGTATATGATTATGTAGGCGACAAGCTAGCCATTTGTCTCTACTTTTTCACAATTTGCCATCTAACCCAGCCCAGTTTTGTTTTTGGCTAAATGTGGTTGGGGGGGGGGGGGGCTGCTGCCCCTTTGACTCTGCCTACCCCTTCGGGGATTATGTGCGTGATGTTGTGTGTATGTGTGTACATATATAATGTTACGCCTTTTTCGCATGGGAGTAGGCAAAGATCACATTCTTCAATTTGCTACGATCCTGACACACACCTTTCGCTTTTTCTACATACCTACTCCTTTAAAATGATCACAATACTCTAATTTGTTTTTGTATGTATGTAGGTAAACATCTTCATCTAAGTTGCTTTTTTTAGCTAAATAAATTTGACTTAACGCAATCATAATATTTAGTGCGTCTTGTACTCTAAGTGTTTAAATAACTACGATGACGCATCATGACGCCAAGGCGACTAATGGTATATCGGGTTTAGGTGTGTGATTGTGTAGGCGACGAGCTAGCCACTTGTCACAAATTTTTCACAATTTGCACCTTTTTCTTACCCGGAGGAATGCGTGCGCCCAACCTCGGGAGTCCCACTTGGCTTCTGCCCCGTTCCGGTAAACAGGGCCTACTAAGCCCCCCCCCGGTAGGGCAAATCGAGAACCCCGGCGGGGGAAAGGGGCCCAGTTTGCACCTAGCCCAGCCCAGTAATTTTTTTTGGCTGAATGTGGTTAAGGGGATGAGCCTCTTTCACTCTACCTACTCCTTAAAGGATTGCGGGCGTGATGGTATATAGATATGTATGTATGTAACCTCCGTGTTAGACTTTTAAACCTAAACTATTCAAAATTGCTAAACCGGCTTTAATTTTTTTATAAAACATACATAAAAATCCGGCCAAGTGTGAGTCGGACTCGCGCACGACGGCCTGTTGTGTGTGTGAATGTACCTGTTGCCGTTATTAATATCGAGCAAAAAACGGCAAAAAAATCACGATTGTTGTATGGGAGCCCCCCTTAAATCTTTATTTTATTCTATTTTTAGTATTGGTTGTTATAATTTCAAGTGTTTCGCTATCACGGTTCATGAGACAGCCTGGTAACAGACAGAAGGACCGCGGAGTCTTAGTAATAGGGTCCGTTTCCTACCCTTTGGGTACGGAATCCTAAAAATAAAGAATCCTTATTAAGCATGTGAGAGCGAGGATTGATAGAGCTAACAGTGACATAAAGAAAATACCTATATTATTAGGGCCCGCTCGCGTAGTTCCGCGCTAGCACTTAATCTCTCCCTTCACCGCCCGCCCGGGACAAGCTGCTATTTATTTATTTTTGCACCCGGGGCTAAGATACAACACTTCTTGGCGTATCCCGAATCTAGTAGCGGCCGCTCTAACCAAATTCCTTGATTCAGAGAGTTATTATTCTAGTCCTACATATGTTCATCTGGGACTTTAAAAGAATGTGCCAACTGTGTTTCTTGCCTAGCATGTCGTAAAAGGTGACTATGGTATATCGGGTTTTGGGTTTGTGATTGTGTAGGCGACGTGCTAGCCACTTATCACTACTTTTCACAATTTTCCATCAAACCCACCCCAGTTTTATTTTTGGCTGAATGTGGTTAAAGGGGCCTGCTGCCCCTTTGACTATGCCTACCCCTTCGGGGATTGTTGGCGTGATGTTATGAATGTATTATTCTGAAACTACAAAATACTAGGTATCATTTGGCTCAGGTAGTTTTAAAATAACTTCTATGTAGGACTTTATACGAGATTAATGAAGTTATTTTACTTATATGGTAGAGGCTATTTTCTCTGGACTTCATCTAGACTGACACTAGTGTGTATACGGTAATTTACCAGAATAGATACATGATGATTCTTTAAAAATATCTTCTGCAAACTTTTCGATTTACAAGTAAACCAATTCATGAATGATCCGTATATTAGTTATATAAACGAAATGTTAATTTATGAAGAAGAAATTAAATAATAATAATTCAGAAATAAATGGATTGGCGTGATGTTATGTTATGTTATGTTGAAAAGTATTTTCTTTGCGTAGGTAAAATATAGATGGCGTATCAGTCTCCTCGACTACAAGCTTAACACTGTTTCCTTGATAGAAAACATAAGGCTAATAATGACGTAAGGACAGCCTGATTACTGTAAGTGCGACTGGGGAGGGGGGGGGGGGTCTAGGGCGCCATCTGGCGACGGGAGAGCACTGTTTAATTTAGTGCTTAGCAAAAGGATATTGTGAGGGCTAAAAAAATACAGCTCTTTAGCAATATGTGTTTAGAGTGATGTAATGCCGGATCTGAGTATACCTGCATGCTATTTGTGGCATAAAATTTTATGAAAAGAACTAAACTAACTTCACGCCAATTCCCTAATGGGGTATCTAGAGAAAATATAATGTACCTGATATAATATTTAAGTTCCATTTATTTTTTAAATGCAAAGAGCTAAGTTAGACGTGTTAGATTTTAGTCCAAGATAAAATTACGTAAATGTCCATGTAATGTTTGATTTTCATAAATGGGAGCTCGAATAAGTATAAATAAACCAATACACAAATTTCCTTGAAGACTTAAAGGCATTACTCACCAGTGCTATGAATCTTCGTCATATATCTTCGACTATCCTAAAAATCTTGGTTGACGGTTTTTTCTCTTCTTTATTAAGTACTAGCAGTGCCAGCGGTGTCACCCGCGTTTATGGTTAATATTATAAAGACAATTTCGTCATACATGATTTCTCTGTAACTTTAACCATTAAGGCTGCACACGCGACGGAAGCTTAAAGATGGAGTAACTTCTCCCGTTTTCCCAACATTTTCCTTCACTACTCTGCTCCTATTGATTGCAGCGTGATGAAAAGTATACTATAACCTGCCCAGGAGTATGAAGAATAATTGTACCAAGTTTCGTTAAAATCCGTCGAGTAGTTTTTGTTTCTATAAGGAACATACAGACAGACAGACAAAAATTTTACTGATTGCATTTTTGGCATCAGTATCGATCACTAATCACCCCCTGATAGTTATTTTGAAAATATATTTCATGTACAGAATTGACCTCTCTACAGATTC
This sequence comes from Glyphodes perspectalis, assembly GCA_951394215.1. Lineage (NCBI taxonomy): Eukaryota > Metazoa > Arthropoda > Insecta > Lepidoptera > Crambidae > Glyphodes > Glyphodes perspectalis. Next base: position 339,480 of record OX596218.1, read on the forward strand.
ATTATAAGTATAGATGCATTCATGGTATTCACATCACACAGAACCACAAAACGACTGAAACCTAAAAGATTGACCATAAAACTTAAATTAATCTCCAAGTTTAGGCTCTTCTTTACAGATTTATGTCAACTGTCAAAGTAGTATTGAAGATGTCAATTCAAGTCTTTTTAAATAGTTCTCGTCACTTATTTGAACAAAAAGTCTGAAATAAAAGGTTAAACCTTAACCACCATAACTATAAATTAATACTAAGTCGAACATTGCTTGGCAACATATCCTATTATGTTAACTCTAAAACAGTTAACTTAGAAGGTCAAGTAAAAGTATTTTTTAAAGATCTTTTGAATTATTCCCATACCAACAATTTAGTTGGCGTTAAAAATGGTATGTTTCTTTTAGAGGGGTAAGAAACCCTAATATATACCGTTAAGCCCTAAACACTTATTGATTACTCGCGGATAAAGGAGCTTTCCATCGGTGAAAGAATTTTTTAAATCAGTCCAGAAGTTTCGGAGCCTATTCAATTAAAAAAATCAAATCTTTCCTCTTTATAATATTAATTAATTAATATGATTAGAACAGAGTAAGAATATGTTTAAAAACTATACGGGGTTATTTTGATTTGTATAATTATTTCAGGAGGAGAAACGCTACGACGCCAACGGAAAGAAGAAGAAGAAGGTGGTCTCTGTGCCTCCGGAGAAGAACCACAGAAGTTGCGTCAACGTCATCTCGTGCGGCCTCATCGGCTGACCGGACATCGAACCTTGCTCTCTCCGCTCTAATGATCTACCATGACTGAAAATCAAACGAAACAAAAAATATAAAGATAAAATCTACACAATACTGCTGTCGGTGAAAAAGCAAAGAGATGAAACAATAACATCCATGTGTCTATATATAATATTTACGAAGTTAAGTACATAAGACCTTAGACCTTAGCGGCAACTCTGCGACATCAGCTCACTTCTTCAAAATGGGTTGGCCTGCTCAGTCTCCACATTACGCAGTACCACGAAAGTGCTACACTTAGCACCTCAACATTTCATTTTGCCATGGCGCAGTTCTTAGTTAACTGAAAGAGCTGGCGCAGTAACTTGCATCTGAGTAACTTGCATTGACCCGAAGATTTATGCTGCGTTATACCTTTGGAGGTCTCTTTAAGAAAAATAAAAACAATTAAATATCGGTTCATCCGTTCGGGAGCCGATGCTACAGACACCTTACATTACATTGCACACCGTCGTTTCTTCGCTGGGCGTTCAAAAATACTGAAAATGTGACTTCGTCCACGTTAAACTATTATTTAATTATTTAGTAGGTAGGTACACTTTCACCGCTGTATCTGTCTATATCGTGGAAAAGTTAGCCCGTAAAATATGTAGAAGTGACCATTTACAAACTGTATTGTTATTCTATGATAAAAGTAAACTAATGTTTCAGTCCAGGTAAAACCTACATATCATTCATCTAGCAAACGTACAACTGTGTGCACCACATACTTTGAATGCTTAACAGATAAATGCTTAACAGTATGTTTTGTGATAGATAGTTTTGACTGGCCCGATGGTCGAGTGGTCAGAGACCCTGGCCACAAAACCGAGGGTTGCGGGTACGAATCCCGCTAGGGGCAAATGTATCGTGTGATGAACATGGGCATTTGTACTCGAGTCATGGATGTTTATAAACGTACGAGCCATGGATGTTTATAAACGTATTTAAGTATGTATATCCGTTCACCTAGTATCCATAGCACAAGCATAAGCTTAGTTTGGGACTAGGGAATTGGTGTGTCAGTCTTGAGAATTTATTTAAAAAAAATAAAAAATAGTTAAGCAATATAATGTAGGTACTGTGCAAAAATATATTTTCCTGTAATCTGGTCACCTACTTACTTTTATCCCAGCAAGTCAAGTGTTTCGTTAATCTACTTGTTAAAATTTAAAGATACGTAGACCAGACTACAGAGAAAAATCAATTAACTAGGTTTATAGTATTATGATGGTTTTTTTTATTATTAAACGTTTATTTATATAAGACAGCGAATGATTGTATGAATGAGACGGGCGTTATTTAAAATAGTTAGGTAAGTACCTAGTATTTTTTGTACGTGACTTATTTATACTTGTGTAAATAAATAGTTATTAATAGCATATTCATTTAATAAGTGTTTTATTTCTCCTTTTATTTACAAGTAATTTTTCAACAAAAAGAAATGATAAGGGTGGTTCCCGCTTTGTACAACCTAAGATTGGACAAAAATTATAGGTCTCATAATTCCTCAGGCTGAGTCATTTCGTGCTTGAGAGGAAACCTGATTTAACAATACGTTTATCATCTGGTATTAATAATGTTTAGAATATAATAAATATTGTACCTACATAAATCTGCGCTTCATCTATTTGTATGTATGCACAGGTACCGGGCAGTCTTATGTGAAAGCCCCTACTTTAATACCCCAACCTTTTTAAAAGAATTAGTTTAATTTGGAAAAAATATTAAACTAAGTAAATTGTTTTAAAATGCATTAGTCTGCATAATGTATTAAGTTTGAATCGTGCTTTTGCATAATGAAGTATTATTTTAGATCAGCGTTATGTAGGATCATATAAAAGTTTAAGTTGTTTGGTCACACAAATATTACACAAATATAAGAGAACTAAACCTTAAAATAAATTAAATAAATTTGCAAATTTTATCTTAATTTCATTAGAATATAATTATTATTTTGTTGCAACGTACGTAACTAAGCTTAAATTACAAGTAGCGCCATCTAGACAGAATTTATATAACTACCATAGCTATCGTGATAAATGGGAGTATTGTTAGTGTTATTAGAACTCAGTAGATGGCGTTATTTCGTATTTTTCATTTCATAAAATTTCTTTCCGAATACCATTAAAAAAAAACTACAAACTCCAAATAAACTACCTAAGTATGTATGTACTATGTTACCTAAATAATTATAATACAAACAAAAAAAATAATCGACCAATGTTTTCAGTCCCTATGATTTAAAAATAATAGAAATACCTAACTACCTACTTCTAATTGTCAGTTCTAACAAATAAAATACATAAGCCAAAAATATACAAAAACAAACCTATTTTTTTTCAGTAGATTTTATAGAGATTGTTAAAGGTATAGGTAAATCTGAGTAACAATTACACTGCCCTTCTTAAGAAGCAAGTAGTACTTGACTACTCAATTCCCATATTTCTGTCGATAAATTTTCTCTTAACGACAACCTACAACACAATAAGACCTAAATTACAGATTTTTAGGTAATGCACTAAATATCCATCGATCTAACGGTAAGGATTCGTCCACCAACCAAGCATATAATTTCTCAAGGTCTATTGCCAAACGAGTGCAACAAAAAATGCTGCGATGTTTATGTTAATCCGAATTTGAAACATGTAATAGTGGATGGTAACTGTTTTATGTTAAGGACAATTTTTATTCTATGCTACGTCCCTACTTAAATCGAATCTACCTGCCTTCTAATAAATTAATCTAACGACATACATACTTATCGAACTTATCCGTAACTTTAGGCTAATAATACCAACTTTATAGTTTACTGCGACTGGCCCCGTTGGTCGAGTGGTTAGACCCTGGCCACGAAACCGAGGGGCGCGGGTTCGAATCCCGCTAGGGGCAAATGTTTCGAGTGATGAACATGGACATTTGTCCTCGACTCGTGGATGTTTATAAACGTATTTACATATGTCATCTATAGCACAAGCATAAGCTTAATTTGGAACTAGGGAATTGGTGTGTCAGCCTGGAGAATGTATTTATTTATTATTAGATTTAAGTATACTTACCTACTAAAATTTAACTTTTATCGTAAAATTATTCACCATTCATCAAAATCTCACAGTGAAGAGACTACATTTTCATGTTAATCTAATATAATAATCTTTTTTAGAAAAACCACTTATTTGGTTTCACATGAACGTAAAGAGAACTTGAAGAATTTCCGTAAAAACAAGATTGCGGGTTTTGAAATGATAAGGCTGCGGCTACGACTCACGGTGGAATAGCACTAGCGACTAAGTACATACATATGATAAAAAAAACAGTCGAATTGAGAACCTCCTCCTTTTTTTGAAGTCGGTTAATAACAGAACAAACGCACCAGCGCCGGTCCTGTCATGGTACCTTGAGCTACAGAAGACAAAGCAATGTTTTCCTATTATCAGTTCTGTGGCGAGGATCCTAGAAGGTCCTAGACCCATTCGGAGGTTTATGTCGAGTGTTGCAAATTTCAAGGGGGTCCACTTGTCCACGGGCGCTTTTCCGCGCCGTTGACAAATCTGCGAAAGCGATGCGAAAAAAACTTTCGATTTCCATCCATATGTAATGTCGATAAGTTACCTAAATATGAAATGTGAAGACTTGATAATTTTACACATTACTAGTTATAAACAATAATCATAAATGAGTATGTATTAGTTAAGTGGTTTAAGATGGAGATAATAATATAGACCACCCTAAAATAATCAAATGTATTACGAGATTTTATAAAACTTTGATACAGGTCAAGATACACTTGCTGAAATTAGGTGTTCATCAGACACAATTAAAGGTCACATTTATCCAAATCGTTTATTCAAGCAAATGAACATAATATGAACAAACTATAACATTAAATTTATCTACTTAATGATATTTACATTCCATACCTCGCTTACTTCAGTACTGATTACTCTACAATACATATCTAGGACGCTTATCCTATATTATATAAAAATGCAGAATACCATTCCACAAGATTGTCCTATTATATTAATAAAATAAAAAATATATTTCAAATAACTTTAATTTGACACAACAATCTTGTGACCTAACATTCTATCTGATTATATTATAGAATTTATGATAGAACAATATTCTGCATTTTTATGTCAATTATTTCTTACAGAACAATTATTGATAAATTAGTTATCAATAAAATTGTCATAGTTATTTTATGCCCATTTAATATGGTTTTGAGTATAATGACATGACACTTTGAGGCGGGCATAACTTTGCATGTCATTAATAATAAAAAGGCATCATCATTTATTATTGCATTGAGCGTCCGGAAGACCGAGGCTGTCGACAAAATAGCCTCAGGTGATTGGGATAGGAGAAGTCGCTCCAACAACAAATAAGACTGCTCGGCCCTCCCCGACACTCATCAAAACACCAAAATGGAACATCAACAACATTGTCATATAAAACTTAAATAGTGCTTATGATGTTAACTAAAACTAGTAAACAGGCTGTATGAAATGTTCTTAGTGGCTGCACATTACACGTTGCACTTTGTGCAGTGTCAGTTAAACAACACTTTCTTATTCATAAACATTTTAGTAAAATATATACATATATATATATATTATATTTAATATAGATTAAAATTAGATGTTTTATGTTCCCCGAATAAACATAACCATAGCTACCACTTTGTGTAAAAATTGCAAAAGCTTGCAAGCATGTACAAAAGCACATGTTTCAATTGACAAAGTTTAATGATTTTTCTCATATTATATTAAGTAGTTGTGTTAATTTGTTAAGACTGTAAAAGTTATACCTGTGTATAACAAAAATGTTTGTGAATAAGCTCTTAACATTCATAGTACAGCCAGTAAAAACATAGAATACTTTAATATAATAACTGTTGCATACACAATACACACTCCGTCTAAAAGTAGCCTTGTGGACAAAACCAAACAGCTGGTAAAAGTACAATTTTGAAAATTCCACAAGATAATTTAGGAAGACAAAACAAATACTTATGAATAATGAAGAGTTCGCAATGATATGTAATCAAAAACGGTCATAACATAAAACAAAATTAAAATACTGTATTTGTGTAAAATAAATTCATAATGCATAATTTGGAATTTTGAGCTTCACACTTACATCATTACAAAATTATCTTAGTTGTTCTTTAATAAAATATCAGTAATTCTAAGTTATTTTGATGCCATGTCCATTGATTTACAATCTAAGCATTATTCATAACCAAGTGGACTGCACACAACAGGCACTTTAGCATAGATTTATAAAAATAAACAAAACATATAAGAGGATTTTATAACATTGTGAGTGCAAGAAATGAGGTGCTTTACAAGACAAGAGACAACAAACAGCTACACAATGACAGATCACGGCTTGGCTCGCCGACTCGAGTGTACATTAGACATGAACATTTAATTTTATTCTATCCATAATATTAATTTTAAGAGAGTAAATAAAATATTTTAGAAAAAACTCTATGAGGACACTTTCTACACAGACCCATGTAACATACAAAACTCATATACTATAATAATTATGATTTTAAAATATACTATAATTATAGTTCAACCGACTCACTATTAGTGTTTCACAATAAAATTTACATTCCATCGTACCACCATGTATGCATCCGTTAACATCAACATTCGAACTCACTCTCGCCGTGGCAGCCCTCGAGCTCAGTTCAGCACACACAGTCTCACGCTAAGGACACTGAGAAGCCGCAACAGTTCAGCGGCGCTGGCGCGACCCTCACTGTGGCTGGTTGGACTGCGCCGCCTGGCTCGCAGACTTGGTGATCACGATCGTCTGCTTGCCGCCCACGCCCGACTTGCCCAGCTGCAGCATGTTCGACGGCAGCGTGATGATCTTGTTCCCGCCCACCGTGTTCGCCGACACCAGCTTTACGATGGTGGCACCCGGTGCGATGTTCTGCCCCTGCGCCGCGGTCGCTGGCACTGCCGGCCGGTTTTGGACCATCGCCATCTTCGGGACTGTTGCCACCGTCATACCCGTCGAGGTCTTCACAAGCGTGACGTACTGTGGCGCCGCGCTCGACTGCGCGTTGGAACCCGGCGTCTTCTTTATGATGACCGGAATGCCAGCGTTGCCACCCGCCTGCCGTAGGACGGTCGCGCCTGCAACACCTCCGGCTGTCGACACCGCCGTCGCCGTCTGCTCGCCTGACTTGGCCGTCACAATCTTGTACACAGGCGTCTTCACTTGCTGTCCTGCGAGAGCGCTGCCCGCAATCTGTATCGCGCCACCACTGCTCGCGATAACTGGCAGGTTCCCAGCGCCAAGTTTGACTGGCACTCCGGCCGCCACCTTGGTCTGTAAGTTCGCGACGCTCGCCTGGATAGGCATACCACCCGCAGTCTTCACCAGCACATTACTTGTGCCGATCTTCACGTTCCCTGCGCCGAGTTTCAGCGGTACATTCGCTGTGGCGACTTGGCCGACCTTCTGGACGCTATTCGTCGCTATCTTGCCCTGTATGTTGGCCGTGCCGATTTTGAGCGGGACCGCGCTGCCAGCGAGTTTGACGGGCACGTTTCCTGCGCCCAACTTAACTGGAACTCCGGCGCTCGCTCCCGTCTTTACTTGTACGAACCTAGGCGTACCTACGGCCGCTGTACCCGAGCTCAGGACAATTTGTGCGTTTGATTGCGCGGTTGATACTCTGACTGTGCCAGGAGTCGTGACGCCGCTCACGATTCTAGTAACACCTTGCGGTGTGACGGCGGCGACCTTGATCTGTTGCGACGATCCGGCCACAGGCGACTTGACGACTGTCTTGCCCGCGTAAGTAGCCTGTTTTAGCGTAGGCGTGTTGGGTGAAATCTTGACGGCGGCGGCTTGTCCAGGTACCTTGATAGCAGCTGTAACTATCTTCTGCGGGGTGGATACTATAGGAGTGGCGATAGGGGAGGCAGCAGCCGCGACGGGACGCACGGGAATGTCCGTCGGCGTAGGCGGTAGGCCCGTGGCGATCGGGGACGTGAGGCCAAAGGCTTTTGTGGCCGCATCCGGCTGCGGGGTGACGGGCGACCCTGGCGGTGGCGCAGCTACAGGTTCGGCGGCAGCAGGGAACCGCGCAGGCGTCACCTTGCCGCACTTCTGTACTTGAAGGACATAAGTAGTTATTGTGTTCATAGCGGGCCAGCATAACTCCAGAGACGTTGTCCCAGCACGGACGAGGGCTACACGTCCTGCTTGAGGTGGCACTCCAACCTCTAAATACCAGAGATCTTTGCAACAAATCTGATTGTTCCAAGTTTTCCTATAGCCATCACGACCTGACCAAATATAAAGTCTAGTTTGAATGGCTACAGCGCTATGGCCCGCTCTAGCTCTGGGCACACACTCCTCAAATTTGTCCAATGCAATGTTATCCCATGTCATATTCTCCAAATTAAGTGAAGCAAGTGTGTTAGTGCATTTCCACTCTTTCTCATGGGTGGCAAGTTTGGATTCATCGGGCACAAGTGGCACCCAACCACCATAGACGTACATGTGATGACCAATTACTGTAGCTGTGTGCAGAGACCGGGGCAATGGAGCAGGGCCTCCTACTTCAGGACGTGACCATGACATGCTATCCACATCCAGTACCCAAAGATCACCGAGGCGCGAGCCGCTCATGCCTCCATATATTATAAGTGATGATTTGCCAGTATTTCTGTCTGTGTGGGACACACCACTGTGTGATTCTCGTGGTGGTGGAGATTGGCCGTAGGTCAAAGGTATATCCCATACTGTCATTGAAGAATTAGGGTACAGTTCCAGGGTGTACAAGTCGTTAAGATATCTTGGGATATTGTTCTTGGGGTCGTCACTCTCGTTAGCGAGACCCCCAAAGAGATAAACTTTACCATTGAGAAGGGTAAAGCTGTGCCCGAGCCTGGGGCATGGTGGGAGACCCTGCTTTGGCGGCAGAGGCTTTAAACGTTTCCATTCCCACCTGGAGGCCTGCAGCTCGTACAAATCGTTAGAATACTTGCCGTACTCCACCATGCCGCCAAACACCAGAAGTCTTGTCCCGTCGACCACGAAGCCATAGGCGGCGCATCCTGGAGGCACTTCTCCCTTCGTGACAGGAACGAACCATTGGTTTGTGGTGGTGTTAAAGACGTGAAGCTCATGAACTATTCCTTCGTTTCCGCCGCCGAAAACTATCATCAAATCCTTTATGGCGACCGCGCGATGGCCATGGCGGGGACGTGGTTGGGGACCGGTGGGATTGAAGACTTTTTGCCACTTAAGTACCGCGTTTTCCTTCATTTTTACTATACATTTGTCACTAAAAGCTTTACACCGTATGTATCGCTCGGGATGCGTATCTATAGCATAGACAATGAGAAACGTCGTAAATAAGCTTTGAAGAAAATATTCGGGTCAGTTGAAGCTACATATGCCAATCCTATTAAACTTTCTCTTTCCCACTTATGCAAAAGGTCTATGAGTAAAAAAAAATCACCTTACGCAGCTTAAAGTGTACAACAAAAATGGCGTTAGCAACAGCGCTGCCAACTATCAGAAAATTTATAGAGCGGCGTCGGACGTCAAGGTATTGTCTATGTTTGGATATAGTTTTAAAATAAACATATCCATTCGGCCAGATTCATATTGGATTAATTTTATGAATTGATATTGAAAAAACATGATTAAGCTAAAAAATATAATGTAATTGTAATATTGAAAGAGTACAATAATATAATTAAATGTCGCAATATCAAAGGTTTATAATTAAATGATTAAAGGAAAAAAATGTAGATGTTAGAAAAAAAGTTTCTATGAATGGTAAATACGAGTGTTTTAATAAAATGATTTTCAGAAGTAAGTACATCTACTTATTGTCCAGCTGTGTGGAAACCCGCATTAATTATTTTTAAAGAGCTACAAATTATTATTTTTTTCCACTAAAAAAGTAAATATTAAGGTAAATGCGTTTAAGGCGATTCTTTACCGACTCCCTATTGAACTTATTATAAAAATGTACCTATTTGATAAGCAAATTATGCAGATTTAAAAATATTTATTTACACCGAACGAACTTTTGAAATAAATAAAACATTTAATAATGATAGACTATTATTATGATCAACAAGTGTATATGAATAGAAGATGTAAGTTGATATTAAAGTCACAAACAACTTAGTGACTAGTTATGTATAGTAAATTTGAGGACAAGTCCATTCCATGGGTTATTTCATTCATATTTATGACATGCTGACATATTATGTATTATGATTATTTTTAGATACTTAATTTAATCTTAATTCACGACATGTCAGCTATTTTGAAAGAAAGAAAAAAAAGAAAAAATGTTTATTTGGTACCAAAAATACATGTGAAAACATGATATTGGTATTGATTACGTAAAATAATAATATGAAAACGGTCACTCGTTCTTTGGACAATGCTTGCTCCTTCGGGAATTGCCGGCTTGAGGAAATGTATGTGTGTATGAAATATCAAATATTTCGGATCGACGATGCACTATACATAATTGTCGGCGGTGGATTTTAGGCGGATGCATAGTTCTTAAAGATATGATCTGCCCTGCCATACTGGATACAGATATTAAGCTTCTTGGCATAAAATATAACATTTACGGAACAAATATTAACTGGAAGTGCCAAGTGGGCGTGCCAGTGAGGCCACTATCCTGCGTGGTAACGCAGGACTACGTATAGACTGCTTGTGTCTTATACTTGCTGATGTAAGGGTTATAATTGCTCCAAAACAAATAAGACATCATCTATTGAGGACAAGAAAAAAATCTCAATATTTTAATTTGGATTACGAAGTATTAAATATATTTTTTAGATGTACCTATATTGTACATATATATAAATTAAATAGTTTTTCAAAAGAAAGAAGGAATGTTTTCGGATGTAGAACTAATGAGATAAGATGTTTTTGACTAAAATAAAAATGCCCAATCGTGCTCATTAGCTATCTGTAGATTACTTACCTAGTATGTGGTTAGTAACGTAAAGATATTTTTATGTTATTTATTATTATTATTATTTGCCATACAAATTTTGTCACATACCATCGGTTACCATACAAATTTTGTCACATACCAATTTTACTCCTTTTTTTTGTTCTGTGATAATTTTGAATAGTCAGTTTGAGTGGAAATGTTAAATAGGCAAACGTGTAATTCCGCCATTGATGATTATATCAGAATGTATTAATATGTCATGTTTTGATAATTTTGTATAATTTATCGACATTAAACAGCCTCACTTCATAAACTTACAAATTGTCATTAATTGTTTATAACAAAGTCACTGCTTCTATCTGTTCTTTATAATCTTTTAAACTACGCAAGGGATATGCGGTTTTTACTAATAGATAGAGTAATTTAAGGTGAAGTTTTATATGTTTAGTATTATTTTGTTGAAGCCGGGGCAGTTTGCTAGTTTATTTATACAATAGAAGTGGCTGTCCTGGCAAATTTCGTACCACCCCGTTCTCAAAATAAAATTCGGAGCGGGAGTAAGAGGGTGAAAAATACTTTACGAAACACCTACCTCTTTATTTTTATACCTACCAGTATAAATATAAAGAGGTAGGTGGTCGGTTGAACCGGCTCGGAAGAGTTCGACCTGCGGAACACAAGATTTTCGATTAAAAAAATAAGATATCGAATAAAATACATTTTTAAATCCATTTACAAAAACACAGTACAGATGTGTTCTGTAATAATTACAATAAAAACTGGATTTAGGTAACTTTGAGTAAGTGTGTAAATGAATAATAAAATTATTTTAACTGAAAATTTATTTTAATCGATTCTAATTTCATACGAACTTTTATTTACATGTATCCGAACATACTTATTAATCTAAGAAAAAGCGAACGCATTGTTTGTATTGATTTATGTGGTTGGTAAAACTGAAGTAAAAGCGCGGCAAAATAAAAAGGATGGTATTCTCAGCCATTTACAGAATTGATCTTTTTAAATACCATTTGTATTTATTCATTAAAATCTAGGAATAAAAAATATAAAAAATATGGTTTACTCAATCTTAAACTTATATGTGGAGCTGCAAATATGAAAAAAGTAGAATTTTATTGAATGTCTATGGTTCTTTTTACCCAGCTGAGAATAACATTCCTTTAGATACCGCGAAATTTAAACTGGCTTACGAACTGTTCGTGTCTCGTGATCTAAGGCACAGTTGGCACAGTCGTAATATGATAAAAGTTTTGCGATTAGTTTACGGTACTAATAAAATTATTCTATTGTTTACCATAATATAGGTAACCAAAAATGTAGCCAAAGAATTATTCCATGCTTAGTAGTAAAATGATCTATGTCAAAAATAATGCTAATGGAAAATGAATGAATTTTAAGACGTTATATTAATTTAAATAAGTAACAAATATAATTTTAATTTATCGCCTGCGATATTTTAATTAATTATTTAGGTACATATATTACCTACCAACATAATAGCAACTGTTTTAGTATGTAGCGATATTACGTGTTTAGTGTCGAGCGTAAAATAATTAACTTATGTATGTACCTACATAGGTAGGTATTTATTTGGTATTTTTTTTAGTAAAATTGTGGAAAAATCGAAATTTGGAGGTGTATGCAAGGTACAAGCAGAGTTGGACTGGACAGTAAGCAATATTTCTACAAACCCTCGTTAGATGGCGTTAGAGGCATGGGAATTTTAACTAAACATACATAGAAATCTACTTAGCAGTTTTAAAAGAAACAAATTACTGTTTAGCGTCAATAAAACGTGTACATACATAATGTACCTAGTTTATCAATTAACAAAACAATTACCTATTTTCTTTATGTAGAGCAAAATCCAAATGTTAGTAGGGCAATATTGTTGCTTATCTAAATATTTCTGAATGATAGATGGATCCAAAATAGGTAGGTAGGTATATCGTGAACGCTGCTATACCAATTTCCAAGTTTGCAGACAACATAAGTCAGTCATTCAGTGATAATGACATCTCTTACAAGTTTTACCAAACGATTCACATTCTTTACACGCCACTCAATGGAATAATCCATCTGACTAAAGTTTTATTTAAACTCTTGCGCAAATAGGTTGCGTGAATCGCAAAGTTCAATGACCTTAACGATAGCGTAAGCGTCGCGTGTCGTAAAATTAGGATCTGCTTCCCTGTTAGGTCAAAAAGTTGGTTTAGTCTATGTTGGGTAGGTATTTACTTTACCCTGTCATAAGTATATAAGAAACGACAACGGTCACTTTTTAACCGACTTCAAAAAAAAGGAGGAGGTTCTCAATTCGACTGAATTTTTTTTTTTTTTTTTTTTTTTTTTTTTTTTTTTTTTTTTTTTTTTGTATGTATGTTACTCGATATCTCTGAGAATTGTTAACCGATTTCCAAAATTTTTTTTTTAATCGAAAGGGTTTACTCCCGAATTGGTCCCATTGCCACCAAGTCAGGATCTGATGAAGGGATCCCAGGAAAATCGAGGGCAACCCTCAAACTTTATAGGCACGTACAATGTGTTTTAGACATTTTCTAAGATTTTTCAAGTATTTACGTATGGTACTTATCATCTTATGATGGTGAGCTGACGATGGAAGGTACAAATCCTTAACGATTAGGAATTAGTTTATGATTCTTTAAATATTGATATCTTCGAGAATTGTAAGACGATTTTTTTATCCAAAAGGGTATATCCTGGAGTTGGTCCTATTGGTACCACATCTGGACCTGATGAAGGAATCTTAGGCAAATTGAGGGAAACCCTCAAGTATTATAGGCGCGTACAATCTATTTTAGTTATTTTCTAAAACAATTCAAGTATTTACGTCTGGTATTCATAATCTCATGTTGCTGAGCTGATGATGGAAGGTGCAACTCCTTAACGATTAGGAGTTCGTGGATAATTCTTTCAATATTATACGGCCATATTGAGTGTTATTCTCGAGATAGTCTCAATTTCACCAAGTCTTGGTCTAGTGATGGGGTTCCATGAAAACGAGGGCCACTCTTAAATTTTAACGACATGTTAAGTGTTTTATTTATTTTTTCTACAATGATTCCAGTATTTGCGTCTCGTACTCATCATGTTATGTTGCTTAGCTGATGATGAAAGGTATAACTCTTTGAAGATTAGTAGTTTTAAGTAATTCTTTAAATATTAAAGGCTCGTTATACCTTTTCGTCTTTAGTCTCATAAGACCGGCACTGTCTCATTAAAGCAGCTCGTTTTGATTTGGTCTACCTACCTATTAATAAATTTAACTAAAAAGTAACAAATAAGTTAAATTTTAACAAAAATAAAAACCGACTTCAAAAAACCCCGCAAAAAATGTTTATTAAAAAACACAAGTAAAAACTGCCTTAATAGCTATTTAAATGTCCAAACACTAAAAAGTATAAAATAAATTCTATCGACTGCTTCGATGAAAGTATTAATCTTTAACACGTATTCAAATATTTACAATAATCAGTTAGTTTTGGAGTCGGTGCCAGCCAAACTAAAAAAAAAGTAGACACTTAATAACAAATTACCTTACTAATAACAATATGAAACAAATTAGTTAAAATATGAGTATATTAACTTACTATTGATTTTGTATATTCAAACCCTATTTTACCACCCTTCACCAAGAAACAAATAATTGCAAATTCCGAAATGATGATATAATTACGCGGGCTGGCACCGACTCCAAAACTAACTGATTATTGTAAATATTTAAATACGTGTTAAAGATTAATACTTTCATCGAAGCAGTCGATAGAATTTATTTTATACTTTTTAGTGTTTGGACATTTAAATAGCTATTAAGGCAGTTTTTACTTGTGTTTTTTAATAAACATTTTTTGCGGGGTTTTTTGAAGTCGGTTTTTATTTTTGTTAATTTAGTTAGTTAGTTAGCTATATAAATTGCTGCCCCTTTGACTCTGCCTACCTCTTCGGGTGGGCGTGATGTTATGATTGTTTGTTTGTTTGATAAATTTTTCTTCTGAGTAGGAGGAAGGAAAAAAATAAACCCATAGACCTTTAGGCACAGACTAAAGGTATGTGGGTTTATTTTTTTTGCTTGACCTTCTTGGTACTTACTTTAAGTTGGAATTATAACTGAAATTCAAAAAAATATTTTGTTTTAGACGAGTGAAGACACAGACCACAGAAGTGAGTGAAGACAATGGCGAGTGAAGTCGTGTAGCGTTGGGAGTTCAGTACTAGGAATAAGGGCAACTCAGAGCACATGTAACACTTTAGTTTGCAATCTTTAGTGAAATTAGACATAAAGTATAGTTTTTTTTATTTATTTATGCTCCTTAGATCATTCTGTATCCGCTAATAAGTCCGTTGTCAACAAATTACCCTACACCAATACCCATATACGCCTTGGCATGACAGCGTTAAGTTTCCCGCGCTGATAAATGCCCACTTACCGCTATCGGCTGCCCTCAGGCCTGTTTCCGAAAGCATCCGAGGGCAGATTCGACCACTCCCATGATTTAATGGTTACGCCTATTGTCCTTTATTTCCTTGCGGATTTCCAATGTGTTTCTAACCGAAACAAATGGACTAGCTTAAAAGGAGTTACTACAGGATAAGTACTCTTTTGTTTGCTAAAATATGTACGAAATGAAAATAAGTTAATAAATGACTTTCTTTCAAGAATATAGAAGGAAAGTATTCGTTGCATTGACAAATGTACACTATGAGAATTTGATTCGATTGGATGATCGAAATGAAAAACTTCTACATGCTTTACAGATTACGACTATGACTGTTAATACTACAAAAAAAGGCGACTCATTTATAAATTCAGTCAGCTAAGTCAATAGTAATACTTGTAGACTTCTTTATCTTTTATCTATTTAAACACAAGACCTGTAACATGTTATCACTATGGACAATCACACCAGCGCCTGATATTACTTAATACACGATTTTTGAAAACAGTAAAATATTGCAGTAATAAATATTGCAGGGGCTTCAAATGTTTGTTCCGACTATTCAATTATCCCATAATATTATTATTGTAACCAATTTATCGCTTGGATTGGATCCTTAAAATACTTGCACGCATAACATGAATGCTGTACAATTAAGGACAAAAAACAGGGCGTACATACCTACATATTATATAAGTTACTCTTTGTTTCCATTGAAGGGAGAGATCACATTCTTCCATTTCCTACGATCCTAGCACACACCTAAGACAGGACCTATTCTTATATAACTTGATTGAATATTGTCAGAGAGGACTTGGGTAGGCGATTATCTACTTATTTTAAAGGACTTCGTTTTCAAGTATGGTTGATAGTAAGGTATGGGTCAGTTGCTTTAACTTGCACTAACTTTTGTCGGCGGCGCTGTCTGAAAATTGATTTCGACTAATGGGCCAGACCTGCTAAGCACGTTTCTTTAGCGCTGAAACATAAACTATTTATTATCTAAATTGAGTTAACAAACAATCTTCGAAAAAAGCCGACGAAGAATTTTAAACAATTTATTTTTAGAGCCGCGTATTTTCGAGTCTAAAAAATGTCTCTGTTAAAAGATTTACTAGTTTTAATGTCTTTATTTATAACTTAAACGAGTCTAGTTTTTCTGAGCACATCAAGTAAAGTCTTAGTTTTAGAAACTAAACCAATTTGGCAGCAGAACTGTCGGAGTAACTATTCAGTAATCTGTGCTATCGGTTTGCTAATACAGAATCCGTACCTATCAAGTAAGTTTTTCCATTCTGCTAAGAACATTTTGGTTTAAGTTATTTAACGCAAAAAGGAAAATCTAAGTTGCCTTATTAAGTATGGTACCCAATATAAAACGATAAGTACCTAAACTATAAATAATAAATAAGGGATCGAACTTTGGACTTCTCCTTAGTAAGTAAGTATACAATATTTTTGGCTCACTAAAACTTTTTGTACATAAGTACATAACAGCACGCCCGTAATCCCCGAAGGTGTAGGCAGAGTCATAGGGGCAGCAAGCCCCTTTAACCACATTCAGCCAAAAACAAAATAAAACTAGTCTGGGTTAGATGGAAAAATGTGAAAAAGTAATGACAAGTGGCTAGCTCGTTGCCTACACAATCACATAACCAAAACCCGATATGCCCTTAGTCGCCTTTTACGAAAAGCTAGACAAGAAACACAGTTGGCACATTCTTTTTAAGCCCCAGACCAACATGGGACAACTTTTTGTCCCTATAAATTTATTAATCTCAAACTCAAAATATCTTTATTTACGTAGGCCTTAAAAAAATCACTTATAAATCGTCAAGTAATAGGTACAAAATAGAACAATTTGAATCTTCCACCGCTTCGGAATGTCGCATCTACCGAGAAGATTAAATATAAAAATTAAAATTGACTGTATCATACAGTTAATGTCGTCAAAGATTCATGTCAATATTCGTTTTATTGTCGCGTATGTAGTAATTCAGTACAGATTAGGATCTCCTTCATGAAATATTCTTCATTCTGGAACTGCTTGTTAGTTGTTTAACACATTGAGGACGTATATTCAATTAATTACCTTTGATGCTGCTGATATAGGAGAAGTCCGCACTGATGACGGCAGCGAATATAATAATAAATAATAAAATAAATAAATAAATTCTTCAGACTGACACACCAATTCCCTAGTCCCAAACTAAGCTTATGCTTGTGCTATGGATACTAGGTGAACGGATAGACATACTTAAATACGTTTATAAACATCCATGACTCGAGTACAAATGTCCATGTTCATCACACGAAACATTTGCTCCTAGCGGGATTCGAACCCGCGACCCTTGGATTCGTGGCCAGGGTCTCTGACCACTCGACCAACGGGCCAGTCGTTATAAAGCACTCCTAATTGCATGTCCCTTTCTGTTTGTTCCCCATTCAAATGTCTTTGGTTGTAGATATACTTGTACATTGGGTTTGTTATATCTATCAACTATTTAAACTCAAACTGTCACCTTTTCAGAACTTTTTGGAAAATTAGATTATGTAAGACTTTTTTAAGTCCAAGGAATACGACATTCACTGAAATTCACCCGAAAGAGTTGCTCACGGACGGTGACTAGTTTTCATGTAAATGTTTAAAATGAGGGTAGATTTTAAAGTTTGTAGATGATGCGCTTGTCTTACCATTAGAATAAATACAGGTTGATATTGAATTTGTATAAATATTGTATAAATAAAGATGACTGGCTCGATGGCGCATTCGGTAGTGACCCTGCCCCATGCGCCAAGAGTTGTGGGTTCGATTCCCACCCAGGACAAACATTCGTATGATAAATACTTGTGTTTGTTCTATGTCTGGGTGTTAATATCCAATATTTAAGTATATATTTGTAATACCACTGTTGTTTCTGATATCCGTAACACAAGTGCTTAAGCTACTTACCTCGGAGTCAGATCAATGTATGTGATGTAGTCGGATATTTATTTATTATTTATTTATATTTATTATTTATTTAATTTAATTTTAATAAATGAATAAAAATAAATTCTCCAGACTGATACACCAATTACCCTAGTCCCAAACTAATCTTGTGCTCGTGCTATGAATACTAGATGAACTGATATACATACTTAAATAGGTATGTTTATAAACATCCAAGACTCGAGTAAAAAGGTCCATGTACCTACATCACACGAAACATTTGCCCCTAGCGGGATTCGAACCTGCGACCCTCAGTTTCGTAGCCAGAATGGCTTGCTTCTTTATCATTAACTCACTAATTAAACTAACTAACTTTCTTGTATCATTAATTAGAAATAATACACTAGAACGTAGGTATAGTTTTAATTTTTTTATTGTATAAAATTACATAATACTTAGGTGTAGCGGTTTACTCTGGTCGTGTGAAAAGTTCTAGACGTAATATTATCCACACTGTCCGTTCCACAGCGTAAAGACGGCTTAGCTGAGATGAAAAGCATTTAAATATTTTATTTAAAGTACATATATATAAATTTGTATATAGCATTAGCACGTACATTACCTGTTCTGTGTCATTGTTTATCATACATCGTACTTTCGCCCCTTTTACACGCAGCAACGAAAAGCACATAATAGGAAAGACACATTATGAAGGGTTAGCAAAACAAATGACTTCCGTTATCCAACAGCCGCGCGAGCCATGGTGTTCCCTCCTATGTCGTGTCGCCCGTGTGCCGAACACAGCTAGACAAATACCGCTCCTAAATTAGAGACGAACGCTTCGATCAGGGTATCGAGCTAGATTGAGTATCGTCACTTGACAAAACAGCCGACAAATAGTTTTTAATCGATATCCATTAAACCACGGACTAGTAAAAAAGAGGGACTCCGCGCCACTGACACGCAACTTACGTCACACATTGAGATAATAAGTGCTCCAAATGACAGATATCCGATATCTGGTATCCATAAGTATCTCACTCACACATGCTTAAACGTGGTTTCACGCTAGTATGATAGATAAAAATTACTAGTCTAGGATTACTAGTCCATGCATTAAACCTACTACATATTTCTCTATCTGGCAATCTAAATCAATGAGAGTTTAAAAAAATACAAAGACTGCCAGATGGCACGAGGGAGTCTCGTGGTCTTATCACTGTCACTATTGGCTCCTTGACAGCATGTCAGTTTGGTTTGACAACTAACCAATGAAGAGGGTGACAAGACAGCAAGTCACAGTTACGCCATCTTTTGGATGTTTTAATTAAAAAAACCCTCATTAAGTAAGTATGAGTTCTTTGAAAGGAGCGGTGGTAGTTTAACGGTTAGGACACTATGTTAAGGGGGGGGTTAAATTCGGGCCCGCATTATGGGTTTTGTAGGTCTTGAGGAAAAATATTGCAAAGGAACTTACAGCAATGTAGGTAGGTATGTGTAACCATGATCTAATGTACCTACATGTGTCCTTATCTTAGGGTTATAAAGGTTAGATAGCTAATTGCTTTTTGTAATACCAGACACGCCAAATCCCGGATCATTGTGGCTTAAGAGGACCTCAACTAAGCACGGGACATGACGCTTGGAAGGTGAGAGGATCCTTGCATGTCGTAAAAGGACACTAATTATGTATTGGCTTTGTAATTCTGTAATAGTAATCACTTGTCACTACTATTTACTATTTCTATTAACCCCAATTTTAAAGTGTAACCACTTTGACTTGCTCGATGATTCGGTAGTGACCCTGCCCCTTGCGCCAAGAGTTGTGTATTCGATCCCCACCCAGGAGAAACATCTGTGTGGTGAATACTTGTGTTTGTTCTGTGTCTGGGTGTTAATATCCTTTATATATATTAAATATATATTTGTAATACCACTGTTGATTCTGATATCTGTAACACAAGTGCTTAAGCTACTTACCTCGAGTCAGATCAATGTATGTGATGTCGTTGGATATTTATATTTATTTATTTACTTTGAACTATAACTAAAGACAGGTTACAGGAGGGGCTTTGGAACCTTTGTGTGTTTGTGGCACGTCAATAGGTAGATTGTAAGTCGCTGGCGTATCGCAACACATTTGTGATCGAAGGTCGCAAAAGGCGCGCTGATTAACCAACTCCCATCGTTTGCTCGCCCCGGGAGCATGTGGGTACTTTGTGGCCTTTTGTTTTGAGCGCGACGCATTAATCAAGATTTTGTTTGTTCATTGCTGCGAGTGAAGCTTCCGAGTTGAACATAACATTTGTTATCAAATATGACTCAAAAAAGGTATCAGACTTTTATTTTTTCTCAAAATGTGTCATGTTGAATGATATTTAATAAGTACTGATTTAGCTATTATATAAATGTGATAGTGTCAAGACAAGTGCTTGTCCCTATTATGTTCTCAAGCCTAAATCATAACTTGAATGTGTATTGACTGGTTGAAATTGGCACGTTACAGTTCGAACCTAAATAAATACTTTTTATTCTGGAAAGATTGATAAATACAGCGGGATAACGTCACGTCCCGTGGGCATATGCTATTTTGTTCCCGGTTCTGTGTTTCATTTAAAATATATATTGTTAAGGGCTAGCTGCTCCTTTGACTCTGCCTACCCCTTCGGGGATTGTATGTATATTACATACTTATCATCACGCCCGTAATAGGTAATGTCGGTATATAGGTAATGTGAAAATGATATTGTTCTACATACAAAACCAATTAATCAACACATCAACTTATGACTTAATAATAAATTAATAATAATAAATTCTCCAGACTGACACACCAATTCCCTAGTTCCAAACTAAGCTTATGCTTGTGCTATGGATACTATGTGATCTTTATCTTTATCTTAATATATATAAATTACGCGTCGCGTTGTTTGTCCGCGATGGACTCCGAAACTACTTAACCGATTTTAATCAAATTTGCACAACGTGTGCAGTTTGATCCAACTTGAATGATAGGATAGCTTACATCTCAATTTATTTAACCTGATTATGTGTCATTGACTATTAGGCGGAACGAAGTTCGCCGGGTCGGTTGGTATTGTATATAATAAATATATTAACATGTCGGCATTAAGCGATGCTAGCGCCACCAAGCGGCTGGTGTATTAATTGTAACGCCAGCGCCACCACGCGGCGCTTGACGGAATCTACGACGTCGTGCCCGGCAGAAGCGAGCTCACTTTGCGTACGACCACCGAGCAGTGCACATGTCTGGAAACTGTCACGCGTTCCTAGGTTTCCTAGTACCTAATTCAGTCATCAATGCTAATTATCGAGTGTAATTAAAATAACCTTGATTATCGAACCAGTGTTTGACCGACATTACCCGCCGTAACGTCTATAGCCGTCAAAGTCAAAGTCAAAGTCAAAGTCAAAATATTCTTTATTTATATAGGTTTCAAAGAAACACTTATAAATCGTCAAAAACAGTTGAAATAGATATGATTCTACCACCGGTTCGGAATGTTGCATCTACCGAGAAGAATCCGGCAAGAAACTCGGTAGTTACTATTTTCAACAACAGTATTAACAAAGTTATAAGAATCATATTTAACTTTGAACCATGTTTCAAAGTGGGCCTGGTGTGAAATAAGATAATAAAAATCATCGATAATAAAAATCGTCAATCAGCATGGCGGTTAATAACGAAATAGAAAATCATTCTCCGTTAAACATATATCTCGGTTATTAAACACAGCTTTTTATTTGGTAGAGTAAAGTTTAAAGGCAACCTCTCTGGAAACATAAAATGCAAATAATGACATGAACAGGTTCATGTTTAAAAGCATTTCGTAATTGTGTTTGGGAATGTATCTAGTTTCACATTTTATCCTCCTCATAATTTACATCCTCCACATTCTGAACCGATTCCATTAAAAGTTGTACAATTTTGTAATCCTCTGAAAAGTTTAATTTAATTTAGAGGTAAAGGCCTTTAGCTAACGTTTTCCCTGGACAGGTGAATTTGAGCATTCAAGGTAGAGCCACTCGGTCGTCAGAAAACGCAACAAAAAAAAAGAACTAATTTGGAGCTGTTTTTGGAATTTGTTAGCTCATTAATGTAATGGAGTTAAGAGAGTCAACAGATTATCTCACATTCCGAGACTTATCATTTCTTTGGAGTTATATTTAATCTGTTTCTATGTTCCACCTATTATGGTTCAATTTTAGTTTTGCCTGGTAGGAGGCAGCAGCTTGGACTCTGTAAGTGATGATAAATGTATATGTACATTATATATGCGTGCTGAAAAATTATCTGATATATAATAACACTTGTCTTGTCCCATGTCGGTCGGGGACTTATAAATAATGTACCAACTGTGGTTCTTGCCTAGCATGTTGTTAAAGGCGACTAATGGTATATCGGGTTTTGGGTGTGTGATTGTGTAGACGACAAGCTAGCCATTTTCACAATTTTTCCGTCTAACCCAGCTCAGTTTTGTTTTTGGCTGAATGTGGTTAAAAGGGGACCCTTTGTCTACCTCTTCAGGGATTATGGGTGTGATGTTATGTATGTATGCATGTATAATAACACACTATTTTTATACAACAATATATAATTTAGCAAGACTAAATGTCCGATTCGCGGTGGTGGCTTACCCATAATTACTGTTAAGCCACGCGAATGTAGTTACGATTCACAATTGAGGGCGACCCGGCCGTACTATCATGATGACAGTTTTAATCGCATTAGCCACCGATTTTCAATACAGATGATACTACAGTAAATGTAGAGCAGTGGTTCTCAACCAAGACTTTAAAATGTATTAGATTTAAATTAAGAAAATTAACACAGTTCTTTTTCGATCTCGTTGTCCCTGATAACAATATTCATTATTGTTATCAGGGACTACGAGATCGAAAAAGATGGAAAGTGCTTCTCAGTCACTAAAAGGTTGAGAACCTCTGCTCTAAAGCCAGCTGCACACTCAAATTCAATTCTTAAATTCAAAATTTCTTTATTCATGTAGGCCTTAAAAAAGCACTTATAAATTATCAATTTTACAAAATCTTTAGAGCAATGTGAATCTACCACCGGTTCGGAATGCTGATTCTACCGAGAAGAAACCGGAAACTGTTGGAAAAAGTATAAGTTTACGACTAAAATGTTTGCAAACGCATCGAATGATTAGACAATCAACATATAATCCACCTATTTAGTCCATTCGAAGCAGGGCCATTCAAGTATTAAGTAAGCAGACTATTTGTATTTATAATGAGACCGTCGCTTACTTCAGCTGACAAAGAGAGACGGAGTTCCTTTATCGGCAAAAGTACGCCAGTGCCCTACGCATCTCCGAATGTTCACGAGAGTATAAGTACGTATAATATATATTTTTTACTTTTTGTTTGTTGCTGATATAATAACCATTCAGTCTCCTCACCCCATGTAACCAAAACTAAACAAATTAAAGACCTTATTAGTGCTAACGTAATACCTGAATGCTCCCTGGTAGGTGTCACTAAACATTGGGAACAATTTGTAAAACCAGCGTGGGAGCACTTCAACTATAGGATGGTCCCAGCTATCGTTACGTCGCTGACATCACCGCCGATGCTGGTCATATACCTCAACATCATCTTCCTAGCGTTATGTCCCGTGTTTAGACCATAACCATAAGATAGGGGAACCAGACAATTTTTTCAGGTTTCATCATGATGTTTTCTTTCACCGTCGAGCTAGCGGTATAAATACGTACATTGACTTGAAAAATCCAGAGGTACGTGCCCGGGTTTCAAACCGCACTCCTCGGTTAAGAGGTGCTTGTCCTTGTCTTTGAGCTACCACCGCTGGTCATACACCTCGTAAATCCACATTTAGAATTCTGAAAACTCCTGTCATATTCCGCTACTGCCACTCTCATAGACCAAATACACTAATAAGCAAATCATAGGCAAAATATACATAATAGGCATAAATATAATACATAGGCAAATAACATCACGCCCGTAATCCCCGAAGGGGTAGGCAGAGTCAAAGGATCACTACCCCCTGAACCATATTCAGCCAAAAAAAAACAGGGCTGGGTTAGACGGAAAATTTAGAAAAAGTAGTGACAAGTGGCTATCTCGTCGCGTACACATTCACATACCCAAAACCCCAAGAAACACAGTTTGTATATTATTATTAAGAATCAAAAATAATGTGCTGTGTTTCTTGCCTAGCATGTCGTAAAAGGCGACTAATGGTATATTGGGTTTTGGGTATGTGATTGTATGGGCGACGGGCTAGCCACATGTAACCACTTTTTCACAATTTGACCCAGCCCGCCATTTTTTAGGGCGCCGCGCCCGGCGCCGCTCGACGACTGCTTCACTTACTTAGAGAAGGAGGTCTCTAACATTAAGTAAGGGGGACTTTAGTCTGTCATTTCCTTAATAAAGTTTTATGTACAGAATGGCGGAAATAAGTTTTATGTTGTCTGTCCCATGTTGGTATGGGACTCAAAAAGAATGTGCCAACTGTGTTCCTTCTGTAGTAAGGCGTGCAAGGCGACTATCAGTGTGTGGAGTGTTGTTTGTGATTATATAAGTATGCGATGAACTAGCCACTTGTCACCATTTTCCATCTTTATTTTCAACTTACCGTTATTTATGGCTGGATTGGGTTTAAGGAATTCATCGTTTTTGGACTCTACTTAGCATTGGGGTAATATAGGCGTCGTTGTATGTCTGTCGTGCTCACGTGACCTCGGGGCCGCCTGCGAGCGGGGGCCCGCGGCATCTTGCCGCCCCTAACACACAATAGTTTATTTACTGTCAAAGATCTTCCCTCTCACGTATAGTGTTTACGTAATATTTGAATGTTGTGTTGTACTTGTATCTTATGTATGTTGATACAGTTTATGAACTATCTATTAAAAATCTGTTCTAGAAAGAGAAAGAAAAAATATGTTTATTAGGGACTTACATGCATAAAGCTGCTCCAAAAAGATTTCTAGTATCGTAAAATTAGTAATGCGTTATCAGTACAAACAATATGTATCAAACATACGCCAGCGTCTGTTGATAACAACATTTGAAAAAAAAAACCTCTACGTTAATTTTACTACTAAGAAAACTTACCTTTCTCAGTTATACCAGAGGAGAAGCGATTACGTACTGTCTTAATAGTAATGTTAATTTTTTCTCATCACAAACATATAGGATACAAAATATGACTTAATATTAGCGCAAATATTGGTGTGAGAGTGATGCCTATTATGGGTAAGAGTCCTGAGTTACAGGTCATCAGGCTCCCACCACTTCGTATTGTCCGGTGTTCCTTAGGGTGTAGTGATGGATTACAAGAGAGTAAACGTATACATTAGGCCAAATTAGGTATACATACAAACAAACAAGTTTAATAATTTTAAACGAGTTAACGCCACGCTATCGCTTTAGGTTAAGTTACCTGTAAGGATAGTTGTAAGTTTATGATAAATAAATAAATAAATAAGTATAAATTTAAGGTGAGACAAAGAAAACAAAGAAACTACATGTGCGTGTGTGTTAATATATATCTCATGTCTCATATGAGATATATATTAACACACACAGGAATCGGCGAAAACAAATTATTCTCATGATGTTAAGAAATACCAGTTTTATTTAATTCACAAATTTGCATATAAACACCACAAATTCAAATATTGTAACAGATATAATGTTTTAAAGTAAAGGTTGGTTGATTCTATATTACAAAAATAAAAAATAATAATTATAAACAATAATACCGGAAATTTTTTTCGAACCTAGCGACGTAACTACACTGGTACTTATTAAATAATATTAACATTAACTAACGTGATTTAAACAGTACCAAAAAGGACATGTCCAATCCAGTCATCACCTAGTCTTCATCACCCATTATAATATTGTACAGCATATCAGTTTAACGGCAATCCTGGCTCTAATTTAAATCTCAATGTTCTGCAGAAACGTCGTCATCAATATGTGCTTTATCATTTGGGCTTGCATTTAAGTGGCTGAGGAAATTTTTTCAGATAAACAGATATTCACAATGATTTTAAGTGACAACAAAATCGCAGTGGAGGAAGAATTGGTGATAAACGAGTCAACCAACCACTTAGCTGATGGTTGTGAATTGGCACACATAATTTCTGCGAAACGTTTTAAAAATTCTGCTTTAGACGCGTCTTTCACACGGTCTGTTTTCTCGATTTCCGAATTTGATTTGCATCCGGATTCAGCCACACGCCCAACTGGCATTTGAACATATTGATCAGGACTATTAACCGTATTTAAAATAGCTTTCGATGGGTTTTGCACGCCACGTCGTCTGGTGTCCGGCATCGCGGCGCAGAGTATTAAACACACAGACACAAAAACGACAATTTTATTTAGTCCCGACATGTTCAGTAACGCGCGAAGGGCTCGTGTGAGGGACAGCACTGTACTCCGCTTGTTATATATCTGCTCGTTATATAGTGGGCTGTGAGTAATTGATATGGGTATCTAATACAATGTTCATGACCATCATACAATCGGACGCTTCCGTATTGACGCATACAACTTTCCTGTGCCGCCGTGACGTTCCGATACGAGTCATTTCATACATATAATTACACTCGTATTACCCTAAGTGGTAGGCAGAGTCCCAGAGCAATGAGCTCCTTAACATTTACGTAAACATCGAGTTAACATTTAAGTAATACAAGTGGCTAGCACGTTGCGTACATTAACACAGACCAAATACACAATTAGTTGCATCTTACGTCATGCTAGACACGAAACACAGTTCGTACATTTTATCGTCTTCGTTCGTTCGTCCCAGACCAACATGACCATATTCTATGGCTCCCTAAATCCACCACTCCATGAGTTGTGTGAGCATGCCAGTTGTAGGTTCGATCTCCACCCAGGACAAACATTCGTCTGATGAATATTTTGTTCTGTATTTGAGTGTTGACTTCCAATATAATCTATACTAATAAATCTGTAGAGAGGTCAATTCTGTACATGAAATATATTTTCAAAATAACTATCAGTGGGTAATTAGTGATCGATACTGATGCCAAAAATGCAATCAGTTAATTTTTTGTCTGTCTGTCTGTCTGTCTGTCTGTCTGTATGTTCCTTATAGAAACAAAAACTACTCGACGGATTTTAACGAAACTTGGTACAATTATTATTTATACTCCTGGGCAGGTTATAGTAAACCTTTTATCACGCTACAATCAATAGGAGCAGAGTAGTGAAGGGAAATGTTGGGAAAACGGGAGAAGTTACTAAATTTTTTAAGCTTCCGTCGCGTGTGCAGCCTTAAAGGTTAAAGTTACATAGAAATCATGTATGACGGAAATAGTCTTTATAATATTAACCATTAACGCGGGTGACACCGCTGGCTCAGCTAGTTAAGAATATAAATATATTCTTAATTATATTGGGTATCACATAGGAACTATTTTAAATTAAGAAGACCCTTTATACCTGTGACGTGCAATAAATGATTTGATTTGATTTGATTTGGATAATACTATTGTTTATTCTGATATCCGTAACACAAGTGCTTAAGTTACTTACCTCGGAGTCAGATCAATATACGATGTAGTCTGATATTTATGACATATTCCTGAGTGGTTCTAACGGAGGAGTCGGGCCACCGCGACGTGCAGCCGAGCGAGCTGGAGACGCTGCGCGCGAAGCTGGTGCTGGGCGAGGAGCAGAGCCAGCACCTGCTGTCGACCCTGGTGTCGTCAAGACGAATCAAATGAGCCCAAAGTCGATATGGTGGCGTCGTTTAATTACGGAGTTCCTATGGCCACCTTCCAGCTCCATGGTTACCATATACATTGGAATCAATTTCTAAAATCAACATGGGACAAGCAAAATAAATAAATCAGCTTACACGCGGACTATTCAGTATCTAAGAATTATACCTACTCTACTCTGTACAGACAGACGAGTTACATAGCGAATGCGGCTTAATTTGTAATTACAGATAACCGCAGCAAATCTAATTACAATACACGCGCGGCCGATCGTCCGCGATGGCAGTTTTAATTGCGTTAGCGGCTTCGAACCTCGGCGATGCATTCGGCGGTGTGGGCTCTGGCGGTGCTTTTGGCTTTGGATGATGAGGTCAGGATTGCTTTTACTACTTAATGACGACCAGGGTCAAGCCACCAACAGAATGGAAAGCCAGTAAAACCGGCTGAGTGGAACTTTGACTCATTATGAAAATATATTTATTTCCAGATTAAATTGATAGGACTATTTGATATCGAAATAACCCTGTCCTTAGACGAACAATCCGCAAGTTATTAACGCGACCCAGTATACAACTACATGATAGAATAATGTATGTTAATCCGCTTTTAGTCCCATGTTGGTCTGGAACTTAAAAATGTGCCAACTGTGTTCCTCGCCTAGCATGTCGTTAAAGGCGACTGGTATATCGGGTTTTGGGTATGTGGTCGTGTAGGCGACAAGCTAGCTACTTGTCACTACTTTTTCACAATCTTCCATCTTACCCAGCCCAGTTTTATTTTTGGCTAAATGTGGTTAAAGGGGCCTGCTGCCCCTCTGCCTACCTCTTCGGGGGTTATGGGCGTGATGTTATTTATGTATGAAATCCGTCTATATTACATTCATCGATGTTCCCAGATCTATAGACCATATTCCTTCAGGTCACGACAGGGTCAGTGCTGTTGTTGATCCCAGCTTCACGGGGTAGCTGGATGTGTTAGTGTCAACATATGCCACAGTGATTTCGTAAGACCCAGGGAGACATCATCATCCTCTTGCCCTTCTCCCAGTTCATCTGGGGTCGGCGCAGCATGTCTTCCTTTTCCATACGTCCCGGTCAGCCGTCATCAAGCTATCCACTCCCATTTCTCTCATATCATCTTTCACACAATCCATCCATCTCTTATTTGGCCTTCCTCTTCCTCTCCATCCACTAACATTCATACTCATCACTCTCTTTGTCACATGTTCTTCCTCTCTTCTCATCACATGCCCATACCAAGATAAACGGTTTCCTC
The DNA here is from genome assembly GCA_951394215.1 of Glyphodes perspectalis. Lineage (NCBI taxonomy): Eukaryota > Metazoa > Arthropoda > Insecta > Lepidoptera > Crambidae > Glyphodes > Glyphodes perspectalis. The sequence continues at coordinate 368,685 of OX596218.1, forward strand.
TCATCTTATCTACCACTGGTGCCACTTTTATACTTCCTCTTATATATGTATTTCTTATCTTGTCCATTCGCGTCACTCCACACACCCACCTGAACATTCTCATTTCCGCTGCATGCACTCGTCTTTCATCCGTCTTCTTCATGGCCCAACGCTCCGATCCATACAGTAGGGCAGGTCGTATTATCGTTCTGTAGATTTTGCCCTTAATCTTTAAGGGCATCCGTGGATCGCATGTTGTTGCAGTGACCTGCCGCCATTTCATCCAACCTGAGTTGATTCGATGCCTAACATCCCTGTCAATACCACCGTCACCTTGCACGAGAGACCCGAGGTACCGAAAGTCGGAACAGACCGGTACGGACGTTCCGGCAAGGGTAATGGGAAATGGGCTGGAGAGACCGCCAAAATCGCAGAACAGGTACTCAGTTTTGGTTCTGCTGATTCTTAGGCCAACACTCTTCAACCGTTGCCGCCATTCCTCCAATCTGTTCTGGACCTCCAGGGCATCTTCGCCAACTAGCACAATGTCGTCGGCAAACAGCATACACCAGGGAGCCTCTTCCTGTATGTCCGATGTCAGCGCATCCATTGTCATCAGGAAGAGGTACGGACTAAGCGCTGAGCCCTGGTGTAAGCCCACAGCCACATTGAAACTAGCCGTAGTGCCGGCGGTTGATCGGACTTGGGTGTTGCATCTGCTATACATAGCACGAATCAACTGCAGGTATTTCCCAGGCACACCTTTCATCTTAAGGGCCCACCACAAAACCTTACGGGGAACGCGATCGTACGCCTTTTCAAGGTCAACGAAGACCCAGGGAGACCAATATTGCGATATAACAATAAAAATGAATGGATAGATAGGTCCTTTATATTTAGTATCGATTGGTGCTGTACCTAAATCTTACTAGATATTTACCTCGTCATTCATAATGGCGTTAAGAGATAAACTTCTCTCTGTGCATATTTTCTGTACATAATATGTTGATGTGTGTCTTCGTAGCACATTTTGTATGGGAGATATGATATAAATGATGAGCGATGGTAGCTCAATGGTAAGGACACGCGCCTCTTAACCGAGGAGTGCGGGTTCAAATCCGGGCACGTACCTTGGATTTTTCAAATCTATGTACGTATTTCTACCACTAGCTCGACGGTGAAAGAAAACATCGTGATGAAGCCTGCAAATTCAAAAATCCAAAAATTGTCTGGTTCCCCTATCTTAGGGTTACGAAAATCAGATCGGCAGTCTCTTCAATATAAATACCAGACTCGCTAAATCCTAAATCATGGTCTAGACCCCGTCTAGCACGGGACATATCGCTAGAAAGATGATAAAAAACAGTAAAAATATGTCTATTTATATTGCCTAGTACGTCTGGCATTGCTCACTGAAATATTTTCTTATTTTCAGATCGTTCAAAGCCAATGCGATACTTGGGTAAGTGATATAAATAAATCCTTTAGACCAGCACTCCAATTTCTATCTTCATACGAAGCATAAAGCTAGAAATAAGGCCAGTACGTATCAGACAACATATCATAATATATACTTAAATCTATAACTATCTGCATCGAGTACAGATAAATCATTTGCCACTTGTAATATACTTTAGGTAATCCTGCATAGAATATTACGATTTACTTTTGCAAACTTTCTTTTAGCTTAAAGTTAACTAGTGGTATGTTATACTACATAATTATATCAACTAGTGATCGCCAACTGGTCGAAATTCGACCATTATTAGGTTGTTTATTTTAATTATTTATTTAAATATTAGCTTTCTACACTTCTTCTCCATATAAACTTTAACTGTGCCAAATCTCAGTCATCCGTCCGGTACTCATAAAAAGAGGTAAAAAGTTTGCATCACGTATTAATATATAGATAAACATACATTGTATACAAGTATAAGTAACTGTCAAAATATATATACTTATATAACGACAAAAAAATTATAAATTTTCCGGCTTCGTATAAACAAGGAAAACATTTCACACACTGGCTGGCGTGTTAGTTCTTGGTTTATGAATGGCGAAAACAAAAACAATTTAATTGTAACAAAGAATTTTCTCGGCCGCTCCTTGTGAACAACATGAAACAATAATAATAATAATAAATTCCCCAGACTGACACACCAATTCCCTAGTTCCAAACTAAGCTTATGCTTGTGCTATGGATACTAGGTGAGCGAATAGACATACTTAAATAAGTTTATAAACATCCATGACTCGAGTACAAAATGTCCATATTCATCACACGAAACATTTGCCCCTAGCGGGATCGAGCCCGTGACCCTTGGTTTCGTGGCCAGGGTCTCTAACCACTCGACCAACGGTCAAAAAATCAAATAGCTCCTGATACATACATTCATACATAACATCACGTAATCCCCGAGGGGTGGGCATAGTCATAGGGGCAGTAAGCCCCCTTAACCACATTCAGACTAAAATAAAACTGGCTGGGTTAGATGGAAAATTGATACTACTTACTAGTGGCTAGCTCGTCACCTACACAATGACACACCCAAAACCTGATTTACCATTAGTCGCCTTTTACGACTAGGCAGGGAACACAGTTGGCACATGCTTTTTAACTCCTAGACCAAAATAAGACAATATAAATAGCTCTTAACGTATGTAATAAACTATGTGCATATATGTCTGTAGCTACTATTTTTAACAGTAAAGTAATAAGACGCCTATAAAGCTTCTTTGGATGATCGTAAAGCTAAGTAAATGCCAGTATTTTAGGGCAAGTGGGTAACTTAAGTTATTAATATTGCGAACATTATTTTTACGTATGTCATTTACTATCCCAGTTAATCTTTATACTACAAATCAAATTTAAATCTACTTACTGAAAATAGCCCTGGCAATTGGTATATTTGTGTGATTAAAAACACGTTTTTATGAAAATCTAATTATTGTAAAACAAAAACAATATCTAAAGTGTAAAATGAGCCAAATAGCTTTAGTTTTAGTCTTAATACTCCCATGCATTTACTATATACCTTATTACATATAAAAATGAAATCACTTACATAATAGTCTGACCTAATTTTATTTTACAGTGTTCCGGAAAAGAATGCAACTCAGGGGTATTCATTTTGCTAATATTTTTAAACTAACTGACTAACTTCACGCCACTTGCCTAGCGAGGTAGGCAGTGACAAACGAACGCCAAATAGAACGGTCCTTACACACTCATATTTTGTTAAAGTAATATTGTGCAGCTTTTGTTACGATTGGAATAATATCATGTTTTGAAAAATGGCAATCGTTGGTGAAAATGAAGTAGCTGAAATGGAAAACCTAAAATGGAAACACATTGGTTGGAAAGTAAATATCGCAAACGCGAGTTGAGTTAAGTCTACCGATAGAATAACGATAAAAGGGTCGTTGTATGCTCTTCAGGATCCACGCCAGATATAAGAAATGGTATTATCATATTCGTAATGTGCCGTCGTATTTCACGTCGCATTCCTCCCTCAAAACCTCTGAGAGGGCCTACATTAAACACTGGCACGCCGTTGACTTGAATAAATTATGCTGTTGGCCAAAAAGGCCAATAATGTAGCCTTAGCTAACCTTTTGTGCAGCCGGAATTTAAATAGCAGTGTCATATTATTTAATGTGTAAATGTTTTGTTAGGGAATATTTCACTTCTAGTACAAACAAAAGGCTGCTAGAATGAACATTAACGAGACTTAAAGCGATCTACATGAGTATTTGTAGTTTTCGTATCACTACGCCGTTTAGTCCTCATAAATGATAGAGACTGCCAAGATGTGAACAGACGTATATTTGTAAAGAGACAGCTAGAAAAACAATAGGTACTTCATATCAAAATAGAATTAGAATTCTAAACTTGAATACAAAAATAATAAAAGGTTTAAAAAGTATTAATATAAAAATGATAAGGCCAGCGTCGGCAACCGTCCTATTATTTTATTATTAATATATTTTGTTTTCAACATAGTGCAATGCATAACTAACTAAACTTCACGCCACTTCCCTAGCGGGGTAGGCAGAGAGAACCGAATGCCATATAGCACGATCCTTACACACCTCACTCGCCTCTTCAACATTCATAATCCTTTTCATACAAGCTCTACGGTTTTTATGACTCCTAACATCTATGCAATAACTCTTAACAAACCAGCTAAGTACGAGTCATGAAGTGTTTTGTGCCATTTCAATATTTTATTTTTACTATTCCTGGTCCCTGTTTCCCCGAGCAGAGGGTGACGGCTCGTGGTAGTTTCCCCAACAGAAAGGGTTAACTATAGAATATAATTTAAAAATGTCTGTAAAATAAAATGTGTCAATGAACACCAAATTTGAAAAAAAGCTTTCGCCTGTAGGTACTTTCTGTCCCAGCCGCGGGCAGCAGGGTGGCTTCGACTCAGTGACCTTCCGTGTTTTAAGCAAAGATGTCATTTGTCATGCGATTCACGAGAGATAAATTACTCTGTAAGGAGCATAATTACAAACTGTAAAATGGACACGACTGCGCATATAAATGAAGTTATTAATAAAGTTATTTGTATTTTAGTCACGTTTTTCTCTCACTGATCAAGATCATTATTAAATCTACATGTTTATCTTTATATGTATAAAAATTTCGTGTCACAGTGTTTATTGCCATACTCCTCCGAAACGGCGATTTTAATAAAATATTGTATGTACACTTGGTAGGTCTGAGAATGTGTTGTTATTTATTTTTCATACTCCTAATTATTAAGAGTGGTCCACCCCAAAGCTACAACTGGAAAACGGCTTTGCCCATTTCGCTAATTCTTTTTTTAGTTGTGTTTGTTATTGTGCAGTAGGTTCTTATGAATGAAAAAAATTAAAAAGTTGCGCGGTAAATTAAAAAAAAATGAATATTGAAAATCCGAGAACGGGGCGTTACGAAGTGCGCCGGGTCAGCAAATTAAATTATAATAATCTACACCTTAAATTCAAATGTACTCTCGCATTTAAGGTGAAGTTCTTATCTATTATCATGGCAAGAGTATCAAGGATTTCACCTATCGTTTTAGCTAAAAGTGGGTTATGAGGTTACAAACTCTTAACAAAATACATTTGCTTATCAAAGTTACAATGGCTCAATATAATCTACAAATTGCGATCGTTTTCAGATATCCGACATACATGTTTGTGTTTCAGAAGTAAGTAACTTTTGTCTATTACACTTATTACTTTTGGTAACGAACTTTCACCATTTTCCGATTTCATCTAACTTAGCTGTGGTTTAACAAATTATATTCATACAAACTAATTTCAGTGTACCGGGAACGAATGTATGGCTGTGGTAAGTTGTGGATTAAGTTTGTTCTTTATCTAAGTTATGTTACTTCAAGTTACATCACAAGGTAGAATGAAGTTAAGGTACTTTCTTGAAATGTAGAGGTAAGTTTGGAAAACTTCGGATATAACTTTAATTTTACTTTCTTCTATCTTGTGGTGGTAAGACTTGTAGCCAAGTGCTAGAAACACGTGGATACAACTTAATGGGCCGGCCCGTATCGTTAAGTTATATAATTTTATATCAAAATTAAACTGCCTGAAATTTCTGCCAACATATGGAAGACACATCAATATACCTATTGTGATCACCCATCCTAGTATATACCGTAACGAAGTACTGCGTTTTTTAAGCACGTTAAGCCGTTGGTCCTGCGCCTGACCTCTCTCCGGTCATGTCGAATTGCCGTCTCACCGGTCTATGAGAGTGAAGGAATAGAGAGTGCACTTATGTTTGCGCATACACTTGTGCACTATAATATCTTCTGCGCAGTTGGCTAATCCTCGAGGAGCTAGGAGGACATTATTATTATTACTGCGTTTGAATTTTACTGAACGTGTGTTATAAACACTAATAAAACCGGATAAGGTAAAGGCAAGAAATCGTTTAGCTTTAAAGACTTTCCTTTAAAGCTGAACGATCTTACAAGCAATGTATAGGAGGACTATCTCCAATAACAATGACTGCCCATTACTTCTATTAGATAGAAACATAATATTGTACTTTGTACAGTACATTCATCGTACCGTATGTGCTAGAGCAGTTTATATGTATACTGGCTTTAATATTTTAGGAGGCATCTAGAATGATTTGCAGATGTAACTTAGACAATATTTAAAATTGTCAACAGTAAACTAAATTAATTATCAATAGTAGTAGCTATGGATAAACAAGAGCTACCAAAATACTAAAGGTCATGTTCATCACACGAACATTTGCCTTAAGCGTGATTGGAATCTGCTGTTATTTTTGAAAGACTGCGAGACCATTAAACCAAGCGGCTCATATATTATAGAATCTTTGTATATAATTTTCGACTGGCCCGATGGTCGAGTGGTCAGAGACCCTGGCCACGAATCCAAGGGTCGCGGGTTCGAATCCCGCTAGGGGCAAATGTTTCGTGTGATGAACATGGACATTTGTACTCGAGTCATGGATGTTTATAAACGTATTTAAGTATGTCTATCCGTTCACCTAGTATCCATAGCACAAGCATAAGCTTAGTTTGGGACTAGGGAATTGGTGTGTCAGTCTGAAGAATTTATTTTATTTTAATTTTAATTTTAATTTTTAAGTTTATTAAATTAAGTAGTGGTCAAGGAAAGCGTGTTTCATAAATTTGTACACTACGAGGCTGGGTGCTTCGTTTTTCATTTAGTTATTTGTCGGTCACGTTTCGTTGGGTTGACTGGTAACTAGGCTCACTAGGCTGCAGAGCTATTAACCTCTCATTTGAGCCTAGGTTTGCCTAGGTTTGGACGTGACTACGGCCAGGTAGGCTCAAAATGAGATGTATTAACCTCTTGATCTTGATTTGAACTGAGGTTAACAGCTCTCAGGTATTGCTACTAACTTACTTGAGAATATCTTCTTGGTATAATCATCTTTCAAACTTAGGCTACAATTTTGGTAACATACATTTTAACCGCAATCCTTAGGAACCATTAGCTACTAATTAGGTCGTTAATACTTTAACTTATAGTTATACATACTTTTACGACAGTAAATGTACCTTAACTACAGCGATTAAATAGCTAGGCTTGTTATAAACAAGGCTTGAATAAAATAAAATCGTACTATTGTTCAGAAAAATATGAAAGTATCGTAAAAAATAGTTAGAAATAAAATACGTAACAAAATACGACGGTCACGAGGCTTACCTAGGGAACAAATACCACCTAGGTCACGCATTAATATAATGTATTCGTTTTTTTTAAATATCAAAGTACATTACATACTCGTACATTGATCTGACTTCGAGGTAAGTAGCTTAAGCACTTTTGTTACAGATATCAGAATCAACAGTGGTATTACAAATATATACTTAAATATTAGATATTAACATCTAGACACAAAACAAACACAAGTATTCATCATACGAATATTTGTCTTGGGTGGGGATCAAACTCTCAACCCTTGGCGCATGGGGCAGGGTCACTACCGAATGCGTCATCGAGCTTGTCAAGGCATAAGTCCTAATTTTTGTTAGTTTATAGTATATAGTATGATTTTAACTTTCGTTAGTAGGAAAGAATTCGTTTAAAAGAACGCTGATGCGGCAATAATTAGCGGTATAGACATAACTTCTACTTGTACTACACATACTATTCTTTTATGCTTGGCTATTGCCATATCTGTTACATATTCAATGTATCCCCCCTTAGGGGTTGTGCCAGGGCTAAATCCACCCGTCATATACTCGCCTGTCTCACCTGGCCGGCGGAATATACCAATTTGCGCGCGGAACATGATGTCTAAGTAGTTCCGCGCGGTATCCCACAGCTAGGGTTGGCAACTTTTTTTTGGGCAAATATCAATGGCTATTTAAGGCATGAAAAAAAGTACATACTGTCTAAATAAAGCACGATATATTTTACTTTGTCGTCTTGCTTAAAAATATTTTTTGCATTACTTTTAGCAACTTTTAACCGGTAATTATCATCGCTTATCAACCCCAGTAACTGTCATTAAATTATTCACAAATATTCTAACAATTAAAACTAACAACTTTTTTTGTATAATGAGTATACTCAAACTGTATATCAGAGAAATCATGTAATCATGCGAAATCATGTAATCATGCGAAATCATGTAATCATGCGAAATAAAGTATTTTCGCGTACTTTATTTCCTTCGTATAGAGTACAATTGACCAAAATAACGTATAATACTTTATAATAAAGTACGGTTGGCAACCCTACACAGCCATGACACGTGATGGATGATTATGCCTGTATTATTCAATAGCCGGGCGTCCGTAAGTCGCCAAACTGTTTGTACCACCAACCACCTATTGAGTTTTCCATATTTTAATATCATCACGCCCGCAATCCTCGAATAGACCCTGACTAGAGAGCGGCAAGTTCCTCCACTGATTTTTAGCCAAAAAAAAGTTAGGTTCAAGTTGTGAAGGCGTAGTGAAAGTGGTAGCTAGTTAATCGGATACACAGTCATAAACTTAATATCCAATACACCAGATGTCGCATTTTACAACATCCTAGGCAAGGAACACAGTTCGTACATTGTATTCCGATCCCAGACCAACATGGGACATTATCATATTTTTGAGTATTCTACACCGTATTTATAAATACCTCCACGTCAACATCTCTGGAAGAGAAGTTCAAGGGCTTGATTCTCATACTTTTTCATACGCACTTGCATGTTTAATATTATATTTAAATTTATTTCAGTGTTAATGAATAAACTGTAGTAAAATATGGCGTCTTAAAATATTCAGACAACTGTCAACTAACAAATAATCTTTATGTTGTGAGGTCTTTCAGAAAGAGGCTACCCCCTGGGGTCGCCATACCACTTTGGGAGCCACTGGCAACGGATAGACGGTAGGGGTGCGAAAGTCACGAGTCACACCATTTCATTAGGGGTGAAAGAGTGATTACCTGCGCATTTTAGGTATAGTCATGCCCTCGTGTACACCTCTATTCACAGTGTGGAGTGATCGTTGCATTATTCTCTTTTGAATATTACATATCAAAAATATTATTTCAAGACGAGCCATGCTGAAGCTGGTTTCGGTATAGGCCCGTTCTTTCGAGGAAGTACCACCTTCTTAGAGAAAACCGGAGTATGTAACTATAGTGAGAAAAAAAGCTATTATATTATGATATACTAGCTGTGCCAGCGGTGTCACCCGCGTTTATGGTTAATATTATAAAGACTATTTCCGTCATACATGATTTCTATGTAACTTTAACCATTAAGGCTGCACACGCGACGGAAGCTTAAAAAATGGAGTAACTTCTCCCGTTTTCCCAACATTTCCCTTCACTACTCTGCTCCTATTGATTGTAGCGTGATGAAAAGTATACTATAACCTGCCCAGGAGTATGAAGAATAATTGTACCAAGTTTTGTTAAAATCCGTCAAATAGTTTTTGTTTCTATAAGGAACATACAGACAGACAAAAATTTTACTGATTGCATCTTTGGCAGCAGTATCGATCACTAATCACCCCCTGATAGTTATTTTGAAAATATATTTCATGTACAGAATTGACCTCTCTACAGATTTATTATAAGTATAGATGATATCGTGTTTTAAAGAAAATAGGACGATAGAGAGAGATAAAGTTCATGGTTTATTTGTTGATAATATTACTCTTTTGCATAAATACATACATAACAACACGCCCATAATCCCCGAAGGGGTAGGCAGAGTCAAAGGGGCAGCAGGCCCCCTTTACCACATTCAGCCAAAAACCAAACTGGGCGGGGTTAGATGGAAAATTTTGAAAAAGTAGTGACAAATGGCTAGCTCGTCGCCTACACAATCACATACCCAAAACCCGATATACCATTAGTCGCCTTTTACGACATTCTAGGCAAGAGACATAGTTGGCACATTCTTTTTAAGTCCCAGAACAACATGGGATATCGTGTTTTGAAGAAAATAGGGCGATAGAGAGAGATAGAGTTCATGGTTTATAGGTTGGTAGTACTATTACTCTTTTGCATAAATACATAAATAAAATAAATAAAATCTCCGAAATGACACACTAATTCCCCTAGTTCCAAACTAAGCTATAAGCTACTCCTATGGATACTAGGTGACCGGATAGACATACTTAAATACGTTTATATTATACCATCACTCGAGTATAAATGTCTATGTTCATCACACGAAACATTTGCCCCTAGCGGGATTCGAACCCGTGACTCTCGGTTTCGTGGCCAGGCCAGTCGACCAACGGGCCTGTTTGTCAACATACTTTCACGCCCGTAATTCCAGAACGGATAAACAGAGTTGAAGGAGCAATAAAGTTAACTTTAAACTTAAACCACATTAAGTCAAATTACAATTGGTTTGGATTGTTAGAAATATTTTTCAGTGCCCTTTAGCTTTTAGACTCACTTAGCCAGGCACCCAATATATTATTAGTCGTCTTTTACGACATCCCAGGCAGAAAGTTCACAATTCTTACATTATATCTGTACCAACATGAATCATTATTGTATTTCTACAGGCCTGTTGGTCGAGTGGTCAGAGACCCTGGCCACGAAACCGAGGGGAGCGAGTTCAAATACCGCTAGGGCCAATGTTTCGTGAGATGAACATGGACATTTGTACTCGAGTCATGGATGTTTATAAACATCCGTTCACCTAGTATGTATAGTACAAGCACAAGCTTTGTTTGGGACTAGCGAATTGGTGTCAGTCTGGAGAATTTATCTTCTAATATATAAAATTCTCGTGTCGCGGTGTTTGTTACCAAACTCCTCCGAAACGGCTCGACCGATATTTATGAAATTCTTCGTCTGAGAATCGGCCGTAATTTATTTTTATACCCTTAAGTGATAAGGGTGGTCCACCTCAAAGCTATTATTTGAGAAGGGCTTTACGAATTTCGCAATTTTTTTTATTTGTGTTTGTTATCGTCACTTAAAGGTTCTTAAGAAAGAAAAAAACAAAAAAAATGCGCGCAAAAAAAGTAGGTATTGAAAATCCGAGAACGGGGCGTTACGAAGTGCGCCGGGGCAGCTAGTTTATTAATATTTTAGGTAGGCTTCAGAAAACCGTGAATCACAGCATGCCACCACCTCTGGAGGAGTAGTTCCAGGATTTAATTCCAGTAAATAAACATTTACATTTATTTCAGTGTAGAGGAACCAACTGTAGTTCATCGGTAAGTTTTTGATAGTAATAAACAATAGCGAATCGTTCCAATCGCTGCGCTCTGGTTGGATTATTACATTTGATAGATTAATAGCGAGATGCTGATTGGTCAATCAATGTTTTATTTGGGAGTCAGTAACCATTGATTTTCATTATTAACAAATCATATGTTTTGAAATTTTATTAATTCGCTCATATCTCCACTCTATAGTGATTTGTGTTAATCAAAGCAATCGTCTCTTGTTTTTATTTGCAATAGCTACTTATTTAACTTCAACGATCCCTTTATTCTTAAGTTATATATAGGTACTCTATATTTCTTTTAGTATTACTTTTAATACTGATAATATATAATGTATAATATACTCGAAACATTACAAAGAAACAGCGCTTCAAAGACCTGGAGTGGGGAGCTTTTACATCACTTGTAAAGTTGTTCCTATAAACGTAGGTACAGAACAAGTGACGTCACGCGCAACTTGAACGCGCTGTATCCTCGTCATTTTTGGTTTGCTGAACAAAAGAAAAAAATACGTGAGCAATATTTTTGTGTAATCTCCATGATGGACTTTTTTTTTAATCTATTTTTGAATAATTCTACTGTGAATTGCCAGCATTGTTTTTAAAACTAATAGTTTAACGCCCCTTTTAAAACCCACAGGGGCTTGGATGATGTTTTAATTTTGACCAACTTTCCGTGTCTACAGCGTAACCACGGTTTGAAAGGGCCATTATCATTTTCCCCTTTGCCAAGGTACCGACTCCAATAACCTGGCAATGTGAGAGGGAGTACTTAATACTGTTGCTGAGTATACTCTTAACATTTTCCAGTGCACTGGAACTATGTGCGTGGCTGGGGTAAGTATATTATGTGGCGTTTAGTTGACTGGACTTTACTGCAATATCCTATAATTTATATATATAAAACAGTGACGGACTAAGCCTGTTTTGGGCCTGGGGCGGCAAAGAGTTGTACAAGGCCCCTAGTAGGGATATGAGAAGTGCAGGGGGGGGGGGGGGTCTACTGTTTGTTATTGGATGATTACAGGAACTTGGAGATAATATGAGGCCCTCCACGATCAGGGGCAAGAGGTGGACCGCCCCTACTGCGCCTCGGTTAGTCCGCCACTGATATAACATATGTTTCTATTATAATTTCATATGTCTAATGTACATAAAAAAAGTACCTACTTCATACAAATTGACAAACAATATATATTATTTTTATAATCTATACAATATACATATAATAAAGTTGTAACTGGTATATAAATATAAACAAAAATATCAGACGACATCACGTAGATGGAACTGACTCCGTGATAAGTAGCTTATGCACTTGTGTTACGGACATCGGATTCAACAGTGGTATCACAAATATATACTTAAATATTAGATATTAACACCCAGACACAGAACAAACACAAGGCATCACACGAATGTTTGTTCTGGGTGGGGACCGAACCCACAACTCTTGGCGTATAAAATTATAGTCACTACTGAATGCACCAGTCACAATAAAGTCCGTGTTAACTGAAAATTACTTTTAGAAAGACAAAAACTACTTACCTTCTATTATTTTAGGCAGTTTTGAAATTCCACAGAACTTAAAGTTGACAGGCATCTCACCTTCATTATACAGGGTCATTTGTAAAGCATCAACAACCTCGCAGGAGTAGATTACTGACCTTATAAACAAAAACATTTGTTCTACTACTTTACTTAAATGGAGAAAAAAAAATAGAATTTTCATACAAACTACATCAGCTGTTTGATCATTTAGTATGGAAAGCCGTTTTTTTGTCATACATACATACATACATAACATCACGTCCATAATCCCCGAAGGGGTAGGCAGAGTCAAAGGGGCAGCATACCCCTTCAACCACATTCAGCCAAAAATAAAGTCGGGCTGGGTTAGATGGAAAATTGTGAAAAAGCAGTAACAAGCGGCTATCCTGTCGCCTACACAATCACACACCCAAAACCCGATATACCATTGGCCGCCTTTTACGACATACTAGGCAAGAAGCACAATTGGCATATTCTTTTTAAGTTCCAGACCAACATGGGACAGGAGTGACAAGGGGCTAGCTCGTCGCCTACTCGGTCACCAGTTTTTTTGTCGATTTAGGAAAAGTCGTAAAACAAATGTACTTAGTTGTTTATATTGTCAGTAATCTTCTCCTGCGAGGTAATTGATGTTTTACAAATGACCCTGTATATTTTCCCCTATTGGCCCCTAAGGAATTTGATCTGTAAAAATTTTCCCGGGATGAACAGTAGGGTCACTTTACCCGAGCGACATCCCTTCGGGGTAAGATCGTTTCAGCCTTACATTATTAAATGTAACACCTTGGTAAGTGATACGGGTATCTATGGAATCTGTAGAGGTCTCTTGAGTGGAATCGAATAGGCGACCCTTTGTGATCCCATTTATACCAACTTGGTGATTGAGTATTTATTTATTTTTTGCCGTCCTACGTAAAAAAAATCAGCTTCCCTGCTGGACAGATTGCGTGCTAGCCCCAACAGTATTCTGAAGACTATTTCAGAGAGATATAACTCTCCAATTGTAAAGTGTTTCACAATTGGAGACCAAGCCAATCAACTGACCTGTTTTGGTCGGCGACTGAGTCAAATATTTTTTTATTTTTTATTTTTACTTTTTTTCTGTTATTACTATTACTAACATAGTATTAAGAAAGTATTACTGACAAATTGGATCTATGTTATCTTTATATAAATAAATGAATGAATGAATGAATGAATGAATTAAGGTATATTTGTTAGTTTTTGGTTTTTTAAGGAATGGTTATTTTTCCAGTGTAAGGGAGAACAGTGTTTATCTAAAGTAAGTCTATATACACGATTGTAGTTTTCTTTATTTTACCTTTTATGCTACGTTAAGGCAAATGAATTTATTCAAATTCAAATTAGAAATAATACTGACGGAACTAAACGCGATATGCATTATGTTGTACATGAGTACTTACAGCTTGACGTTTCGGCCGTGTTGCAGCAACCAAATCAATTTCAAATTCTTTATTGCAAGTCACATGATACAAAATATGTCAGTCTTTAAAGGGCAAGTACATGTGACGCCCTGTAGTAAGGGCATTACAAAAAATCTTAAAAACTAGAAAACTAACATAAACCAGATATCCACAATAATGTGCAAATTAAATAACATAGCTTACAATATATTTCTTTTATTATATTTTTTACACATCGTACTTATATTATTATTTATGTGATAATAATATTTTATAATACTTAGGTAACATAGCAACTCAAATATTGTAGTTATTATATTATAGTATTATATCATATAATATAAAGGGTGTAGCAAAATACTTTAAAACTAACCAACATTTCCATCTGATCCATCATAGATAAACATTATTGAAAAATATTTTTATATATTACAAGTTTAGTTAGTTATAAGCTTACAACATATTGTATTTTATTTATTATAATCTATATTTAATTATATATCTTACATTAAATTTATCATATTATTGTTATTATTATTATTTCAATAATATAATTTAATATTAAATTTCTATTGTTGGGCTGCCTGTACTTGCCTTATTCAAAATTTATTAGTCGGTAGGTTTGATGCGATTATTATCAAAAACAGACGTAAATATATTTGATTGCTATATACACATAACTTATTGTGAGTGCTTGGGTCTTAAGGGGTAATGTAATACAACCTAAGTTGTTGTTCGTCCTCAGTGCACCGGAATGAGATGTGACGCATGGGTAAGTCACCATTTATTGTAGGAAGTTATTTTAATTTAAAAGATAATCAATAGTGTCCAAATTAATGCACAATCCATATGAACACGTACTACATAATAGAACTGGGTAGTATTACGAAATAAAAATAAGTAAAAAAAGCATATTAATTATGGCTAGCTTAGACACTCGCGATATGGTCTGATGGATCGCCTGACTCTTTGGCCTACATGATAAATAAGATAAACGTAGGTAGTTCAAATTATGAGACCATTTTGGGATAGAAGAGAATAATAAGGAAAGCTTGTATGATTGATCATAAATGTTGGAGAGGCGAGTGAGGTGTGTAAGGATCGTGCCATATGGCGTTCGGTTCTCTCTGCCTACCCTGCTAGGGAAGTGGCGTTAAGTTTAGTTAGTTAGTTAAGAGAGTAATAATTATAAGCTCTTTTTCAGACTAGATAGGCTTTTGATATGATTTACTTATATTTTGCAGTGTGAAGGTTCAATGTGCCAAGACTCCAGGTTCTTATGGTAAAGTTAATGTGAATTATAAAATTAAAAAAACAATCTGTTTTATTCGAAAAAAAAACGGAGTAACTGAAAACTAATCTTAAAAATATAGTAAGTCCTTTTTAAGTGCATAGTCGAGTGGTGCACAGTACTTACTTACTGTACGGATTTATGTATGCGTTTATATATTTTTTCTTAGAATTTCATATATTGCATCAATGAATCACCTAACAGGCGATGCGTTTGCGTATGAATCAAGAGAATGTATACCAAAAGGAGCCTCTCGATCTGTCAGGTCAATAAAAAACAATAAATAAAATAAAATAATTAAAATGTATTGTAAAATGTACCTAAACATTTCCACCAATGCATTTCATTCAGATAGAGATCATTTGCTGATCCCAAGCATACACGAGTGATGTTCGAAGTTATTAAACTTCACGCTAAGATGTTTATGATCTATCTAATGTCCGTAATATATATATTCTACACTTCAACAGCTTCGTTTTACTACCGAACTCCTAAGAAACGTTCTAAAAATTTTAACAAATTTAAAAAATGTTTTTCAAACAGATTAAATTTTACTCGAAAACCATTTTAAAAGTCTGACGACGAAACGACCACAAATAATTCTACAGGAAAAAAAGGTCGCCTGTAAAAGTTTACGCAGTTATGTAACTTGAATTCGTTCGAAGCGGAGCGAGCAACATGGGTCCATTTCTAACTTGGGTAAACAACATAAATAAATAAATAAATATCACACTACATCACATACATTGATCTGACTCCGAGATAAGTAGCTTATGCACTTGTGTTACGGATATCAGAATTAACAGTGATATTACAAATATATACTTAAATATCAGAAATTAACATCCAGACACAGAACAAACACAAGTATTCATCATACGAATGTTTGTCCTGGGTGGGGATCGAACCCACAACTCTTGACGCATAGGGCAGGGTCACTACCAAATGCGCCAGCCATCGAGCCAGCCAAATATGATATGTAACTTGAATTCGTTCTAAGCGGAGCGCACAACATGGGTCCACTTCTAACTTGGTAAACATGCGGACCAATATATAGGTATACCAATACATAGGGACGCTCGGAAAACTATACAACGTTAATTTATACTTTCTATGCTGGAGATGATATTGCACATTTCCATACTGCAGGTATGGCTTGTACCCACTCAGGTGATGAGGGGTACCGCGGAGTTTTAGTGGGTATTCCCCGGCCACTACCATGTTTGGCCGGAGCAGGGGCCCCCTACTCAAGGGCCCCCGGGAGTCCCACATACCACCCTGCCCCCCCTGGTAGGGTAACGGTGCGTAAAGCATTACTTCGCGATACAAAAAAAAAAAAAGGTATGGCTTGTACAGGATGATATGTACATTATAAAAGTCAATGTTTGGTACTTCTGGTAAGTTATTGTGTCCAAAAAACCGGTAAAACAGAGTTTAATATCCTTTAATACTATCGGAATACTTTCCCAGTATCCAACACTGAACGCATGCACTTCAAATTATATTGAAGACGTCATATTATATTAAATTTGGATCGTGATTAATCCATAGTTGTTTAAAAGTACAGGTTTCATTATGTTTTACTCTTTAGTCAGCTGATCCCACTCCAAACTTATACCGCAGGATGAGTTTCCTCACCATCGAGCTAGTGGTACCGTACTAGCTAATACGTACATATTTAAATATTTCGAAAAATCCCGATGTACCTACGTGCCCAGGTTTAAACCCGCACCCCTCAGTCATGAGGTCTGTGTCCTTATCATTGAGCTACCACCGCTTTCAAGGTGTCCATGTCTTAATACAATATTATACTTGTAGCGAAATATAGGTAGACTAGCCGTGCCCGCGGTTTCACCCGCGGTTATGGTTAATGTTATATAGCCTAAAACCCTTCCTCGATAAATTTGAGAATTGAAGACTTTTTCAATGACAGGAATCTGCAGTCTGCGCTCTAATTCTTGCATGGTCTACTCTACTATTGTAATGTATTACATTAATTATATTTGAATTATATAATTTGTAGAAGTAGATATAAAGTAGCATTGTTATTGTATACATGGCGATTTAAAAGAGTAACTACCGAGTTTCTTGCCGGTTCTTCTCGGTAGAATCAACGTTCCGATCCTGGCGGTAGAATATTTATTTTGTATTATTATGACTTTTCATAAGTGCTTTTGTGGAGCCTACATAAATAAAGATATTTCTATTCTATTCTAAGTAACTATACAAAAAAAGGGTTTTTTCAGTTCGGACCAGTAGTTCCTGAGATTAGCGCGTTCAACCAAACAAACAAACTCTTCAGCTTTATATACAAGTAAGTAAGTATAGATTAGTTTATATAACAGGTTTAAACCTAAGCCCGATGCTGCTTGTTATTACAAAGAAAGGAAATAAAACACTTAAGATTTAAGAAAATTATGTTTAATGCCTCTTTGTGATGATATTATGTTACATTTCGACAAGTTGTTTAAGTTAACAGTTACAGAAATACGAAAGTTACATACGACTTACACTTAATATTTACAAGTTTCACGACAATTTATGAAAATTGCATAAATAGGAATGCATCAAATACATTAAATTTATGTTTATAAAATATATGATGAATGATCATGATTATTAATAATTGATTAATTACTTACAAAACTACAAAAATAACATCAATGTTAATTACATGTGTGACATCTGTATTATTAATATTAAAATAATGTATCATAAATTCATAAAAAAATGTCATCTGGTTTTAAATTGTTATATGAAAACAAAATCAACTGATATCGGAGCATTTAAACTATTTACAGGCTTGATGTTATCTTTTAGAAACATCTGAAAACGACAGTTTAGAGTGCTGTGATTTATTTTAATTTGGCAACCTAAAATATGAAATTATATACCGAATAAGGTAAGAAATAAATATATAAGAGGAAGTATGGAAGTGGCACCAGTCATAGATAAGATGAGAGGAAACCGTTTGTCTTGGTACGGGCCTGTGATGAGAAGAGAGGAAGGACAACTGGCAAAGAGAGTGATGAGTATGAATGTTAGTGGATGGAGAGGAAGAGGAAGGCCAAATAAGAGATGGATGGATTGTGTGAAAGATGATGTGAGTGAAATGGAAGTGGATAGCTTGATGACGGCTGACCGGGACGTGTGGAAGAGGAAGACATGCTGCGCCGACCCCACGTGAACTGGGAGAAGGGCAAGAGGATGATGCTATACTGACTAATTAGTAGATATCTAATATATATAAATGCGAAATTAATAGTATACAATATACTTAGACTTTTAGAAAATATGTAAGTATTTACTATTCTGCTTTTAGGAACGACGGAACAAATTACAATAGATATAGTGATATGAGAATTAATTTTTTTACTGAGTGTACCTAACAAAGATGATTAAAAAGAGCAGTTGAAATCAAATGTAATTTTAAAGTACCTCATGAAGTTTCCAATAACATTTTACAGTTTTTTATCGTATTATATGGAATGAAAAACACATTTTATGCGAAAACGTCAGTATTTCATGTGACTAAACTCACTTAGAATTCAAGAATAATCTGCATGAGGGTTGTTGGTAAGTTGTCATTGGGGAGCAAACTTAGCATTAACTTCGTAAACGACCCAAGTGGTTCAACAGCAAGTTTAAGATAAAACAAAACAAGTTACCCGCAAATCGGGGCATTAACATACAATTAGGCATAAAAAGATTAATTCTAAAGAAAAAAGCAGGATTTCCATAGTTGTGTCATTAACTACATTAATTTCCATTGAAGTCGAATTATATTAATGAGCTGGGTTGGTTAAAATAAAAGTTACTAACATTTTTCGGCGGCTTCGCTTCCGTTAATGTACATTTTTCTGTCCCTCGACACAGGGCTGCGCAGACTGTCGGTAGCGCTTGTGTTCGAAACCTATGAAACGCCAAAAAATATTTCAATAATGAGGTGGCATGTTGTGAACGCCTATGTGCGAAGTGTGCTCCGCACATAGGCGCTCACAACATGTTCGTGAGAAGCGGCTCAGCATTACCTCGGGAATAGCTTTTGTTTCAGTATGAAAGTAATCCATCTTTTTATTACCCAACTAGACGGATATATATATATATATATATATATATATATATATATAAATATCCGACGACATCACATACATTGATCTGACTCTGAGCTAAGTAGCATAAGCACTTGTGTTACGGATATCAGAATCAACAGTGGTATTACAAATATTTACTTAAATATTGGATATTAACAGCCAGACAAAGAACAAACTCCTGGGTGGGGATCGAACCCATAACTCCTGCGGCATGGGTCGGGGTCACTACCGAATAACCCATCGAGCCAGCCAAATAGATAATACGTTAAAGAGTAAAAATTAGAATGGTAAACGAACTTGCTTTTGCAACTGTTATATTAGTTAAGTGTAAAACATTAATACTATTTGAAATCAATAATTAGAAACATAATATCTATGAAATAATATGACTATTACATACATAACATCACGCCCATAATCCCTGAAGGGGTAGACAGAGTCAAAGGGGCAGCATGCCCCTTCAACCACATTCAGCCAAATATAAAGCCGGGCTGGGTTAGATGGAAAATTGTGAAAAAGCAGTGACAAGCGGCTAACCTGTCGTCTACACAATCACACACCCAAACCCCGATATACCATTAGTCGCTTTTTACGACATGCTAGGCAAGAACCACAGTTGGCATATTCTTTTTAAGTCCCAGACCTACATGGGACAGTGGGCTGGGTTGGATGGAATGCTGTGAAAAAGGAGTGACAAGTAGCTAGCTCGTCGTCTACTCAGTCACATACCCAAAAGCCCGTTAACCATTAGCCACCTTTTACGACATGCTAGGCAAGAACCACAGTTGGCACATTTTGTCTCAGATCAACATGGGCCAAGTCCCAGACCAACATGGGACTAAGTATGAATATTCTGTCTGTAAATACTATGTTATTGTTATAAAATAGGGCCTCATTGCCCTTTAAGACATATAAGAGCAAATGTAAACAGCAATTTAAAAATATAAAAATAATAATTCACTATATTTTTAAAACCCACACCCACATGGGAGACAATTATGTCGTCTATTACCTCCATAGCATGATAATACGCTTAATTTGGAACGAGGGATTCCACTTGATAGTCTAAACATTCGATACTATATTGATTCTATCTGAATCGTAAATGTTTTCCGTGCTCTGTTTTTGAAATAAAAGGCTTTGATTCCGCTATAATCCTATATTGAATAAGCCGTGTCTTTTATGTGACGTGTAGGTATTTCATCATAAAAGCGATGAGGAGGCTCTTAAAGACAGCGGTGCTCCTTTGAAGTCGACTTGGAACGAGAATGTTCCAGTTTATGAATGTAACTCGAATATAGTTCCAGCTATATTTGAGTTACGTTCAGTTATTATTATAGTTAATCCTTACTAATATTATGAACGCGAAAGTACCTCTGTCTATAACTGACCGATTGTGATGCAATAAGGTATGCAAAAAGTTTGCGTCCAAAGAAAGGACATAATATTATTTTTATCGTGGCAAAATAAATGTACATTTCCTTAGATGTACGATGAAAGTCTCTGTAATAAACAGACTGGGACTGAAAACAAGTATAATTAAACTAGGCCGCTTGGTCGACTAACTTCGAAACTAAAAGTCGCGAATGCGAATCTCGCTAGGATCGATTATTCATGTGATGAACATGGACATTTGTAATCGAGTCTTAGATGTCTGTGAAAGTATTTAAAGTATGTCTTCAATATGTCGTTTCCAGAAGCACAAATAGTTAGTTCGAAGCTAGTAAATTGTTTTTCTTAATCTCAATTATACAATCGAAAGAAAAGAAAGAATCTTATGTCATCTTACTAGATTATATAATTTTTCGTTCACAGATGTTATCTATTTGAGACGTTCTCCTCTCGGAAAATTACAAAAAGCTCTCAGATGGCGAAACGTCATTTCATCAAATATTAATGAAAGCCGGAGTTATGAAAAATGTAACTTGTTTGCCCTAAAAGTAATGAAAGGGAAATAGTTGGTATTTGCATAATTTAATGCGAGAGCCGAATGAAATGCAAATATTTGCGTGAAGGACTGCGTTGGGTGTATGGCAGCGTACGGAATAACGAAATTACATATTCCAACATATATGAGGTACCGACAGTATTCCATTTAAGTGCATTTGATCTACTACATTGCAAACGTCATATTGATACTAATATTTGCAAATGTCATATTAATACTAATATTACATTATTGCGAAATTAACTATGTCTGTGTCTGTTTACACGCCTAACGCCTAAACCGATTTTGATTAAATCTGACATGTCAAAATTTTAAATATTACTACAGGACTTACTGAAATTAGGACTGTTACAAAGATGTAATCGCGTGTCGTGTATCTATATTTATATCCGGGATAAAAAGTTTCCTTTCCTAGGACTTAAATCCATGACCTACCAAAGTTCATTGCAGACGGTTAAGTAGATTAAGCATGAAGACCTAACAGAATAACAGACAGAGCGTCAGACATACAGAGTTACTTTCACATTTATAATATACTAGCTGACCCGGCGCACTTCGTAACGCCCCGTTCTCGGATTTTCAAAAAACATTTTTTTTTTAATTCACGCGCAACTTTTTTTTCTTTATGAAATAAAGAAAAAAATTTTGAAGTGAACCTTTACTTGATAATGACAAATACAACTAAAAAAGAATTAACGAAATCGGTAAAGCCGTTCTCAAGTTATAGCGTGACCAAAAGAAATATGTTTTATTCACATACATACATATATAACATCACGCCCATAATCACCGAAGTGGTAGGCAGAGTCAAAGGGGCAGTGGCCCTTCAACCACATTATTAGCCAAAAATAAAGCCGGGCTGGGTTAGATAGAAAATTGTGAACAAGCAGTGACAAGCGGCTAACCTGTCGCCTACACAATCACACACCCAAAACCCGATATACCATTAGTTGCCTTTTACGACATGCTAGGCAAGAACCACAGTTGGCATATTCTTTTTAAGTCCCAGACCAATATGGGACAGTGGGCTGGGTTGGATGGAACGCTGTGAAAAAGGAGTGTGTTTATTTTATTTATAGATATTATAGGATTCCTCAACAGCCTCACCATCATTCACACAGAACACCAGCCGCGATATAATGTCCAATAGATCCTGTACATAAATAGGCCACGAGTCAGGCTTTAACACAAAACCTACATAGTGATTTGGTGTCAAATTGGCTCGGATTTTACTTACTATTTCGCATAAAATAGCGGCATTACAACAGCAAATGTAAAATAAAAAGTTTCAGCGTAAAATGAAGGAGTAAAAGTACTTGTTTATGATAGTCGTAACCGAGCTTTAGTATAGAGCAAGTCTGTTTTGTTGGTTTTGAAGGGACATATTAAAATGAGATTATGTACAGTAAAAGAAGTGTCTTGAAGAAGAACTATGTACAGTTAACTTTATACTTGACATACAAAATCAGGCAAATAACTTTCAAGCTAAGTGGGAAATTTGGCTGACCAAAATTTAAAATGTAAATAATAAATGTCAGACAAGATCTTTAAGTGAGTTGCTTAACCACTTATGGTGTGGATATTATAATCAAAAGACTGCCTCGTTGGTCTAGTGGTAGCATGCGTCGCTTAAGGACCAAGAGGTCCCGGGTTCAAATCCCGGGTCGGGCCAAAAATGTATGGCTGGGTATTTCAATATTGAAATTACTCAGTATCAGCCCGGAGTCAGGAAGTTGGCGGTTTAATCACCACCGTGCCTCCGAAAGCACGTTAAGCCGTTGGTCTTGCGCCTGACCTCTCTCCGGTCATGTCGAATTGCCGTCTCACCGGACTATGAGAGTGAAGGAATAGAGAGTGCACTTATGTTTGCGCATACACTTGTGCACTATAATATCTTCTTCGCAGTAGGCTAATCCGCGTTGAGATTGGCCGCCGTGACCGATATCGGTAAGGAGGTCATTAATATTATAATTAAAAAGGTACTAAAAACACTAGGTAAAGAAAAAAAATACCTGTTTCATAAATGCGAAAGTTACATTGAAGAATTGAAAATCGAAATTCAAAAGAAAGACATCATTATTATTATGATAATCATTTCATTTTTGACTGGCTCGATGGCTCATTCGGTAGTGACCCTGCCCCATGCGCTAAGAGTTGTGGGTTCGATCCCCACCCAGGACAAACATTCGTGTGATGTGTTTGTTCTGTGCCTGGGTGTTAATATTGAATATTTAAGTTCTATATTTGTAATACCACGGTTGATTCTGATACCCGTAACTGTAACACAAGTGCTTAAGCTACTTACCTCGGAGTCAAATCAATGTATGTGATGTAGTCGGATATTTATATCAGCCGAATGAAACGCACTGTTTTTCATAGACTTCGTCCAAAATCCACAATAAAGATCGGGAGGATATGTGGGCATATCGGAAAAAAATACGGGACATAAAATGTTTCTGAAATAAAATAAATTTTAAACTGTCACAATGAAGCGGACTAATAATAACCGATAGTACTAATTATTAAACTTGTAATTCAAATGTACATTTAAGTTTAATTATGAAAAAAAGAGACTCAACAATCACAAACATTCGTGTTTTCTTTTGATTGATTTATGAAGCCGTGGAAATGAAATATAAATTCCCAAGACTCCTAGATTAATGTCTCCCAGTCACGACTAGATTGTATCTAATTTACTATTATCAATAACGTCCAATTATCCGAAACAATTTCGCTAAAAATTCTAAATTAATTTTGTTTTCGTTAATAGCAGTCATATTGTCTTGAAGTATTCGTTCGCTATCTCAGACACGAGATGATATTACTTATGTTTGATTTGGTATTATTAGTTTGACAATAAATCTAACACGAATATATGTGTAGGGTAATTTTGTTACTAATTCCTGTTCCTGTAGGAATACGGGGATAAAATATAGCCTATGTTACTCGCTGATAAAGTAGCTTTTAATTGGGGAAAGATTTTTTTAAATCGGTCCAGCAGTTTCAGAACCTATTCTATACAAACAAACATACAATAATATCTTTCCTCTTTATAATATTAGTTTATTTCGAATAGTTTTCTCACATAAAGGGGTCTCAGTATACAGGCTTAAAGGGAAGATTACACAAGTCTAATGAATATATTACGCATTTACATTCTGGATGATTTCATTAAACGCATACAATTTCATTTCATACATTTATGCGCGTAAATATAAAGGTTAAAAGAGAACTGTATGGGTAATTAAATACGCTCAAATCTATACGGAGCGGTGGTAGCTCAATGGTAAGGACCCGCGCCTCTTAACCGAGGAGTACGGGTTCAAACCCGGGATTTTTCAAGTCTATGTACGTATTTATACCACTAGCTCCCCTGTGAAGGTAACCATGATCAAAAAAAAAAATAGTCTGGTTCCCCTATCTTAGGGTTACGAAGGTCAGATCGGCAGTAACTTCAATGTAATTACCAGACTCGCTAAATCCTGGAGCATGGTCTAAGCGGACTCCGTCAAAGCACGGGACATAACGCTAGGAAGATGATGATGATAAAATTTATACGGTACGGTAGTAATAATATTACAAAATCTATCCTAAAGTAATAAGGAACTAAATAAAAGCAAGTAGGTGCCATCCAATGACGTTAAAAACCTTTTCAAACGATCTAAATACGGTAGTCGCAATACCTACCTGAGATCTATGCGAGTCCCTTTCAATCGTCGACTAGCGTTATTGGAAAAATGAAATAAGTCAGACTGAGTCCCGAGTCCCGAGACACGATTAGGGACGAGAATGGGGCAGGAGTTCGCGCAGACATAATGATCTGATCCGATTGGCAGCGGGGCGGTTCGCACGACAGCCTTCCGAAGATGGGATTATGAGGACGATTCTTCAATTATCATGCAGCATCATCTTTGGCGTAGACTTGGTTGGATGTTGATTACATATGGGGTTGGGGGTTGGAAGAGGGGACGAGGGGGCAGACCAAAACACAAAGATGCGTCAACTGTGTTACTTGAGAAACGACGCCGTAAAAAGCGAATGTTTTTACGACATGGCTTAATTTTTTTTGGAATTTTCCTCAATTTTCCTTCTGATCCAACTCAAATTTACTTTTTTGTCAAAAGTGGTTAAATGACCTTACCGCGCCTTAATTTCTGACTTTCTTACCTACAAACGTAATCAAGCATAGACTTTATTACTTTTATTAGTAGGGTAAACTAATAATAATTAATAAGTTATCAAACATATACGTCATAGTGAAAGCTATACACGGGGCAGGGGGTGCAAAAATGTCTCGTAAATATTAGATAACATCACATACATTATCTGTTTCTAAAATAACAATAGCATGACGCACCTAGTTTGTTTTATACAGTTAAATGCTGCGTATGTTAACCGTACTATAGTAACGAATTTATGGATCAAATTCACAGAATCTGATACCCAAACTTGTATCTATCTTTTTACGGAAATATACATAGTTTCTCCTATTTATTCATTTTTATTCAGAATAAATATTTTTAGCCAGCCAAGTTTTATTTTCGGCTGAAGTTGGTTAAATGGGCCTGCTGCCCCTTTGACTCTTCCTACCCTTTCGGGAATTATGAGCGTGATTTTATGTATGTATGTACCTATGTAATAAATATTTTTGGATTTAAATTGATAAATCGATTCATTGTTATAGGTCATTTTTAAATATAGATAAAATAATTTATCGAGTATAAAGACACATTTCTTATATAATTCGATCATACAATACCAACTTTAGATGGGATGAATGAAAATATAAAAACAGAAAGATCTCGCTGAACTGTCCTACGATTTATTTGAATTGGAATGATAATCCGATTTTCTTTGTAATTTTTTCAAGTAGCATCGTTGATATGCGATTTCCCGTAATAACTTACTAACTAATTAGTTATATTATATTTGGAATTAATATGTTAATGTAATTAAGTACCTAAGTAAACGTTGTTGAGTACAAAATCTATATCTCGTTAGACGTGTATTAATTTCTGATCCTTACAACTATATAATAGTGCTTGTAAAGTCTGAATTTCAGTACACACACACAATAATAATTATTATTTGATTAAATTAAATCGTTATACGATATTTACAGATTAATCAACAGTAACTAATTGTTAGAAATTGTTTGCACAATACTATACAAGGTGACGTTGTATTTATTGATCTCATACTCCAACAGTAAATTATTTTATTATCTGTGACATCCCCCACAGGGTGCGTAAATAAAACTTATATCGCATGATTTTTTATTTAATTTATCTATGACGGTTTGACCTGTACAACACATGACATCGACATAACTTTTTCTTTTATTTTATTTATTAGTGATGAAATTTTCCGATTTCCGTAAATCAAAGTCAAAGTCAAAGTCAAAATCCGTAAATCTACTAATAAATTTAAAATATATATGTTTCAAAAATTTTTTACACCCATTACAGTGTTTGAGCTAAGACTTACATACATTTTCGAATAAGACTACATTTTACAAAACCCTGATACCAGTTTTCTAAGATCATGTTTCATGATGAATTTTGGTGGATTAATTTCTTGCCAATCAACATGAAATCAATTTAGGACATGGTCCAAACTACTGTTGAATTGACGATTTATAAGTGTTTGTTTCAAACCTATATAAATAAAGAGTATTTTGACTTTGACTTTGACTTTGACCTTTGATTTAAAGGTCAAAGTCAATTCATAAATAAAGTCACCATCAAATCTCGTATCAGAAAATTGCTTGGACAACTTGTTTTTCTGGCAACAGACAACTATCTACTGCCCCACAAGATAGTCAAGACTGTTAATCCAAAAATGTGTCAATTGATTCTGATTGACCTGCCGCCATATATTCTAAAAGTGTCGAAGTTATACTCACCACTAAACATAAGTATATATACAAGTAACTATCCAACAGTTAATTAGACCATGATCTTGCCGAGCAAATATCAACTTGCTTAGAGGAATTCCACTTCTCGTACGAAAATGTATGCTCCTAAACTTGTTTCAATATTAGCATATATTTTTTTAAACTTTATGCTTTACTTATGCAATCGTATAGAAATATTAATATTGATGTTGCTATCATCGTTGTCCAAGTCTGAATCGACCTTGTAATTCTCCTTGTCGTTGAAGAGCGCCTGGTTGGCGTCGTTGTTGTTGCTCGGCGAGGAGTTGGCGCTGGTCTTCAGCAGGCTGTTCCTCTTCTTGCCGTCCTTGTAGAAGTCCTTCCACTTCTCGCTGCAGAGTGAGGTGGTCTCTGTGCCGTAGTAGCTGCATCTTCGGAATACCTGGCACATACAAAAATATATATTTATTTATACATGCGTGATTTTGCTGATTAGGGGATATGACGTAACTATCAAAGAATAAGGTATGCGCATTGAATGACTGGACTTCAATTATGACGTCTTTTTAATTTGTTTGAAATCTAAGTGCAGATTTATTAACACGTCTGTAAGAAAACAATAATGGAAAATAAAAAATAAAGCAATGAACAACGGCTTGTCGCCTACATAATCAGAAACTGAACACACCAATAGTCACAATTCAATTATCTAGGCAAGAAACATAATTGGCACATTATTATCACATTATTGACTGGCTCGATGGCGCATTCGGTAGGGACTTTGCCCCATGCGCCAAGAGTTGTGGGTTCAATCCCCACCCAGGACAAATATTCGTATGATGAATACTTGTGTTTGTTCTGTGTCTGGGTGTTAATATCCAATATTTAAGAATATATTTGTAATACCACTGTTGATTCTGATATTCGTAACACAAGTGCTTAAGCTACTTACCTCAGAGTCAGATGTTGTCGGATATTTATAATTATTTATTTATTATCAAGTCCGAGACGTGCATGGATCTTGTTGGTTTTATTTTATTCACAATAATTGTATGTACTCTTGACAACAGCCTATATTGCTCAGTCAAATACCATGAAAGAGGGATCAACCTCAGAATGATTGGATTAAACGTATTGTCTTCGCTGGGGCATGCCAGGAGCCGGGTGGGTGACCGGCGCGCTATTTTGCGGGCCATTTCACTTGATGCCTGTACGTGGTACGTTTCAAATATATATTTGCAAAGCTTTAATGGGTTTTTATGGCAGCTATTAGCTTTGCCTGCGGCTCCACTCGCATGTCATTCGATTTTTAGAGATTCTTTATGAACACTAATATTATTAAGACGAAAGATTACATCACATACATTGATCTGATTCTGAGGTAAGTAAAGCTAAAGTACTTGTAATGTATTCGGTGCATTCGGTAGTGACCCTGCCCCATGCGCCAAGAGTTGTGGGTTCGATTCCCACCCAGAACAAATATTCCTATGATGAATACTTGTGTTTGTTCTGTGTCTGGATGTTAATATCCAATATTTAAGTATATATTTTTAATACCACTGTTGTTTCTGATATCCGTAACACAAGTGCTTAAGCTACTTACCTCAGAGTCAGATGTTGTCGGATATTTATAATTATTTATTTATTATCAAGTCCGAGACATGCATGGATCTTGTTGGTTTTATTTTATTCACAATAATTGTATGTACTCTTGACAACAGCCTATATTGCTCAGTCAAATACCATGAAAGAGGGATCAACGTCAGAATGATTGGATTAAACGTATTGTCTTCGCTGGGGCATGCCAGGAGCCGGGTGGGTGACCGGCGCGCTATTTTGCGGGCCATTTCACTTGATGCCTGTACGTGGTACGTTTCAAATATATATTTGCAAAGCTTTTATGGGTTTTAATGGCAGCTATTAGCTTTGCCTGCGGCTCCGCTCGTATGTCATTCGATTTTTTAGAGATTCTTTATGAACACTAATATTATTAAGACGAAAGATTACATCACATACATTGATCTGATTCTGAGGTAAGTAAAGCTAAAGTACTTGTAATGTATTCGGTGCATTCGGTAGTGACCCTGCTCCATGCGCCAAGAGTTGTGGGTTCGATTCCCACCCAGAACAAATATTCCTATGATGAATACTTGTGTTTGTTCTGTGTCTGGATGTTAATATCCAATCCAATATTTAAGTATATATTTTTAATACCACTGTTGATTCTGATATCCGTAACACAAGTGCTTAAGCTACTTACTTCAGAGTCAGATCAATGTATGTGATGTAGTCTGATATGTATATATGTACTGATTTATATATTCATACGCATTTAGCAATAAGCTGGTGTTTTGAAATTACGAAGACTCATTAAATTTTTTTTGTACGTATGTTTAGTCAGAAAGTGTGCTCTACTGTTCAGCCTAGCTAAATCCGCAATCAATTTGGATCGTTAGGCCACGCCTGAGCATGAGTGAGGACTGTTAATGGGTCTGGCGATTGAAATCTTTGCGCTTGATAACATCTAATTGTAAGATCGCTCCGTCACACGCACCCTTCTATCAATTAGCAATAAGCTCGCTGATCGAGTTATGGATAGTAATAATAATTATGGATAAAAATTATAGACAATGGTTTTAGTTTGGTTTTATTATACAAGCCTTTATTGTCACAATCACGCGATTATAATAAAGACTTGTTTAATAAAACCAAACTAAAAAGCAGTATAATTTATTATTTATTTATTTGTCCCATGTTGATCTAGGACTTGGCCCATGTTGATCTGGGACAAAAAAAAAAGAATGTGCCAACTGTGGTTCTTGCCTAGTATGTCGTAAAAGGCGACTAATGGTTTACAGGTTTTTGGGTATGTGATTGTGTAGGTGACAGGTTAGCCGCTTGTCACTGCTTTTTCACAATTTTCCATCTGACCCAGCCCGGCTTTATTTTTTGGCTGAATGTGGTTAAAGGGGCATGCGGCCCATTTGACTCTGCCTACCCCTTCGGGGATTATGGGTGTGATGTTATGTATGTATGTATTTATTTATTTAATAAGGCTTACCAACTTATACTTAAAAAAATCACATTATGAAGAAAATATATCCAAAAAATGTGAAATTTAAATTTTTTGGATATAGGAATAATATTAATATATTATTTTGTCTAGCTAATGTTTTGACGGGACTGCCTGCCTTTTACCTTCGTAACTATAAAATATCGGAACTAGAAAAATGGAATCATGGTTTCACATCCATCGTTATTTAAATATGTAGTTCCCCTCAGCCAGTTCAGTCAGTCAGTCAGTCTATACTAAATACAAAAAAACTAGATTTCTGAACTGGAAATAGTCCGGCTTTGAATCTTCACATGCGAGAGGCCACGTGAAGCGCCTGTTTTGCTACCACCGCCCCTAATACACATACATACATACATAACTCCACGCCCATAATCCCCGAAGGGGTAGGCAGAGTAGTAGTAATACGCAATTGAATTTATTCTACTGCACTTCCAAATATGGCATACAATTTTTCTTACGGAATCCAAATCTCCCGGCATACCTTGTGGTCTATCCTATTCCGCCGGTCGTGGCTCTGCGACCGGACCCTGACCAGGTGCGCGCCCTCCGACGTGTGGTTGACCATGGTCTCCCTGATGCTGGAGTGCTCGCGGTACTTGCCGGACTTCCTGCGCGTCTTGCTGCAGCACAGCGTCTCCTTGAACGCTATGCGGTATCTGACAACAAGATTTAAATGAGATCGTGTATATTCTACATACTTTATAAGAGGTAGATATAATATTGAATGTCTTAATTTATTGTTAGGTACACCCATATAAAAATAGTCATATTATATAGTTAGTATCGCTAAAATTTTAAAACGGGTAATTCTACAGTTTAAAAAGAAAATGTGGAACAATGGAAAATCCAAGAACTGGATGGCCACCGGCCCGCTAGTAATAAATTAATATCAGACAACATCACACAACTATCCCATGTTAGTCAGGGACTTAAAAAGAATATGCCAACTGTAGTTCTTGTCTATCATGTCGTAAAAAGGCGACTAATGGTATATCGGGTTTTGGGTGTGTGATTGTGTAGGCGACAGGTTAGCCGCTTGTCACTGCTTTTTAACAATTTTCAATCTAACCCAGCCCGGCTTTATTTTTTGCTGAATGTGGTTGAAGGGGCATGCTGCCCCTTTGACTCTGTCTACCCCTTCGGGGATTAAGGGCGTGATGTTATGTATGTATGTAAAATCACATGATTAAACTGATTTCAAAGTACTAAGCTTAAAGCTCTTTTGGCATGAAAATCGAAATCATATCAGATATCAGGCACAGAGCGGTGGTAGCTCAATGGTAAGGACACGCGCCTCTTTACCGAGGAGTGCGGGTTCAAACCCGGGCATGTATCTCTAGATTTTAAAAAATCTATGTACATATTTATACCACTAGCTCGACGGTGAGGGAAAACATCGTGATGAAACCTGCAAATTCAAACAACTTTGAATTTGTAACCATGATCCAAAAATTGTCTGGTTCCCCTATCTTAGGGTTGCGAAGGTCAGATCGGCAGTCGCTTCAATGTAATTACCAGACTCGCTAAATCCTGGATCATGGTCTAAGCGGACCCCGTCTAAGCACGGGACATAACGCTAGGAAGATGATGATCAGATATCGGGCACGATATAAACGCCTAGACCCGAAACGAATACTTGTATCATCCAGAAATATTTATCCTGGTGCTACGATCGAACCCGTGCGCCTCGCGTTCGAGGCAGAGTCGGAATCACTACTCCACTGGGGCTGTCAAAATTTTTGAACTACTTAGTTGCCATTATATAGATAATGTGATAGTAAACGGTAGGCGGTTAAGCCCATTTGAAAGGTTAAAAGGTAATTTCAAACGCCCCAGAGGTATCACAACACAATCACGTAGCAACGGGATTGCGTACTTAACTTTAGCCCTCGTAAAGATATTTAGACTTACCTAGTTATTTGTTTGATGGATCATGACTGTTGAAGAGGCGCGTAAGGTGTGTAAGGACGTGCCATATGGCGTTCGGTTCTCTCTGCCTACCCCGCTAGGGAAGTGGCGTGAAGTTTAGTTTAGTTTTTATTTGTTTGTTTAGTTCAGTAAACTTTGGTCAACAGACTTTATTGCGGACTGAAGTGTCCTCAGGATCCTCAGGACAAATATTAAATTTTTCCTGAGGAACTGCCGGCAATAGTCGACCAGGGTATTGCCAAAGATTATTTGTATGACCTTTTTGGATCGACACCTTAAAATACCTACATATCTATTTACTTCGTCAACATACATACATAACATCACGCCCATAATCCCCGAAGGGGTAGGCAGAGTCAAAGGGACAGCGGGCCCCTTTAACAATTGAGCCAAAAATAAAATGGGCTGGGTTAGTTGGAAAATGTTTGTCGCCTACACAATAGGCGACAAGGTAGCCAGTTTTCACATACCTACCCAAAACCCGATATACCATTAGTCGCCTTTTACGAAATGCTAGGCAACTTTACTTCGTCAAATTCTTCAAAAGACTCCCTGCGTTAATTATATGTACAAGTATTCCTTTGATTCATTATTGATCTTATCTAATTAGGAAAATTAAACGTTTCCCCGCACTTCCTAACGGGAAAATTACTTGAAACAATGTGGTACCTTGAACTAAAAATAACAATTAGGATCTTTTATGCTACCACTTGTTGTGCTAATTGTACAACAACATAAAAGCCTTATTATCCTCTAATTTCTTCATTAATACGTACATCCTTATATAATCCTCACGCAAAGTTAATTTACCTGCGTTTACGTTGTGAAAACATTCTTACACCTGCTGAACTGAGAAAATATACGGAAAGGGAAATTTCCCGGAAAACATGGAACATTAACAAGCCGAGTTGATTTTGATCGCTTGGGCAATTCATTTGGGATGTTGAGTGATATATTCGTATACTTCTTAGTACTTATTCAGAGGTATAAAAGGAGCACTTGATCTGGTTATTGGAGGAACATAATGGTTCCAAGGAAAAACGAATAAATGTTTTGTGTTTTACTCGTGAGATATCTTTTTCCGGCGTATTATTAATACGTGTAGTTTATAAAATTTTTAATAGCTCTTCATAAATGCTTATCTCCTTTTTTTTTATTTACTTCTGCGATGGGGTAGATATTATCATTTGACTGGCTCGATGGCTCATTCGGTAGTGACCCTGCCCCATGCGCCAAGAGTTGTGGGTTCGATCCCCACCCAGGACAAACATTCGTGTGATGAATACTTGTGTTTGTTCTATGTCTGGATGTTAATAATAATAATAATAAATTCTTCAGACTGACACAACAATTCCCTAGTCCTAAACTAAGCTTACAAGCTTGTGCTATGGCTACTAGGTGAACGGATAGACATACTTAAATACGTTTATAAACATTATTACAAATATCCATGTTCATCACACGAAATATTTGCCCCTAGCGGGATTCGAATCCGCGACCCTTGGTTTCGTAGTCAGGGTGTCTGACCACTCGACCAACGGACCAATCAAAGTTAATATCTAATTAAAGGAAAGTTTTCTAATCTGACCTCTGACATTTCTAAGTCGTGACACTAATTAGTACATAATGTCACACGTAAGAAGGCCTACTTGATTTGTGGAGGATCAAGGTGTTCTTCATGGGACAGGGCTTAATGTTAATCTCTCGTAAGCACGTGTTTAAGTCTAAGCACTAAACTTGGCTTGATTAATGGTCTGCCGCTTTCAAACATAGCCTGGAATTACCGTCTTCACATGCCGGCTAAAATTACCTCTTCGTTTGAAATACGCGACGCAGGCACAAAGTCAGATTAGAAAAGTTGGTTTTGTTGTTAAAATATTCAAGTTTAACTTAACTTTGTTGTTAAAATATTTGCATATCATATAATAAGTGTGTACCCATTTAAGCTGACTACTATTATAATGCTATAATACTCACCATCCAACATACACATTCATTAACATTCTACACTCCGGGAGGTTCCACCCCTTGAACTTAATATCTTGATCTTTTGTAACAACATTGTTTAACAAATAATTTATTAATTGGATAGGATCTGCACTAAAAATAATAATTAATATAACATAACTGTATCCCAGGGAAGAGCGCTGAAGTCTGATATACAGGTTAATTAATAACCTAGTTCAGAGGCAGATGTAAGAAAATAATAGATAAATACCTTATTTTGTTCATTTAGACTGTAAGTGCATTTGGTTTTGTCATCCATTGATGTTGTTAATAAATGTATTATTATTATATAAATGTGAAAGTAACTCTAACTCTTCTGTCCCGACACTTATTTTGTCCCGGTAACAGATTGCACGTGGTTAGAGCACGGGGTAGAATTATCCCTCCGCCATGGTCATTGGTTTGTCGTACTGTCGGGGGGCTTAGTAAGCTATGGACTTGGACCATCCAGAGCTGACGCTAAGAGGTGGACCCCGAAGTGGGCCGCGACTAGGGTCTTGCCCGCCAGTCGCGTCACCGGCCGCAGCCTTACCTGCGCCCGGCAGGGGCGCCCTGCCGATGCGTTGCGGTGAACACGGGAGGCACTGGCACTCCTGCTAGTTATCGGTCTCTCTGAATTCTATAAGTTAAAGTTTGACGTTTCTTTTTAACCGACTTCAAAAAAAGGAGGTTTTTTTTTTTTTTTCAAAGATTTGAATAATAATTCTTTATCAATGACTATTTTATCATATTGCTTCCGAATAGACTAAATTACTTTAACTCGATTGTTTCTGAGTTACAAAGATAGCATTAGGTGCCTACAAAAGACTTATATGTTAAGCTATAATTCAAAAATAATTTCCCTGCTCATTTCTTGTTTGAAGTTAACATGAACATTATACCTTCTTCCTTTCTCCATTGATGTGTAATTAAAGCGAAACTGATTCACTTCATTACAACGAAGATCCAAGGGAATTTGTTTGCAAAGTCGCTAAAATATGCACAAAGCATTTAATTGATTTTCTAATAGGTACTTTCCGAATACCAATTAGGCTAAGCCGGTTGATATTCTTAATAAAGTTGAGCAATTGAATGGGGTTCTTAGATCTACACAAAATTACTCTTTAAATGTACTATTCAATAAGACCAGTTTATTCTGCAAGCAATTTCGCCGACGAAAGATATTCGATAATAAGTTATCGAGTCAACAGCAAAGAAATCAGAGTTCATAAAGCAATTCCATCTATAATGCTCTATTGATTTTCGCAGTTCTATTCTGTGATAAGCTTTTTTATAGATTATTAGGTTCTTAATAAGAGTATTAGATCTCTTATTAAATTTAGTAGATCAGGTCTCAATGCCTCTTCTATTTGAATTCACAAATGTGAAGAGATAGATAGGTACTGAATGTTAAGGGCCTGTTTGACTAACCCTGATGTAATACCTATTATTGCAGAGAAATGTACCTATACACGGGCCATAAAAGCAGTGAAATGTTAAGATTGTGGATTTATGACTGCAAAGAGAACTAAACGCAGAAAATGGGGACAGGAAAAATGGGATAGGATTCAATGAAGTCTTATGTCGGCTGATGAGCCAATACTGTATTATTTTTAACCGACTTCAAAAAAAAGGAGGAGGTTATCAATTCGACTGAATTTTTATTTTTTTTTTTTTTTTTGTATGTATGTTACTCGATATCTCTGAGAATTGATAACCGATTTCCAAATTTTTTTTTTTAATCGAAAGGGTTTATTAGTACCTCAACATAATTATTTAAACAAACAATACTTATTGGAAATGGTACTCATAATTTCTCTAGAAAGTTGTTTATCAGCTAGGTTAACGATACACTATCTCTCTTGACCCGCTATCTGTCTGTTGAGGTAAACAAAGCGTCTACCCTCCGTTTACACATTCATTGAGAGTTTCAATTATAAGTGAAGTGAAGTTTAGTTAGTTCAATAATAAGTCTTAGTAGAAGATCCGAAACGAAGTCGATCTTTACCGAGCTGTTATTAGGATAAAACATATTTTATAATAAACTAGCAGCGGTTTGACCCGCGTAATTCCCGTTCCCTTAGGCTATATTTTATCCCCATATTCCTATGTTACTTCCGGATGATGTAGCTTTCCAATGGTGAAAGATTTTTTTAAATCGGCATAGTAGTTTTTGAGTTTATTTATTACATACACAAAAGCACAAAAATACAAATCTTTCCTCTTTTAAATATTAGTATAGATATACTAAATATTAGAAAATAAATATATTAAATTTTATACTTTTAGTCAGGATAACATTTTCTTATTATCTTGATGTTGCAACATTTCATTAAAAATATTTTTTAAAAATATAATTAATAATACTCAGTCCAGGATTTTTTTGCCAACCCATTTTTAATATATTTTCTAATATATAATATTTATTATAAATTATCAGCTCGGTGAAGATCGGCTTAGGATTGGACCTTAGATCATCTTTGTCTAAACAAATTGATTGCCTTCATTACATGTTTAGGTGAACGACCAGCTAGGCTTTTAAAATTTTCTACCAAACTCCACGTAGGTTTAGCTTTAAGAGCTTACTGGTCCCAGATATTGTCTACCTCATCGGAGATTGCGGGAGTAGTAGTATGTACAGATGTCAAATAAAGATACCTTTCCCTTAGCCCCTTACCCTTGATTCTATAATAAGTTTGATAAAAACTTTTTTAATGTCCCATGTTGGTCTGGAACTTGGCCCATGTTGATCTGAGACAAGAAAAAAGAATGTGCCAACTGTGGTTCTTGCCTAGCATGTCGTAAGAGGCGATCAGGTTGAAGGGGCTTGCTGCCCTTTCGAGTCTGCCTACCCCTTTTATGGGCGTGATGTCATGTATGTAATTATTTTTTAAATAAAAATAAAATAGTAGGTTCTAGAGACTTTGGATGTTTCTTTAGTGGAGAACAATAAACGAAATAGGATATAGATTCGAATGCAAACTGAGCTACAGTCAAATCAGATCTGGCCAATGGTAACATACCTGTGGCTCATCAGGTTGTAGAGTATGGGGTTGACTGTCGCAGACACGTAGTAGAAGGCGCCGGCCACGTAGAACAGGTGCGTGTTGATGGTGTGGTAGTGCTTCGAGCTGGTGCCGTAGATGAAGAACAGCCGCTGGAAGTGGAACGGCGCCCAGCACACGAAGAATGCAACCACCACCGCCGCTGGACAAATAACATTAATAATAATAATAAATAAATATCCGACGACATCACATACATTGATCTGACTCCGAGGTAAGTACCTTAAGCACTTGTGTTACGGATTCTGATATCCGTAAATATTAAAAAAGTAACTGCAGCTTTAGGTTATTGTCTCGGAACTCGGTTTTTGTGAGGAAACCGGCAGACGTAATCAAGTATGAGTGTGTAACATGATGCAACTTGTCTGGTTCCCCAATTAGGCTACAAAGGTTAAAGGTCCAGATTATAATAATAATAAAATAAATATAAGACTACATCACATACATTGATCTGACTCCGAGGTAAGTAGCTTAAGCACTTGTGTTACGGATATCAGAATCAGCAGTGGTATTACAAATATATACTTAAATATTGGATATTAACACCCAGACACAGAACAAACACAAGTATTCATCATACGAATATTTGTCCTGGGTGGGGATCGAATTCACAACTCTTGGCGCATGGGGCAGGGTCACTACCGAATGCGCCATCGAGCTTGAAATGAACATTATGTATATAACATATTACACTAGCTGTGCCCGCGGTTTCCCCCGCATGTATGGTTAATGTTATATAGCCTATAAATAGGCTATAATATTTATCTAACACTATGGTGGTAGATTCATATTATTAGTTGATTTTTTTTGTTGAATTGACGATTTATAAGTGTTTGTTTCAAACCTATATAAATAAAGAGTATTTTGACTTTGCCTTTGCCTGTTTTTCTTTTCAAATCGGCCCAGTAGTTCAAGCAATTGAACAAACAAATAAAATCCTTCTGATAATCTCATTTATCACCGAGTTATTGTTATAAATGCGTTGTTGGAATGGGAGTGTAGGTATCAGAAATAAAACTAACATACGATGCTTCTTTTTTGTTCTTCAATCGAACTACCCAGCTTTAAACTGGAATCATTACACCTTAGTTAGTTAGTTGGGCATTTGTTTTCCGCACTTAGCCTCATAAGCGGGCCATTGTGCGTAAATGATCACTGTACCACTACAGTGATCATTCAAACTTACCCTTCAAACACCCTTACCCATTCAAACCACTTTAGCTCCTTCCAGAAGGCAACATTACACCTTAATGATTTTAGTTCACTTCTAGATTATTTCTATTCATGATGTTTATAATCCCTATTCCAGGTAACTCGGAGTTTTTGAGATCCAGTTCTGTTTCAGCATTACCTACATGTCACTTCAGTAAACGACTAAGCTTATGGGATTGACAGACACTCGCACAAAACTCTAGCTCGCCAACGGAAATAGCGGTTGGGACTGACCTGGTTCTGAAGAAAACAAAACGGATTAGTAATACGTTGTTACGTAGATGGAATTGTTATTCCAGCGCTAAAATGTCTGATATTCTCTGGATCTGATATCTGACAATATGCATATTGTTGTATAATTAATTAATACACCACATTTTAGTTAATGCGTTTATTGAATCCGTTACCTTAACAACCATAGTAGAATACTTTTTAAAAATAACTGTTGTTAATATTTTAGAGTTGATATATCTAGCACTCTTCCCCACTTACAAATAAAAACAAAACAAAACTTAAAAGATAACTTCTTAAAATTACTAACTAAAAGTTATAACTCTTGACTGCAGTGAAGAAGTTGGTTGTCATGTCGTTTCCACTGCAAACCATCGACCTCTACCATATATACATGTAGGAAGTAGGTCAGCCATACTGAATAAGAAGTTAGGGATCTCAGGATAAATCAAGCTTTTCAATGTCTAAATTAGGATTACTATTACTTTCCAGAACTAAATTCTTATTAATCCCAATACCCAATTATCTCTTGTGGTAAATACCTAGGGTTTTACCACAAGTGAATATTGTTTTTTTAATTATAAATTGCCACAGGACACTTTTGCAATTAACGATAATAATTAATTTAAATTAATAATTACTTTTAAATTAATTATCCGAGAGCGTCTAGGATAAGCTAGCTTAGTACAACCAGTGCACCGAGCAACGCCAGAGCCAAGACTGCCCGCTCCGTCGCTGCGCGGTCCTTTTTATACCCGTTGCAAAACAAGTCGAGTAGAGCGGGGCGGTGGGGAGCGCTCGGTGGCGTGATCGGTGCACGTGGTGTTTTGCTACACCGGTGTACAATGACGTCGCTGTCATGCCGACATACATATATTAAAAAAGCTTTTGTTTGAAAAAAATCAATGACAAAAACAAGTTTATTCATAATACATCCATATCATCACGCCCACAATCCCCAAAGGGGTAGGCAGTTCAAAGAGCAGTAAGCTCATTAAACCACATTTACCAATAAATATAGTCAGTAAGGTTAGATGGAAAATTGTGAAAAAGTACATAGTGATAAGCTAGCTCGTCGCCTGTTCTATACTATACTATACTAATATTATAAAGCTGAAGAGTTTGTTTGTTTGCTTAAATGCGCTTATCTCAGGAACTATCGGTCTGATTTAAAAAAAAAATCAGTGTTAGATAGCCTATTTATCGATGAATTATTGTAATTGGCATCTGCCGTTTAATTTGAATTAAAATAAATAAATAAATAAATAATTATTTCAACATTGACCATAAACGCGGATGAACCGCGCGCACAGCTAGTTTGATCATAAACCCAATAAATCGTTTTTTTTTCCAGACTGACTAATTCCCTAGTTCCAAACTAAGCTTATGCTTGTATTATGGATACTAGGCGAACGGATAGACATACGTAAATACGTTTATAAACATCCATGATTGAGTACAAATATCCATGTTCATTTCACGAAATATTTGCCCCTCATAGCCTGGCGGGATTCGAACCCGCGACTCTTGGTTTCGTGGCCAGGGTCTCTAACCACTCGATCAACGGGCCAGTCAATTGATGTAAATATACACTGTCCCATGTTAAACTGGGACTCCAAAAGAATGTACTCTTACCATCTGTTCCTTGCCCCGTATGTCGTGACTAATGGCGTCTTGTGTTTTCGATATTTCCCCGCCTAGATACTACGAGGTAGGTAGGGTACATATTGACTGTTTTACAATTTTTCATCCAAGCCACTCAATTAAATTTTCGGTTGAAAGTAGTTTAACACGTTCGCGTGAACTACGTCGCACGACGTCGTGAGTATAATGCTTAGGAAACGGCGCAACGTCTTATGACGTCCTAAAGATTATGATATGTATTACGGCCGAACGTCGCCCGACGTCTAGTTTAAGAGTAAATTCATATACCGTTGCTCCTTTGCGCCGCATTACATCCTATTTTTGTAGTTTGTTGCGCCGTGTAGCTTATTTACATGGTGTATGTCTTACGGCGCGACGTCTTCACACGTTGCTTTATTCCGTACAAAATTGTTTGGAAAAAAGGTTGCGCCGTTATGCATCATTTTGGACATGTGGTTGCTCATGCGAACGTGTTAAGGCCTTTATTGTTCTTTGAATGTTGCTTACCCCTTCGGGGATTGCAGGCGTGATTATGTTTTGTTAAACGTATGTTAAAATACAGGTTCTATAGTTGAAGTAAATGTAATATGGAAGAAAAGCTTTGCATTTTTATTTTATTTAAATGATAAAAATGTTTGGACAAGATGATCTGCTCGCATGCACAGTGAAATTTTTAGTCATGTTATTTTAATGTACCACATATTAGAGATATGTAAAACATGTTTTAAAAAAAAGGCTATCTGTTGAGTTTCTTGCGGCACCTCTTCTCATCAGGCCATTTACGTCGAGGTGCTGGTAGGGTAAAAAAGTGTGACGTGCAAAAGAATTTGTTACAAATCTACTTGCAACTAACTAACTAAACTCCACGCCACTTCCCTAGCGGGGTAGGCAGAGAGAACCGAACGCCATATGGCACGATCCTTACACACCTCACTCGCCTCTTCAACATTCATAATCCTTTTCATACAAGCTCTACGATTTTTATGACTCCTAACATCACCTTCTTTTAATACACGACCAATCTGGTCGTGGTAGGTGAGCCTGGGCCTTCCGCGGCTCCTACATCCTTCCACATTCGCATTGTATATCTGTTTAGTCAATCTTTCGTCATCCATTCTTTCCACATGTCCGAACCACCGGAGCATGCCTCTTCTTACCTTGACTCCGACGCTGTCCTTCAGACCAACTCTCTTTCTTACATCATCATTCCGAACGCAGTCTGTGAGCGATACACCGCAGATTTTCCGCAGCGCACGCATCTCGACCGCGTTTATTCTACTTTCATGCTCTTTCTGCCATACCCAACTCTCGCTTCCATATGTTAGCGTAGGAATCAGCACCGCATTGTGTATGGCGAGCTGGGCCTTCTGGCTTAAGATTTTGCTGCCTAAAAGTTTTCCTAACGCTCCATTCACCCTATTCCCTGCATTCACTCTTCTTTCTATATCAGCGGAGTACCTTCCATCTCTACTAAATGCAGATCCTAGATATACAATTTCATTCACCTGTTCCAGCACTACATCGTCAACCGTTATCCTTGTATCCGTTCTGGTTTCATCTCTTTCAAACACCATAATCTTTGTTTTCTTCGCATTCAAATGTAAGCCTCTCTCCTTGCAATCATCTTTCAATGTTGTGACTAGTTGCTGCAGATCCGATGCCGACTCTGCTAGAAGTACGGCATCGTCCGCGTAAAGCAGGCAGTTCACAACCAGGTCACCCATACGCACTCCAACATTCATAGATCTAATCCTCTGGAGACAATGGTCGAGATATAGGATAAACAGCAGAGCAGACAGCACGCATCCTTGTTTGACACCAATATTGACGTCAAACCAGGGTGACAGGCTGCCCTCCACTTGCACGCATGCCGTACATCCCACATAGGTGGACTGCGCAGCACGAAGCAATGCTCCATCAATCCCATATCTCGGCAATATGTCCCAAAGGTCCTTTCGTACAACCCTGTCGAAGGCCTTCTCCATATCCACAAAACCGCAAAAAACCCTCTGACTTTTGGCCAGATGCTTCTCCACGATGTTGCGAAGAGAGAAAACTTGATCCGTGCAACCTCTACCATTCCGGAAACCTCCCTGTGCCTCCCACAACATTCCATCAGATTTCACCCTCATTCTCCTCTCAATAATCTTGCCATACACCTTTGCTGCTAAGCTGATCAAACTGATGGCTCTATGGCTGGCACAGTCCATACGTGACCCAGCACCCTTGTACAGAGGCACGATAACTGCCCGTCTCCAGTCCATTGGGACCTTTCCGTTTCTCCAGCATAGATTGCACAAGAACCAGAAAGCGTCCTGGACGCTAGCGCCACCTAGCTTGATCATCTCCGCAGATACCTTGTCTATTCCCGCGGCCTTTCCACTTTTCAGACTTCGTATCGACCATTCAATCTCATTCATAGTGATGTCTTCATCAGACGCTGGCACCACAGAATCAGACATAGCCTCACTCTCAGTGCCAACATCAGAGACATACTCATACATTTCTCCAAAATATTCACTCAACCGTTCTAACACCTCGTTCGGGTTTGCAAGAATGTCACCAGCTTTAGATTTAATCTTACTCATTCCGGATGCCGACGAATATCCCCGAGACCTCTTAACCTCCCTCCAAAAGAGCTTGGAATTAGCCTCGAAACTATTCGTCAGTCTCCTTTCTTCATTCATAGCTACTCTTTCACGCTTCTCTTTCACTAAGGCTTTGGTTTCACTCTTGCAATAACGGTATATTTCTTTCTTCATCTCAAGCATACTTTCATCCATTTGCAAAGATGAGACATAATCAAGCCAGGCCTTCTTCTTTCTCGCTACGGAGGCTTTGACCTCCTCATCCCACCATGCGTCACCTTTCATTGTTCTACGTCTCTTTGCGCATCCACATGCCTCTTTTGCACTGTCCACCATGCTCTCTTTCAAAATGTTCCAGCAATCATCAACATCTAAGCCAGAAAGACTCGCATTCGCAAGTCTTTCATTGACTAAGCCTACATACACACTCCTTACACTTTCATCTTCCAGTTTTTCATTCCTTATCCTTTCAGTGCCTCCGCATGGAGTACGCACTCGCCAGTGCCTCCACTTCTTGAAAAGCCCAGCAAACCGGCATACTACCAGGTAGTGGTCTGTTTCAAGAGTAGGGCCTCTGTAGGCTCTTGTATCCAATATACTATTGCGGAGGCGGCTATCGACTAAAATCAAATCAATCACACTTTTTTGGTCATTCCGTCTCCAAGTATACGTGTGAATATCCTTATGACGGAAAATAGTGTTTGCCACAAGGAGGTTCCGTTCCAAACATACTTCCAAGATTTGCTTACCAGCATCATTCACTCTCTTGTCTCCATATGGGCCAAGGACTGCTTCATAGTCAGATCGCTTGGTGCCAACCCAACCATTCAAATCTCCACACATAATTATCCTCTCATTTTCTTCAGTCAGGTCCAGAATTTCTCTAACAGACTCCCAGAACTCCTCTAGTTCTTGGGGACTGGCTGAGCTTACTGGCGCATAGCCTGCAACCAGAAAGACTCGCGTAATACCCAGTTTAATACGAACCCA
Source organism: Glyphodes perspectalis (assembly GCA_951394215.1). NCBI lineage: Eukaryota > Metazoa > Arthropoda > Insecta > Lepidoptera > Crambidae > Glyphodes > Glyphodes perspectalis. Next base: position 412,780 of record OX596218.1, read on the forward strand.
GAGGAGTCTCGGGCCAACTAATCCATAGTCTTTCACACCAGAGACTAAACGAGAGGAAAGCACTACTCCAACTCCACCGCTGGCATGACAATTCTGTTCCACACCAGACCACAGAGCCATCATACCACCGGGAAGCTCATCTGCATCGCTGCCCTTCCGCTTAGTCTCTGTCAAGCACAGAACATCCAGGCGTCTCTCATTCATTACGTCAATCATCTCATACATCTTATCTTTCATTCCACCTCTTACATTCCACGTGCCTATACGGCACTCTGTTCTCCTCGTTCCGCAGTGTCCGGCGTGGCGTGAAGGGTGGCGGCCCCCTTCGCCGCACTCGCCACTTTTCGCACCGACGAGGGCTCGTCGGTGCGCGTCGCATCGGGGGAACGCCCTACCCCGCTCTGCGGAATTAGATCGGTCCAAGGTTGCAATCCGAGAGATCGGACTGGCAGGAGTCGCGACGAGCACGCCCTTGGCACATGACCCCCTAAATCTACTTGCAGAAATAAATAATTTCAAATAATTTCATTTCATTTTATTTCATTTAAAACTGTCTATAAAATATTATTTTAAAATATGTATTGTAATGTTTTATATTGTACGATTACCTAGAACTCTTACCTCGTTAGAGCCGGACATCTACTTTAACATATAATGATATAATCAATTAGTTACAAACATGAATCATTGTTTTGTAACTTTAAAAAAAATTGTTGCATTCCTGCTTATTTTAAAATGAAGTTCGAGAACTTTTCTACGACTAGTTACACAAATTTCAGCTTTGTAGGGAACTAGATTTAAATTGTGGCCTGGGGCTAATTAGCTAAGTTGTTTAATGAACAAAAAGCAAAATGAACCTGCCCGCCGTGACGCGAGCAGTTTTTTAATTAAGCTTGCAATTTGCGGTGGATCTGACGTTTGTAATTGATGAACAGCCTTCATCGAGTTATTGTTCAATATGGGGCATTAGGATAATATGCCCCTGATATATCCGGCTTTCTCGCCGGTGGTTGGATGTTTGGGGAGACAGATCCCTTTTTCGAGGAATTTAGTCGTAATACCGACGCAGCGGAGTGGAATTAGGAGCAAATTCAGGGTAACGCGACAGTATCGGGAACTGGATCCTACAGTTTAAGTTGAATTGTAAAATTTTTGGTATTCGTTCAAGTTGTTAGTTTGCGTCTTCCGAATATTTCTCACAATGAATAAAATATATGAAAAAATAAATATATTCCCTTTGGCTAAATCTTTTTTCCTATTATCGTTTTTGACAATAAGGAGTTTGATTTTCCAAAAAATGAAATATTATATTGAGTAAATTTTCACTAACAATAAATTGCATCTATTGTAAAAAAAATTGTTGGATTTTTTCAGCTGGCACGTTGCCAAGCTTGGCACGTCTCGCGCGCGGCAGCGTGGCATGATCGGACTGACACGGATGGGCGTATCTATGACTGACATACTTATTTGCTTCCTTTACTGATTTTCTGTGACAGTTAAAATGGAACTCTGATTCTGTTGGTTAACCAACCAATTTCCATTCTTCACCGTTTTAAAGTCTACTTATTGTTTTACCAAAGTGTCACACAATGTTAAGTATTTATTTGCAATGCACGTGGCTATAAAATAAAGATTATTTGAACTTTTATTGTAGCTAACGCTATAAGCCGTACGACCAGAGGAGTGGTATCTGATCTTGATTTTTTTTAATTATTCCGTTTCAAAAAAATCGATATGGCACTTGCTACGGCCTGTTTGGCTTATTAGATAAAAAGGGGTTTATAGTAAGATATTGATTGATGAAGGGTTGATTAGTTTAGGGCTTATATATATAGTGGTACAATAAGCCACTCATTACTGTCTGTAATATATATGTACATATCATGACGCCTGCAATCCCCGAAGGGGTAGGCAGAGACCGAAGAGCAATGAGCTTTTTTAACCACATTTAGGCAAAACCAAGATTGGTTAAGCTTATGTTGGGCTAAATAGAGTACTAAAAGAAGAAGCCCAGCTTTATTTTTGGCTGAATGTGGTTGAAGGGGCATGCTGCCTCTTTGACTCTGCCTACCCCTTCGGGGATTATGGGCGTGATGTTATGTATGTATGTAAAAGAAGAATTGTCATTATTACATTTTTCCACAGAATAAATATGTGTAGTGGTAGATCAATGTCCATTCGTATATGTATTTATTCGTGACTGAGTGATAAACATTTACAGGTAAAAAAAATTATATAGCCTATAGCCTTCTTCGATAAATGGGCTATCTAACACTGAAATATTTTTTCAGATCGGACCAGTAGTTCCTGAGATTAGCGCGTACAAGCAAACAAACAAACAAACTCTTCAGCTTTATAATGTTAGTATGGTATAGTATAGATGTGATCAAGCAGATTTTATGTTGACATTGTTGGACTGGGCGCCTAGTTTACAGGTAAGGAAACCTATTCAACCACTGGTCGTGGGTTCGAATCCTTGTAATAATTTTAGACTTGTATACAAATGGTTTTGATTGGATGGATGGATTTATAATATAAAAAAAAAAACAATATTAATTTAAATACGATAACTGTCATATACATATAGACGATTGGAGTAATTTTTATTACGTCTTATCATGTTTATAGCGTGTTATAATTATAATAAGACTTACCCAGCATCCTAATGATAGTCTTCCTGGATTGGGCTTGACGCGCCTCGCCGTGGACGCTGCCATTAACACCGTTCAGGGTCCCTGGACTTCCTGGGTTGTGCGCGTGAGTTGACCTGGACACAAGATCAAGAATATTAGGATAGGTGCCTGTAAATACCTACCTACTTATGTAAAATTGAACTATGAGGCTGGGACATTAGAATAGTATAAAAATTATATAGAATAAAGTAGGCATGTAATCCAATTGCACTAATAAAATAGCGATTAATATTAATTTAAGATTGATTTATGATGGAGTAAATTTTAACAACGTTTATTAAAATGTTCTGAGAAAATGAAAAACTAGTACTCATACAGCTTATTCATTGGTTTATTCTGAAATAGAGCAGTTATTCCTGTACTAATTTTTCATTTAAATACAATATTAATTACGTGTACCAGTACTTTAAATGATAAAAATGTTGCATTGATCGAATATTCATCAACGTTCCATTAAAAAGCTTTTACCTTTGTAGACGGTTTTATTTCAGGTAGAAAATATGAAATCCAGGGAAAGGAAACAAATCAAATCTTGAGTGTTAATAATGAACTTTATGTTTTAATTCATTAACCTAAAACAGTTCATTCGTTTAAGTGGTTCCTGGTACCGGGGGGGAACAACCTGGACTGTATATTCGGTATCTTTTCAACCGACTTAAAAAAGGAGGACGTTCTTAATTCGACCGCACAAATGTAATAAAAATTCTACATATCTTAACATAAAATCACGCTCATTATCCCCGAAGGGGTGGGCAGAGTCAAAGGAACAGCAAGCCCCTTTAACTACATTCAGCCAAAAATAAAACTAGGCTGGGTTAGCTTGTCGCCTACACAATCACGTACCTAAAACCCGATATACCATTAGTCGCCTTTTACGACATGCTAAGCAAGAACTGACCAACAACAAGACCAGACCAACACGGGACAATGGGCTGGGTTCGATTGAAAATTGTGAAAATGTAGTGACAAGTGGCTAGCTCGTGGCCTACACAATCACATACCCAAAACCCCACCCTACATTTACAAGAAACATTTACTAGCGGGATTCGAACCCGCGACCCTCGGTTTCTCGACCAACGGGCCAGCCAAAAATGATTTACGAATTTATTTTGTGGCCTACAGTTAATATGAATAGTTACGAATCTCCGTTATACGTCTATCAATGTTCATAGCATATTAAGCTAGGATAGACTTTACCTTTGTGAACTCAAGGGTGTAATTACTTTGAAGTGAAGACAAACGTTTTGAGATACAAATTGTCTCAACATCTAAAGAGATGAACATCGACTATACAGAATTACTGAGATACAACAGTGCTCAAGATTAGCAATATTAGAAGGAAAATAATTTATCCAACGGTTGTCATTAAACTGCAAAATATTCTATTGTACATAAAAAGCTTCACAATTTTCTATATAACCCAGCCCAATTAAATTTTTTGGCTGAATGGTGTTATACGTAGGTACTCGCTGTCTTTTTGGCTCTGCCTACATGATAACTACAGCATGATGTTATGTATGCACATAAAAATGTTAGAAAATTCAAATTTATGGGTTTTCAAAACGAATTCTAGTTCGGTATTGAGGAAAAACATCGTGACATTAAAACAATTAAATGTGTAACTATGATAAAATGTTTGTCTGATTCTCATAAGTTACGAAGGTCTGATAGGTGCTTTAGAGCAACGTTTCTCAAACTTATGGCTCCACGTACCCCTTTTAAGTCTCCAGAGGACGGCGAACCCCGAGACTCAACACCCCCCCACTCAGAGTAGGTTCAGACCAGACAGGGGTCCGTAGGGGTTCGCGTACCTCCCTTTGACAAACGCTGCCTTAGAGTACCAGACCCAGGATTGTTCGAAACGGAACCTGACGACGAACAGGAAATAATGGTAGGAGAATGACGATGCTAACTTTCTTGGTATTTTTTTAATATCACGCCCCGAAGGGGTAGGCATAGTCAAAATAATAGCAATCACCTTTAACCCATTACAGCCAAAAAAAGAACTGAGCTAGGTAAGATAAAAAATTGAGAAAAAGTAGTGGCAAGTGGCTAGCTCGTCGCCTGCACAATCACATACCCAATTCACCATTAGTCGCCTTTTACGGCAGGATTATTCCACTTTGCCCCACCAAAGCGCCCCACTGGTGGGGCAAAGTGGAATGCTTTAAAATGCCAAGGAATACAGTTGGCACATTCTTTATAAGTCTTAGACACTTTCTAGGTATAGCCTCAGGTTACCTGTTTAATGCCTTGATAGACGTTTGTTTACACAAAGTTCACATCCATCTCTTTTACTGTTCTACATTTTCAAACATATCTAGAATAGACATTGTAGGCGCTCTGCAGGGACTCAGGACACGTGCGTGGCTTACGTTGCGGGCGTCAAAGGAACTATTTCTGGCACAAATTCGATATGGAACAAATAGCTTGGACATTATCAATACACACACAAGTCTTAAGCACCGGTAAACAGGCAATACGGCTTTCAATAGTCTAATATTAGCTCTATTTTCTTGTTATATTTCGTCAGAAACCTGGCAGATATAGTATTAATTTTTCAAACTGATCCGATTGAGTTTAGAATAATTGCGTCATCTGATACTGTCAATTCTGTACTTTGATTGGCTGCCTGGATTTAAAGCAAGATGCTGATTGGTAGGTTTAGTTTGGTTTAGATTGGACATAGTTGACATCAGTGACAAAATTTGTCGTCCCTAATACGTGGCCCGTTGTCTTCAATGTGATATTTATTTAATTAATTTGACACAAACAATTTTATATACATTTTGGTTAATTTCAAGTATCGAATAAGTTTATTCAATTAAGGCAAATAAAATACCAGAAATACCTTTTTAACTAGAATGGACTGGCATTATCTCTCTCATCCTTAATTTTGTGCGCATCAATAAAATACATATTAATAAGACCGGAAGAGAATTGAACTCTTTAATATTCATCAAGTTTCATAAGTCAAGTAGAACTGCTACCAGGAACACAGTATTATAACTTCAAACGTTCGCTATTTCATCCTGTAACCTTGTTAGAAAAGGTAAATCTGACAAATTTGACATTTGCAATAATTTGAATACGGATTAACTAGGTGCCTATAACCTTAGGAAATCCAAAGATTGACATACACCATTATATATTTGGACCAAGTAGTCAATAAGCTCTGTAAGTAGTTTATTCTATTCAATTCATTTCAAATTCTTTACATAAGCAGGTACTGAGAAAAAACGTTAATCGATTGGGTTATTAACTTCTTAAAATTTCAATTTTCTCTAACAATACAACAAATGAAATTATTAATCCAGCGAAGAAATAATACAACCATCAATTCCGAACAAGAACGCCAGGACCAGCCTTCGAAGAATTTACGAAATGGATTGAATCGGCGTTTGCATTGAACGTCGCCAGCAAATTGAACCATTTCTCTCCGTAAAGACTTTTTAAGCGCTAAACGTTTTTATCAGGACGTATAAACTCCAAGTAATTTAGGTTCAACGATTTATGCGGTGTCCTCAAAAACCTTAACAAAGGTCAACATTGACTGGACCCATGGCGCATTTTGTTGTGACCCTGTTCTATGCGCTAAGAGTCGTGGGTTCGATCCTCGCCCAGGACAAACATTCGTGTGATACAAGATTAAGCTACTTAGCTCAGATCAATGTGTGTGATGATGTCTGATATTTCGAACCTGGCGACTTGAACTGATCCGTTGGTCGAGTGGTCAGAGACCCTGGCCACGAAACTAAGAGTCGCGGGGCTAGGGGCAAATGTTTCGTGTGATGAACATGGACATTTGAACTCGCGTCATGGATGTTTATAAACGTATTTAAGTATATCTATCCGTTCACCTAGTATGCATAACATAAGCTTAAGCTTAGTTTGGAACTAGGGAATTGGTGTGTCAGTCTAGTCTCGAGAATGTATATTTATTTACATTTGTACTCTACTTTTTAAGTTACTCTTCTTCTAGTAAGTAAAGCCTTATTGATGGTAAGCAATAACCGAAACCGGTAAACATTAATAACAGAAAAGGCATCACAAATGAGTTGTTCTATTTTTCGACAACTTCTCCTTTAAAGTAATCAAAGATCTCGCAAAACCGCTGTGCAAACCGAAGAGTATTGCTTTAGATTTCGTTCCATTAGCGGTAAAAGGCGCTCTGTGTCCCATTACTGGTGTCCCATCACTGCTGTTCCGGCGTCCCATTTCACACGGGCGAATGGAAAAGGGCAAATAAACTTATGCCAAGCGTTTAATAGGGCGGCTGCAGTGAGACACATCTGCACGAATCGGGAAAACGCTACCTTTTTTGAAGTTGAAGTCTTCCTATTAAATACGCTCAGTGCCACCGACTCGCCCGGAGAGTTCACGTAAATATTATTACAGTGCCGACTGAGCGGTGGTAGCTCAATAGTAAGGCCACGCGCCTCTTAACCGAGGAGTGCGGATTCAAACCCGAGCACGTACCTCTGGATTTTTTAATTACGTATTTATACCACTAGCTCGACGGTGAAGGAAAACATCGTGATGAAACCTGCAAATTCAAACAACTTTGGTTTTGTAACCATGATCCAAAAATTGTCTGGTCCCCTATCTAAGGGTTACGAAGGTCAGATCGGCAGTCGCTTCAATGTAATTACCAGACTCGCTAAAACCTGGATCATGGTCTGAGCGGACCCCGTCTAAACACGGGACATAACGCTAGGAGGATAATGATGCCGAGTACTCCCTGGCGAGTTCCATGTTTTATTTACCATGTAGGCGGCATCAGAGAAGACATTATGAAAATCCCAGTCGCAGTGAATGTGTTAAATGTTTCGTACAATTTTAGATTGTGGTTCGTTTTAATTATATTTTATTATATTGACTTGAATAGTTATAAAAAAGATGCAAACGTCTCTATAAATAACTAGCAGCGCCCCGCGATTTCACCCGCATAGTTCCCGTTTCTGTAGGAATATGGGGATAAAATAAAGCTTATGTTACTTCCGAATAATGTAGCTTTCCAATGGTGAAAGAATTTTTGAAATCGGCACAGTAGTTTTTGAGTTTATTCATTACAAACATACATACACACAAAAATATAAAAATACAAATCTTTTCTCTTTATAATATTAGTATTAGTACAAATTATAGCTTATTAATGTGAGTAATAATTACTTATGTAATCATAATCTCCCAAGGAAATTAATTATAGCCCAAAAAAAAAGACTGTGTAGATAGATTTTATTCAGTACAAAAGTCAAAATCTTACCTAATGAAAATTAATACAGATGTAAAGTTTTTGTCGAAGATCAGAAGTAGTGTATAATAGGCTATTTGACAGTATGAAAAATAATGAGTTATTTTTTGTCATCCACGTTCCTTACGAATTTTAACAGCGACATTGAAATGTAGCACTTACTTTAAAGTTTACTTAAGCAAAAAAAATATTTAAAATATTTCTATCTTACTGTAATTTATTTTGTATGGGCATGTGATGAGAAGACAGGAAGGACATGTGACGAAGAGAGTGATGAGTATGAATATTAGTGGATGGAGAGGAAGAGGAAGGCCAAATAAGAGATGGATGGATTGTGTGAAAGATGATATGAGTAAAATGGAAGTGGATAGCTTGATGACGGCTGACCGGGACGTATGGAAGAAGAAGACATGCTGCGCCGACCCCAGATGAACTGGGAGAAGGGCAAGAGGATGATGATAATGTAATTTATCTTGTACTGTGTATATAGGGTCACTTGAAGGTCGCAAAGAGAACAATCTAGGAGGCATTTTTTGCTAATCCCAATATTACTTCCAAGTGACCGTTAACTTTTGTATAGGTTCATATTTTGAGGACTCGTTTACAGGAAGTAATTAGGTAGGTATGCAAAAAGGAAAACAGAAAAGTTTGTCAGTAACTTTGGCGTAAAAACCTTTATTATAATAACGTTGGGATTTCGCAATATTTTGGAGACGGGGACGGCGTTATACTGCAAATTTGTCCGTAAAAGAGTTTTTGTGGTTTATAAGGGATGAGGTCAACGGGAAATGAATACTATTACATGTCATATAAGCTCTATGTATTGGTTTTATTTAACACTAGCGACCCGCCCCGACTTCACACCGGTGCACAATTATTTTCTACCCTAACTATTTTCAAAATATTCTGTAGCCTATGTTATTCAAGAATAGTAGTACAAACGGTGAGAGATTCTTTTAAATCGATCCAGTAGTTATTGAGTTTATTCGTTACACACATACATACAAATCTTTCCTTTACATAATATGTTACGTTGTACATATGTACGTTATATGTTAATAAGTATATTATAGTTACTTGTTTTTCATGAAATAACCAGGTAAAATTATTAAAGAGATTTCTTTCGTTATCACTGTTTTATAATACATACATAGCATCACGTACGTAATCCCCTAAGGGGTAGGCAGAGTCTAAGAGGTAGCTAGCCCCGTTAACTAAATTCAAAAATAGAACTGGACTGGGTTAGATAGAAAATTGTGAAAAGTAGTGTCAAGCTCGTCAAGTGGTTAGCTCGTCGCGTACATAATTAGATACACGCCCAAAACTCGATATACAATTAGTCGCCTTTTACGACAAGCTAGGCAAGGAACACAGATGCCACATTAATTTAAAGTCCCAGACCAACATGGGATTGCTTTATACAGCATCCGATAAAAGCGTTGAATGGCTAACTGAATTTTTATGCTGTTTGTGTTAAAACAATGACGTCATTAGTTTGCAAACATTTCATTATTTTGACGGTATAATCTTCTGCGTCACAAGTGCGCACCGATAGGGTTACTCTGTATATTTAAAAGTCTTAAGCCCTACCTTTGACCCTGCGTCAATCAGGCTTCACGTGGGGATCGGGGCAATTTACACGGGTGCCTTTAATTCAGCACCCTCGTCAAGTGCGAAGGGTGGTCGATCTATTGACATGGAATACTAACAGAGAACCATGGTAAAAATAGGGTTACCAGACGACCAATTAAAAAGCTCTTGCAAAACCTAACTCTATGATGATGTCCAGAGATTTCAGATTCCGTCACAATTTTTTTCAGAGTACTTACATACATACATGATGTCACGCCTTTTTCCTATGGGGGTAGGTAGAGATCACATCATTTTCAGAGTATAATTCTATTGAATGTGGTTCCCCTTCGACTTTGCTTACGCCTTCCTGCTTTACAGACGTGATGGTATGTATGAAACGTATGTATATATATTCTGACTGGTCTGATGTCGCATTCGGCAGTGACACTGTCCTATGCGCCAAGAGTTGTGGATTCAATCCCAGGACAAACATTCTTGTGATGAATACTTGTTTGTTTTGTGTCTGGTGTTAATATGTTAATATATATGTCGGCAGGACAGCGACGTCAGACAGCGACGTATATAAATTACGAGTCACGTTGTTGGTCCGCGATGGACTCCGAAACTACTTAACCGATTTTAATCAAATTTGCACACCGTGTGCAGTATGATCCAACTTGAAAGATAGGATAGCTTACATCTCAATTGATTTAACCCGATTACGTATGTATCATTGACTGTTAGGCGGAACGAAGTTTGGTGGGTCAGCTAGTTTAAGTATATATTTGTAATACCACTGTTGCTGATCTGATATCCGTAACACAAGTGCTTAAGCTACTTACCTCGGAGTCAGATCAATGTATGTGATGTAGTCAGATATTTATTTATTTATTTATTATTATTTATAAATCTTTAGCTGTGCTATGATGTCCTTTTGCTATAGATTTGTCTCTCTAGATATGCTGCTATGATTTGAATCGTTATCCATGCTTGAAATTCGTTCCGGGATTGCTGCGGTAGCCCCAAGGGTTTGTATTAAAACCCCTTGGGTTTACATATATGTCGTCAAAGATAGAACTGTGTCGGGATTGAAGGGTGTCAAACGATTCGCTGTCGATGCAACCGTAACAGTGTCCTGTCCAATTTTAACCCCCGGAACGTTTATATCGCGAGTTGGACATGTCTGTCTTTCTACGATTTCAGCTTATAACATTTAAGTTATTTACTTCCTCAAAATACAATGTTACACATTATGAAAACACTTCAAACAAGATCACACATGAACACGCCTTCATGACAATTCAATTAATTAATTATCTCAGCAAGTATCGTATGATGTGTCACCCATGAAGTTGAACCACAAACCTATGGGTCCAATTAGTGCGGTATTGTTAACAAGCATAATAGGCATTTGAGCTTCGATGAATACGCTAAGGCATAGGCCTTACACACACACACACACACACACACAGAGGGCATCCAGGAGCTAAACTGTGGTTTGTTTAAATAAATAAATAAACAAATTCTCCAGACTGACAGACCAATTCACTAGTTCCAAACTAAGCTTGTACTATGGATACTAGGTGGACGGATAGACAGACTTAAATACGTTTACATCCATGACTCGAGCACAAATGTCCGTGTTCATCACACGAAACATTTTCCCCTAGCGGGATTCGAATCCGCGACCCTTAGTTTCGTGGTCAGGGTCTCTGACCACTCGACCAACAGGCCAGTCAAAACAGGTTATAAAACGAATGCTATGCTATTTACAATATACTTAAAGGCCATAGTAAGTCTCGTCTTCGTTCGGTCTCTGATAAGTTCAGACACATAAATTGTTGAAAACTTTAGCAAAAGCTTGCTATTTATCAATTGGCTATCGGGGGGTAAGCGGTGAAACCAGTAGTAAGCAATCTATACTTACTAATACTCGTACATAAAACTGAAGAGTTTGTTTGTTTGAACACGCTACAACAAAAGCTACGGTCCCCTAATGAAAAATATTATTTTGTCATCATCTTCCTAGCGTTATGCCCCGTGCTTAGACGGGGTCCGCTTAGACCATGATCCAGGATTTAGCGAGTCTGGTAATTACATTGAAGCGACTGCCGATCTGACCTTCGTAACCCTAAGATAGGGGAACCAGACAATTTTTGGATCATGGTTACATATCCAAAGTTGTTTGAATTTGCCTGTTTCATCACAATGTTTTCCTTCACCGTCGAGCTAGTGGTATAAATACGTACATAGACTTGAATAATCCAGAGGTACGTGCCCGGGTTTGAACCCGCACTCCTCGGTTAAGAGGCGCGTGTCCTAACCATTGAGCTACCACCGCTCAAAAATATTATTTTGTGTTGTATAGTTAATTTATCGAGGATATAGGCTATATATCATTACCCATAAATGCGGGTGAAAAACGCGGGTACAGCTAGTGCTTTAATAAAAAAAAATGCCAACAAATTTAAAATAGTGTATGTGTCGCAGTCATCTGGTTTAATCAGCTATTTGATTGGATCACTAGCGCGTTCATTGAATGACGACGTTTAATTGAATGACTAAAGGACAACTCGTCAAATTGTTTAATATAACGTTCAACTTCTTGACTTAACGTCATATCGCAATCATCTGGATGAATCTGCTATTTGATTGAATGACTAGCGCGTTCATTGAATGTCGACATTTAATTGAATTGAATTCATTTAATGAAAGCGTGTTGTTAGGATCACAGTTCTAACCTAACCTAACCTACTTGTCTAGTAGCATCTCGTTTCTGGTAGCAATTTGATTTTCAGGGAAGGCGCAATATATCGCAGCCATCTGGTTCTGTTGGTCCGCTCTGTTCAAGGGGCTATGTTACAATCCGCTAACTAGTTGGACGTTGAGTGACGCTTGTTCAATCAACGTTCGGCCTAGTCATTTAACTAAATGCCGTCATTTAATGAACGCGCTAGTCATTCAATTAAATAGCTGATTCAACCAGATGACTACGACATATGTACCAATTGCGTTCCTTTTGTCTATGGAAAGTGGCTGGCTCGTCTATACAAGCACAAACTCAAAACACAACTATTAGTCGCCTATTATAATATTTTTGGCTTGAAACACAGTTGGCTCATTATTTTAAAGTACCAGACCAATGGATTTATTGGTTATTTCCTATGCATTAATAAGCATATTGTTCATACAGTTAAACCCACAGAACAGAAAAAACTATTAGAAGGGGCATGTCACACAATTAGTATGAAAACCGATGAAGCCAAAGTCAAACAAATACGCCACTACTCACATCAGACAACCAATGTGCAGGATCGGCCATTATTATTTTAGTCAAAAACAGCTTATCTCTAATGGTCTACATCAGAAAACATACCTTCAATTTAAAAGAGGTTTAATTTCAAATGTTGAATTTTTTTTTTTATTGTGGGCAATAGATCGCGTCGTATTTTTATTGAAGCAATTATAACCCTTATAATGGTATGAATAAGGTGTACATTTAGATACGCGTAGTCTTGCTACGGCCATCTTGGCACTTCCACTTAATTGTTTCGTGGTTAAAACCAATACATAACTTATATCACGTCATCGTAATGAATATTTATTGATAATTTCAATACTCAATACTCAATACTCAATCATTTATTGCTTCCATAATGTTTACAAGGTGTTGGTGGTTATTAATAAAGTACATTATAGACCCTGTGAGGGCACTGCAATTGAAGAGAGGACGCATTATTTACATACTATGTATAATATTAAATTATAATACTACCCACTGAATTAATATTTAGTTCAAAGATTTTTATCAATTTGAACAAATAGAAGTATGTAGTTCAGTTATTTATTATTATATTTTTTATTTTATTTATTTATGCTTATTTCGTAGTGGCTCTCATTGGTTTTCACCAGAATGAACATCAAAGTGGAACGTTTGTGACGAATCCACTCAAAGACTTAACTCGTAATGTTCCGTTCATACTGTAACTAGATTACATTGAGTGATGGCAACTTCCAGAACCAATATAACAATGACTGAATGTCTGACAGTTAAATAACTTTTGTTCCGGTACATAAAAACAGATGACTTGGCCCAGTTTCAAACTGCGTTTGTGACGCATTCTGGAAACTTCTCTGATAGAATTATAATACTACAAAATTTGTTATCAGAACATCTCATTTTTTTATTTTTCTGGTAGGTAGACTTCAGAGGCGAATGAATCATAAGTAGATGAGTGCAACAAATATATAGGCCTCTTGCGTTTTAATTTATTAATTCTAAATGTTTTTTTAAACAAATGCAAACCACTTTTTGACTTCATATCAAAAAATATTTATTTTTTCTAAAACCCTAAGTACCTAAATTGCTTTGTTCACATGAAATATATTTATATATAAAGGACTGGCTTCTACCCGCGACTTTGTCTGTGTAGGTTCTCAGTAATTAAAAGTTATGAGGAATATGCTTATGGGATAGAAGATAGAATGTATTAAATTGCATTTATATCTGTTCAAGATGATGGTTAATTCAATTCATACCCAGAACTGAGCCTTCATGTTTACAAAACTTGCGCACCCACACATACATACTCACAAATACACAAACACACACACGATCGAATTTATTAGTTTTCAGCTATTGTCATCTTTTGTTTCTGTTTTTCTAATTATATCAATTTAAATAAATAGCAATCAAATCAACTGTTTGAAAATGCTCACATACTTGAAATGAATAAACCTTTATTTTATTATTTCGATTTTATATCTATTAATGTAGCTAGCTTTTTACAAAATAATAAAAAAACCATACGTCCTTAAAAACTGTAGCATTTTTAATATTAGTTTGTTTTTGGATAGGAATGTTAAATCCAACGTTCCCAAACCTAAAGCTATCCTTTCAACAGCTAAACGTGTAATCTATACTTATAATAAATCTGTAGAGAGGTCAATTCTGTACATGAAATATATTTTCAAAATAACTGTCAGGGGGTGATTAGTGATCGATACTGATGCCAAAAATGCAATCAGTAAAATTTTTGTCTGTCTGTCTGTCTGTCTGTCTGTCTCTCTGTCTGTCTGTCTGTCTGTATGTTTCTTATAGAAACAAAAACTACTCGACGGATTTTAACGAAACTTAGTACAATTATTTTTCATACTCCTGGACAGGTTATAGTATACTTTTCATCACGCTACAATCAATAGGAGCAGAGTAGTGAAGAGAAATGTTGAGAAAACGGGAGAAGTTACTCCATTTTTTAAGCTTCCGTCGCGTGTGCAGCCTTAATGGTTAAAGTTACATATAAATCATGTATGACAGAAATAGTCTTTATAATATTAACCATAAACGCGGGTGACACCGCTGGCACAGCTAGTATATAATACAATTTCACCTACGCTCCCACCGAGTATAACAGACAGTGCATTAATTGAAAGAAACCGTTCAAAATTTTAATGAAGTCGCGTCGGAACATTAATGGAATCGTTTGGAACATTTTACTAACTACAAATTGCTTGTTCTGAAGTGGCAATTACAGAGATGTGTGGCTGAACGCGAGCCGTCCGGGCGGGGCTCGACCCAATTATTAATAAACCGCGGAAAAGCGCCCTTCATTCATTTAACCCTATAAAAAGGGGGTCGGGTAATTTAAGAACGTTGCTGTTTCAACAGAGTTCTGTTCGATCGGTACAATCAGGATACACCGTAGATTTATGTTGTCCCATGTTGGTCTGGTATTTGGCCCGTGTCGATCTGGGACAAAAAAAAAAGAATGCGCCAACTGTGGTTCTTGCCTAGCATGTCGTAAAAGGCGACTAATGGTTTACGGGCTTTTGGGTATGTGATTGTGCAGGCGGCAGGTTAGCCGCTTGTCACTGCTTTTTCACAATTTTTCATCTAACCCTAGCTTTATTTTTGGCTGAATGTGGTTGAAGGGGCATGCTGCCCCTTCGACTCTGCCTACCCCTTCGGGGATTATGGGCGTGATGTTGTGTATTATGTTGATATGTAATGTCCTGTGCTTAGTCGAGGTCCGCTTAGCCCTGTATGTGAGTCTGGTAATTACCTTGAAGCGACTGCCGATCTGGCCTACGTGACTATAGATAGCAGAACGGCTATTGGGATCATGGTTACATACCTATAGCTGTTGGTATGTGCAGGTTTCATCACGATCACGATGTTTCCACTGACCGTCGAGTTAGTGGTATATAGATAGATTTGAAAAATCCAGAGGTCCGTGACCGGGTTTGAACCCGTACTCCTCGGTTAAGAGGCTTGTCTTGTCTTGTCCTTATCATTGAGCTACCATCGCTCTCGGTGTAGTCTTATAGTTTATCCAAAGTAATATAAGTACCTGATGTGCTTTCTTAATACCTGAATATAAATAACTATAAATAACTGACGCGGTTACCATATTTCTTCGTAAGTGGATTAAGTTTAGACGGGAAAATTTAACAACCAGAGAAAATTACTTTCGCATTTTTTATTATTATTTAAATTTATTATTGTAATAATGGAGCATTTCGCTCCATTTTAATACATTAATTAAAATTTTATACCATAAGGTTAGCAGATCCACAGAATAATATTCACCAGTAACAAAAACCAAAAAATTTATTTAACAAAACCTTTTTCAACTGATAAAACGTTGTTATAATAAGACGACTCTCTTTTGTGAATTCTGCGGAGACTTGTAGAAGGGTTTTATGACACGGCACTAAGAAAATTGTTTACGCAACAAGTTATTTGTAACCAACATACGCCCCAAGAAAATTCAATAGCTTTTATAATATACTAGCTTCTGCCTGCGGCTTGCTCGCGTGGTACATCGATGAAACAAAGCTTATGTGCTATTGTAATGTATAAGCTATACCTACTATTGAAAAGTTTCATTAAAATGATTGCCTCGTTGGTCTAGCGAGTGGCAGCACACGCCGTTTGAGGACTAAGACGTCCCAGGGTATGGTATTTTAATATTGAAATAATTCAGTAACAGCCCGGAGTCAGGAAGTTGGCGGTTTAATTACCCCCGGTCTCGGCACGCACGTTAATCAGAATCAAAGGAACGTCAAACGAAAAGAAAGTCATTCATCATCATTGCAGTGAACTCTGGAAATGATTTACTCTAGTAAAAGATTTACAATAAAAACTTAAATTATCAATTTGAAATGGACACGAAATATAATATTGTAAAAAATAATTAACTATAAGAGCGGTGGTAGCTCAATGGTAAGGACACGCGCTTCTTTACCGAGGAGTGCGGGTTCAAACCCGGGCACGTACCTCTGGATTTTTCAAGTCTATGTACGTATTTATACCACTAGCTAGACGGTGAGGGAAAACATCGTGATGAAACCTGCAAATTCAAACAACTTTCGATTTAACCATGATCCAAAAGTTGTCTGGTTCCCCTATCTTAGGGTTACGAAGGTCAAATCGGCAGTCGCTTCAATGTAATTACCAGACTCGCTAAATCCTGGATCATGGTCTAAGCGGACCCCGTCTAAGCACGGGACATAACGCTAAGATGATGAATGACTTGCTGCCACTTTGACTCTGCCTACCCCTTCGGGGATTATGGGCGTGATGTTATGTATAATTATAATTATTTAGAAACATGTATTTTTTGAAGATGATTAGAAAAAAAAGGAAGATTGGTTAAGAAATAGTTTGTTTAGTTTCAGTTTATATATCCTGTGATATGAACAGAAAGTTTATCCGACCAAATCTGTTGTTTCAGATTGTGTAAGTCTCTACTAACACCCGCGATTCAGCCCAACCTAAAGTTCCAAGGCCCTTAATCCAATAATAGAACTCGCTCAGAGCGAGTTGATACGCAATGACACGTGTGTAGCGGGTAAAAATAGAAGCTGCAATCTTGTTCCAGTTTTGTAGGGTGGGCTGGTCGCTGGAAGCGTTTTGGAAGCTGAATTGTCCCCATGACACTTCCACTCGAGCGAGGGGTACCGCGGGGTTTAGTTGGTAGGTTAGGTATATCCCGCTACTTACCACCTTTGGCACGAAGGGGGCCTCCGACTCAGCGGCCCCTGGGAGCCCCACACACCACTCTGTCCCCCCGGGCAGGGTGAAGGTGCATCACGCATTCCTCGTGTAAAAAAAAAGGGCCTGTTCCAGTTTTATGGGGCTCTGGTTGGGCGTGTAGGCCAATGTGGAAGTAACTAACTTACTAACTAAACTTCACGCCACTTCCCTATCGGGGTAGGCAGAGAGAAGTATCGGGATTTGGTATTATGTAAAGGTTAGAAGTTCGTTTACGATATTCGAATACTAAATAGAAAATATTATAAATGCGCAGTAAAAGTGAATATCTTTTGTTTTTAAGCGATTTTATTTAACTTGACTCGTTTATTCACTTATTTTGTTATGTTAAGTTATTATTTTGTAATTTATTACGTAAATAAGCACAGTCATGGTATAAATAAAAATAAATAAATATAAGACTACATCACATACATTGGTCTGACTCCGGGGTAAGTAACTTAAGCACTTGTGTTACGGATATCAGAAACAACAGTGGTATTACAAATATATACTTAAATATTGGATATTAACACCCAGACACAGAATAAACACAAGTATTCATCATACAAATGTTTGTACTAGGCGGGGATCGAACCTACAACTCTTGGCGCATAGGGTAAGGTCACTACCGAATGAGCCATCGAGCCAGTCAAAATAGTCAAACTACTTAATTTAAGTAAGTAGTACCGACAACATCGGTATCACGGATAGTACTTTAGTTAAGCATATAACAGCCTCATTCACCAAGACCCTTGACTGTGTTCCCAGTCATCATCTTCCTAGCGTTATGTCCCGTGCTTAGACGGGGTCCGCTAAGACCATGATCCAGGATTTAGCGAGTCTGGTAATTACATTGAAGCGACTGCCGATCTGACCTTCGTAACCCTAAGATAGGGGAACCAGACAATTTTTGGATCATGGTTACAAATCCAAAGTTGTTTGAATTTGCAGGTTTCATCACGATGTTTTCCCTCACCGTCGAGCTAGTGGTATAAATACGTACATAGATTTGAAAAATCCAGAGGTACGTGCCCGGGTTTGAACCCGCACTCCTCGGTTATGAGGCGCGTGTTCTTACCATTGAGCTACCACCGCTTACTGTGTTCCCAGTACAGAGACAATAATTATTTTTTTAATTCACCATCCGAAATTATGGGCGTGATGCTATCGCTGTCATTACTACCTTGCTACGACTGAATTATTTGAGTTTTCAGTAAATTGTCTCTAAGTGCTCTTCTTATGCTCTGTGGCCTTAAGATGTTTTCCTTCGACCATTATAACTTGTGCTCCTTAAGGGTTATTATGGCCCAAGTTACATTAAGCCTGATGTTAAGTAAAAGTTTTAATTTTACCTAACATCAAGCTAGAATTAAATAATAAAAAAATATCCACAGGACACCTATCATACAAATCGTGATAATCTACATCATCATCCTCTTGCCCTTCTCCCAGTTCATCTGGGGTCGGCGCAGCACGTCTTCCTCTTCCATACGTCCCGGTCAGCCGTCATCAAGCATCAACTTCCATTTTACTCATATCATCTTTCACACAATCTACGTGAATACATACATACATACATAATGTCACGCCTTTTTCCCATGGGGGTAGGCAGAGATCACGTACTTCCATTTGCTACGATCCTGACATACACCTTTCGCTTCTTCTACATTCATAAGTCTTTTCATACACGCTCGTCGGTTAAGGGTGCTGTTTACCTGACATTTTGTTAATACATTACCAATCTGGTCATGGAAAGTCCGTCTAGGTCTTCCCCTCCCAACGGCTCCATTTACACTTGCCTTATATATCTCTTTCGTCAATCTTCTTTCATCCATTCTCTCAATATGCCCAAACCATCCAAGCATGCATCTACGTGATTATCTACATCTTAACCATAAATCGATAACTGTTTATGATCCTATGTCATTAATGACATATTTAAGTACGAAATATTGGGATCTGCATTCCTTAATTGTTAGTAAAATAAACAAATAATAATATATAAAAAAAAAGGTTTTACACACAAAAAGCTCTCCTCGCGTTAAGTGTGAACGAGCCCTAACTCTTACATTGTATGTATGACGTAAGGGGTTATCTTTCAGCCCAGTTGCGTAAGGAGCAGCACGCAACTGTAAGCCCGCAACTGTGTTACGCGAAGCCGGGAATCAATTGCATGTGAACTTCCCTTACGGAAGGGGTTGACATTTCACACTCACTACCCTTGCGTAATAGTCAAGTAATGTTTTTGTTTGTACCTACTGGAATATAGTTCAGATAATGAATTTATACGTTTCTTACACTTAAACCTCATAAAGTCAAATTAAAGTGTTGTACTTATGGACAATTGTGAAAAAAGTACATGTAGCTAATTAGTTGCCAACATAATCACAAACTCAACTGATATACCAATAGTGGCATTTTACGACATGTTAGACAAGGAACACATTATTTTTGAGTCTACGCGCCGATTCGTTATCAGATAAGAACTAACCGACTGATCTATACTAATATTAAAAAGCTAAAAAGTTTGTTTGTTTGAACGCGATAATCACAGGAACTACTGGACCGATTTTAAAAAAATATGTTAGTGTTAGATGGCCCATTTATCGTTTAATTGACTGGCCCGTTGGTCGAGTGGTCAGAGACGCTGGCCACGAAACCAAGGGTCGCGGGTTCGAATCCCGCTAGGGGCAAATGTGTCGTGTGATGAACATGGACATTTTTACTCGAGTCATGGATGTTTATAAACGTATTTAAGTATGTCTATCCGTTCGCCTAGTATCCATAGTACAAGCATAAGCTTAGTTTGGAACTAGGGAATTGGTGTGTCAGTCTGGAGAATTTATTTATTTATTAAATTAAATATAAATATCACACTACATACCATACATTGATCTCACTCCGAGGTAGCTTCAGCACTTGTGTTATGGATATCAGAATCAACAGTGGTATTACAAATATGTACTTAAATAAATATTGGATATTAACACCCATACACAGAACAAACACAAGTATTCATCATACGAATATTTGTCCTGAATGGGGATCGAACGCACAATTCTTAGCGCATGGGACAGGGTCACTACCGAATGAGTCATCGAGCCAGTCAAAATATATGTCCGTACAAATGCTATGTTTTTTTTTAACATATGGTTACCTTTGAAGTATAGTTAATATCTTCTTTTATAGTAACTTACAATTAGTACGATTGGTAGGTCAATAGACGAATCCAGATACATTTTATGAGCCGTCAGTTTACAAACTAGGTCACTCACCGAACTTTCCTTTTCATCATCAGACCACATTTCATTGTTACAAAGCTTATAAAAGAATACCAAATTTTTTATTAAATAATTTTGTCCAAACTTTGTATAACATTTTGTAATAAGAAATCTCATAATTCAGAACTTTAAATGAACGTAGCTTTGAAAAGTGTTTAAATTGTTGGAGGTGAATTTTACTTATATATCGTAATATTTAACTGAAATAATTTTTATTTTAGATTAATATTTCTTGAGGGTTAAACATTTCTACAATCTGGAGTTTATAGCAGTGAGTTCCCAATAAAATGTTATCGCCGCATCGTGATATGAGGCGGGTAAGGTTTCGCGTCCAATTATCTAATGACTGCTGGAATCGAAGCCTTCTCGGCAACCGATATGAAATAAATGCGATATATTATTGAATTTTATTTAATATCAGATTTAGGCATTACACGAAGTTTAGGCCCTGAATTCGGCCCTGAACAGGTATAAATACTGTATCGTAAATTCCGCGGCAGTAATCTTTGTTTTTTTTTTTCGGAATAAAATGTATCTTATAACCGCGAATGGGATGGGAATGGGATGGGTTCAATCTGTTACTGTTAGTATATGCTTAATCATGTTATATTACTACGTGCGGCGGCACATATCCTTTGTTTTTATTTTCTCCTTCAAACATAGCTATGTATAAATTGCTAAGGTCCTCCTTGATCTCTTTGTTGTAGACAGGTGAAAATTTTAGCGTAGCAAAGGTTAATATATAACTGATCCCGTGTAACTATTATTATCTCGAAATTAGTGTACCAGTTTTTTGAGCTTGTGATATGGCGGGGAATTAGCGAGTTACCACTATTACCTTAACAACAACATACAATACAACCACAACTTTCTATATTACCCTACGCAATTTTATTTTAGACAAATAAATGGGTCTAAGGCTCCAAATTGGGCGGGCGCCTGCGCGTGCGCAGCGGGTCGCGCGACTTGATACAAATGCTTCAGTTTGTACTGCGAAGCGCCGCGCGCGCACTCGCGGGCGTCCTTAGGGGATTGTTAGCGTGATAGGCACAATAATATATATACTTAGTACATATCCAGTACATATCTGCAATTACGAGATTTATGGGTACTTATGTATCATTCATGTATGTTTTTAGTGTTTTCGACATAGTGTATCTTGTTATAATGAGGTTTTTTAATAATAATATCATATTACATCATATACATTGATCTGATTTTAGGTAAGTAGCTTAAGCACTTGTGTTACGGATATTAGAATCAACAGTGGTATTACAAATATATACCTACCAATATTCAATATTAACACCCAGACACAGAACAAACACAAGTATTCATCACACGAATGTTTGTCCTGAGTGGGAATCGAACGCACAACTCTTAGTGCATGGGGCAGGGTCACTACCGAATGAGCGATCGAGCCAGTCAAAATATATGTCCGTACAAATGCTATCACATACCTATCGACAAACTCTATTCACGCAAGAAAATGTCCACGCTGACAGACAGACTTCAGCAATCAACAAATGATTTTGTCAATCATGTGATCTCGCGATCTTATAAAAAGTTTTATACGTCGTCAAGGTACGTCCCTTTCTGTCCTCTGAATGCGTTATGGACAGACGTACATACATATTATTATTAGCACAACTTTTGTAGCGAGTCGGGATCTCGGATTGCATTTCCCAGAGGGATCACACCCAATTTGGATAAGTCCGTTATCCGAAATTTATTCATTCTGAATGAATGAATATTGCTCGAGTAGGGCTGGAATAAATGGTTTGCCGATTATGAGAATAAATTTAAACTAATTCAGAATTTTTGGGTCAATGTGGATATTACTAAACTAATTTATACTTATAATAAATCTGTAGAGAGGTCAATTCTGTACATGAAATATATTTTCAAAATTACTATCAGGGGGTGATTAGTGATCGATACTGATGCCAAAAATGCAATCAGTAAAATTTTTGTCTGTCTGTCTGTCTGTCTGTATGTTCCTTATAGAAACAAAAACTACTCGAAGGATTTTAACGAAACTTGGTACAATTATTCTTCATACTCCTGGGCAGGTTATAGTATACTTTTCATCACGCTACAATCAATAGGAGCAGAGTAGTGAAGGGAAATGTCGGGAAAACGGGAGAAGTTACTCCATTTTTTAAGCTTCCGTCGCGTGTGCTTAATGGTTAAAGTTGCATAAATCATGTATGACGGAAATAGTCTTTATAATATTAACCATAAATGCGGGTGACATCGCTGGTAAACAATAAGAGTACATACACACTAACGTCCGCAATCCCCGTAGGGTACGTACAGTCCAAAGGGCTCCTCCAAACCACATTTAGTCAAAAATGAAATTGGGTTGGGTTAGATGGAAAAAAAGACTTAGGCATTAGCTGGTAACGTATATGTAAAATTTGATAACATCCGTTGAATAGTTAAATAAATATTACACAAGATAACGTACCTACACGTATCTGATTCCGTGTTAAGTTGCTTAAGCACTTTTTTCAGACATCAGAATCAATAGTGGAATTATAAAAATATACTTAGATATTAACACCCAGACACAGAACAAACGCAAGTATTCATCACTCGAATGTTTGTTCTAGGTGGGGACGAATCTACAACTAGGCCAGTCAAGTAGACGTGGAATAATAAAAAAACAAATTATACGTTGAATAGGTAAAGTTTATAATTTCACTTAAGGCAATGGTGTTCACAATCGTTCTTGCCAAACGAAGGGAAGAACGAAAGAGCGGCAGACAGTAATGCTTTCGCGTAATTTAATCTCGAGTCCCTAAAAGGTTTTACAAACCCATTTTATTTATTTGATTCTGCGTGAACTGGGGTTAAACATGTTTGAAAGCACGTATGTTTGATGCATATTTTGAAGCAATTTGTTGTTCGTTGTGATGTTATGTGGTAATGATATATAGGTAGGTAAATAGATTATAATCTTCCTTTATTTAGTCCCATGTTGGTCTGGGACTTGGCCCATGTTGATCTGGGACAAAAAAAAATGATGTGCCAACTGTGGTTCTTGCCTAGCATGTCGTAAAAGGCGACTAATGGTATATCGGGTTTTGGGTGTGTGATTGTGTAGGCGACAGGGTAGCCGCTTGTCACTGCTTATTCACAATTCCATCTAACCCAACCCGGCTTTATTTTTGGCTGAATGTGGTTGAAGGGGCATGCTGCCCCTTTGACTCTTCCTACCCCTTCGGGGATTATGGGCGTGATGTTATGTATGTATGTATAATATTCATAGCGTTATTTCCTGTATTTGACTGGGTTCGGTTAGACCATGATTCAGGATTAAGTGAGTCTGGTAATTGCATTGAAGCAACTACCGGTCTGACTTTCGTAACCCTAAGATAGGGGAACCCACGGAATATTTTTGTGGTCTGTGGGGGAACCAGACAATTTTTGGATTATGGTTACAAATCCAAATTTGTTCGAATTTGCAGGTTTCATTATGTTTTTTTCCTTCACCGCCGAGCTAGTGGTATAAATACGTACATAGATTTGAATAATCCAAAGGTACGTTCTCGGGTTTGTACCCACATGCCTCGGTTATGAGGCGCGTGTCCTTACCGTGGAGCTACCACCGCTCTTTATATATATCTTAATAACAAAGAATAATTAGCAGTTGTTCATAAATAGTAAGGATATATGATGAAGAGAGGCTGGTTCAAGTCCTGGCAGGAATCTTTGAAGAAAATGGCGTGAGAAAACGTGCACATTTAAATAACTATGGAAGTGTAACCATGAAGTAATTTGTCTGGTTCTCCTATCTACATAGTTACGAAGCTTCAGTGTAAGAACTAGATTTGCTTAATCTAGAATCATGGTCTTAAGCCGACTCCGTCCAAGCACATGACCATGCGAGATCGATTTGATTTTTTAACCGACTTCAAAAAAAGGAGGAGGTCCTCAATTCGTCATTTTTTTTTGTCAATTCAAGTATGTTATTATATCTATTACAGAGTTATATTTCAATAATACGGTGGGTTTTAATTAAAAATATACAATAAAACAAAATTAACAAGAACCATCTAAAAATGATTATAGACTAACAGCGCCCCGTGGTTTCACCCGCGTAGTTCCCGTTCCCGTGGGAATACGGGGATAAAACATAGTTAATGTTACTCAATGATAAAGTAGCTTTCTATTGGTGAAAGAATTTTTCAAATCGGTCTAGTAGTTTCGGAGCCTATTTAATACAAACAAACAATTTTTTTTTCCTTTGTATAATATTAGTATAGATGATAGAAATTATGGAAGAGAATTAACTTAACACTCTCATAAAACAGTTAAGATATAAGTTACGAAATAGCGTTATTTTAACGGTTCTAGAACATTAAGTGTGTTTCTTATAACTAAAATAGGGAGATAATTACAAGCTTGGAAATAATTGAGTTCGAGAGAAACAACTATAGGTGTTAAGATCTCAAAGCGCCGGGATTTCTTAATGAGAGATTAAAGGAGGTATTTTCAATTAATTGTTGCAGACGTTAAAAGCGTATCGTGTGACGAAGCTTTATAGACTTCATATATCTGCTACATTACATTTGGACATTAAAGTCGAAAGTTTAATTTATTTTCGGCGTTAGCAATTTGTCTTCTGAGTGCTTAGCCAAATGCGCGCCAGCGATTCCATAACTTAGCTGTCGCTCGAATCGCGCCACAAACTTGTTTCCTAAGAACTTATAGTGCGGAACTTAGAGCTAGTCCCCGATTTGTCCACCCGAATAAGTCTGTGGCGTGATACTAGCGATAGCGAAGTTCGTTATGGAATCGCTGGCGCGCATTTGGATAAGCGCTTTGGACTTTATAATTTTATTATTATGATTTTTATTCGTTGTCTAAAGTTCATTGTACATGTTGTTATGTTGTGAGTTTGTTCATTTTAATTGATCTTTAAAACTAAATATATTTTTGCTTATATTAGAGGCGGGAAGTGGGCTGACAGGTAACCCGATGGTAATAAGTTTATAGCTAAGTAACTTCAGTTAGGAAAAGATTGTACTACCAACTTTAAATAGTCTAGAGACTACCGCATTGATCTGCACCATGGGTACAAGTACATACTATATTTGACAATACTTTTTTGCCGACTTCAAATAAACGAGTTCTCGATCCTCAAAAATCGAAGATTCCGAATCTTCATTTACTGCTAATAAAAGTAGTATAACTAAAAGTAAGAACAAGAAATTGCTTTACCATTTCTCTTCCACGCTTGGTAGTTCGACTCCAGTCTTTTGATGGATTGCCTTATTCATATGGCTTCGTACATACATATATATCATGACGCTCGCTATCCCCACAGGCATGGGCGTACGCAGCTTATAGTCCAGGAGTAGCAATTCAATATAATTAATAGTAAATAGACCAGCAGGTACATTGTCACACGAGTTCCAGGGGAGGACAGCTGCCCCCCTGCTCCCACTTGCGTACGCCCATTCCCATAGGGGTAGACAGAGCCCAAATGATCAAGCTCCATAAACCACATTTAGCCGATAGCCATACGTCACACGGTGCTGGCTTAAACTTCTAAGCATTTCAGTTTGATTTAGACATTTAATCACGTTCTCATATTGAAGTGTCTTTACGATCGACCTCTTTTGTTAATACCCTCATCAAATAGTCCGGGTGTGTGGTAACTGGGCGTCCCTCATATACTAAGCGCTTTAGTTCCCTCTTACATGAAGTCAGATAGAGCTTTAAGGCTATCAAGGAATACTATCTTAATACTGGGCTTATATTCATAATACTATGTTTGTTTAAACATTGTCGCATGTTGGCCTGGGACTTAAAAATAATGTGCCAACTGTGTTTTTAGCTTATCATGTCGTAAAAGGCGACTAATGGTATTATGATGGTATTATGGGGTTTTGGGTATGTAATTGCATAGGCGACAAGCTAGCCATTTGTGACTACTTTTTCACAATTTTCCATCTAATCCAGTCCAGTTTTGTTTTTGGTTGAATGTAGATAAAGGTGCCTGCTGTCCCTTTTACTCTGCCTACCTCTTCGGGGTTTATGGGCGTGATGTTATGTTATGTTAAGTTCTAATATCCAATATACCATTAGTCGCTTTTTTGTCATGGTAGGCAAGTGGCTAAGCAAAATGTTCCTTAAGTCAACAAAAATAAGTTACTTATTACCACGTGCATGACTTTGATGTCATTTGATCTGGCCGACTTCAAAGTGGGATCCAATGAACCGATAATTAGTCCAGGGAATTTTCCAAGAAAATAAACGTAGTTAATTAAAGTATGAAAAACGATGCAAAGCTTTGTGTACAAAATTGCGTACATTAGGTACGAGATGTTTCATGTTAGTTATTTGAAATTTACTTTGCTGAGTACACTTTTTATACTTCTTTATATGACTAGCTCGTTGGTTAATAATTAGCAAGCGACGCCTAAAGATCAAGAGGTCCTAGGTTCAATATCCCATGAAGCTAAGATTAAAGTAATTCAGTACCGGAGATAGGAGTTGGCGATTTTTCACCCTTGTGCTTGGAAAGCACGTTACGTTGGTCATGCGCCTGATCTCTCTCCGGTCATGTCGGATTTATGTTAATTCGAAGGAATACAGAATCTGTATCTGCTCTGATACATTACACTAGTGTCATCTGCAGGTGGTGTATATGGATGTCTGCAGTGTAGACATTTTGTATGACTTACTAGCTTAAAAAAAAATTATTGGAACATAATTGCAAAATTCCCATTAACAAAATTATCCGCCATTTATTGAATTCATTTGTTACAAAAAATGTGATAAATGAAGAACCGCTCTACCGATTTTGTGCAAACTTCACATAAACCATTTACTAAATAGTCCGAATAAAGCCTAAACATTTGGTTTGGATAGGTGAGCCCGTTCTTGAGTTATAAAATTACAACGAAAAGTGGCATTGATTTTTATATATATTAATTTAACAGCACGGAAACCAGAGATTTTCTCGTATAAATTGTTGTCTCTGATTTAGTTCGCTATTTGTATTTCGGTTCGATTTTAATATCTAATTGGCATTTTGATTTTCAAAATGACACCTAGAGATAACAAGGACATCAAATTAAAATTATAGCTACTTAGACAAAGAATCAGTTTGATTTTATTTTATTTGTAAAGGTAACTAATCAAATTAAGAATTATGTTCCAATTAACTGCGATCGTGACTTCTAAGCTTGATTAAATAGGTACTGTTTAAAAGAGAAAATGGGCACAATACAATTTTAAAGCAATTTTACGGCTATCTAATTAATGGTAGCTTTAAGATCGCGTACTGATAAAGAAAAGGTATGTAATTCAGAGATATGTTAATACAAATTGTTGAACAAGCGTTTATTTTATGATCTCACAAGTTTCATTACTATTTATTACTGCTATTATTATAAAAAACATAAATTTTATTGTTTAAATTGGTTTCGTGACAAAATTCAACCAAAAACAAATAACAAAACTAATTCTAACTAAACTAACTAACTAACTAAACTTCACGCCGCTTCCCTAGCGGGGTAGGCAGAGAGAATTCTATTTTGTTTTTGGCTAAATGCGGTAAAAAGCATTAATTTTTTTATTCAGGAATGTTTTAGAATAACGAAAACCACATATTATATGGTATAAGCAATGTCATAATATTCATCCTGTACACCTAATGGCCTGATGGACGGGGTTCAGTTATTCCACCCGCCACAGAAGTGACGTGAGGGTGCGAGCCACGCTGCTGTCACTCAAACTTGTCGCTTCTTTAAAAATGCATCACATTACCAAAAGTGGAATGCTCAAGAATTTAACGGCTTGCAGTCGACAAGCGGTCGCAAACTCCGGCAACTTGCTATGGTCAGAACTAAGAACTTTTGATACCATTGGTAACCGAAAATAATATAGTTAAATTCGAGTAGTCAGGTTGACATACCATTATCATGTCCTCAATCATGGGGACATGATTTTAAATGATAACATGAGTTTAAAGAGCAATAAGGTCCTTAAACCACAATCAGCCCAAAATAAACGTGAGGTGGGCTTATGGAAATTTTGAAAAAGTAGTGACAAGTGGCTGGATCGGTCTACATAATTAAGTCTAAATGGTCAGCTTTGATTTTGGAGCTTGACCTTCGTATACTACCAACAGATAAAAAGAAAACTTGAAGAAAATAATGAACGCCTTCAACACAATACCTAAATATAATTGTAAATTAAAAAAAAAATATTGGCCCTTTGGTCGAGTAGTTAGAGACCCTGGCCACGAAACCAAGGGTCGCGGGTTCGAATCCCGTTAGGGGCAAATGTTTCGTGTGATGAACATTGACATTTGTACTCGAGTGATGGATGTTTATAAACGTATTTAAGTATGTCTATCCGTTCACCTAGTATCCATAGCACAAGCATAAGCTTAGTTTAAAGCTAGGGAATTGATGTGTCAGTCTAAAGAATTTTAATTTATTTACTGAATAATTTACTCTTCGTGCGCGAATCCGACTCGCATTTGGCCGGTTTTTAATTTTACAGTTCAAATGTACTAAATGACAATCACAAATAGACATTAATTAATTGGCATTTAATTTGTAAAGCATAAGCTTAGTTTGGAACTAGGAAATAGGGAATCGGTGTGTCAGACTGGGAAATTCATTTATTAATGTATTGTAAATATCTATATTTATGTAACTATTTACCAAGGTAATAACATTATCATCACATTATTTTTTTAAACCTTTGTCAACTGCAGGCAATCTAATCGAAATCATCATTCTCATGGATTGACATCATGACTATATAGATCATTTAGAATAATGCAGATGTTTCAGCAGATGCAAAGCTACAGTTTACATGCAAAATGTCTCGATCGATACCTACCCCATCACATACCTAATGCGCAAGCCCATCCGCACGTAGAGGCAGAGGATGATCAGCCCGGGCAGGATGAAGAACAGCAGGCTGCTCAGCTCGCACAGGTACCAGGAGGGCAGCTCCAGCATCGCGCAGAACGCTGACTCCAGAGACGAGTTGCCGGAGCCTGCAGCAAGCAACAAAGCTGTATAAGTCTTCTCTACTATCAATAAATATAATTCACCTAATAGATATCGATCAACGCAGCAAATCTCTACGAAGATTAGCAAACTACGCAGAAGATATTCATCATCTTCCTAGCGTTATGCCGTGCTTAGACGGGATCCGCTTAAACCATGATCCAGGATTTAGCGAGTCTCGTAATTACATTGAAGCGACTGCTGATCTGACCTGACCTTCGTAACCCTAAGAAGGGGGAACCAGACAATTTTTGGATCTTTTTGAATTTGCAGGTTTGCCGGTGAGGGAAAACATCGTAATGATGTTTTCCCTCACCGTCGAGCTAGTGGTATGAATACGTACTTACTATAGATTTGAAAAATTAAAAGGTACGTGCCCGGGTTGAACTCCTCGGTTAAGAGGCGCGTGTCCTTACCATTGAGCTACCACCACTCCGCACACAGAAGATATTACCTATGCAGATAAAGCTGCGTGAAGACAGCTCTCTCGCGTTCCTTCACTCTCATAGCCCAGTGAGACGGTAACCCGACATGACCGGAGAGAGGTCATGAAACATTTATTGATTCCACATGAAACAAGCTAATACTAGTTTATATAATCATGGCAATCGAAAATGATTTATTAACTATATAAAAGTTAATATCTATTCTATTTAACGACTAATGCAAGTGATGGTTGTTTACACGTAACAATATTATTTAATATAATATTTTTTTCCAAGAAACAATTATTTCTAAGAAAATCAAATATAACTTAATTTTAGAGGACATAAAAATATATATAACCTATATTAAATAAATTAGCTTAAGTAAACTTTGTTACTAACCAAAAATGGAAATGTTATCTGAATAAATAATTTAATTATTATGTCTCTCGGCTCAATCACGGGACAAGCCCGGGCTTTTAAGACTTGCATGGGGACATGGGTCCAATATGTGGAAGCATTTTGAGAGTTGATCTAAATGGGTAATGGAATATTATAATTATATTCCGTAGCGACTATAATTAAGCTCGAAACACGTTTATTTCTCAACAGCAATTCTCTATACCCGCGCTCATGTTCCTCCTAATGCTAATATCACGTCGCGAAGATTTTAGCGTCGCATGTGTCGTCTAAGGTACTTACCGATGGAAATTCGATTGCTGTACGCGAATCCGCCATTAGGGCTCACGGCGCGCTTACTAACCAAATAGTGCGAGCTGCGACAAAATTGTATTCTACAGGGATTTTAGGTTTATTTACAAAACGCTTTCGTGATGTTAAACGACAAATTTGTCGTTAAAAACAACTTGAGACGGGTAAACCACCTATTTTTATTGCCTGCCTGTCTCCTGAAGTAATCCTACTAAAATTATAAAATTTGTATACATAAGTATATGGATGAATGTTTGTTGCTCTTTCACAAAAAAAACTACTTAATGAATTTTAATGAAACTTTAGAATAATATAGCTCATACACCCGAATAACATATAGTTTCATCGATGTACCACGCGAGTGAAACCGCGGACAGAAGCTAGTAAGCGATATTTTCAATCGTATTACCCCCTCAATCCTCAACACTCTTGAAACACTTTTAACCAAATGTAATCCTACTAATATTATAAATGCGAAAGTTTGTATCTATGGATGGATGTTTGTTAGGTACTCTTTCACAAAAAAAAACTACTGAATGTATTGTAGGGCGAACCCGCGGGCAGAAGCTAGTCATACATATAATTAGGCTTGCCATCTCCATCGATGCCATGTCTATCGATACTGAAAACTATCGGTAAACAACAACACTATTGATAGTATCGATACTATACGATTTTGAAGAGTATCAATACAATCGATAGTTCATTAGTTGGCAGCAATCGATACTATCGATAGGATTTCTGTTTACCGATAGTATTGCAACAGAGAAATCGATAGGTACTATCGATACTATCCATTGTCCTATTGATCGTATAGATGATTTGTCCGTTAAGCTATCGATTGGAAAACTATCGATTTTTCGGCAACACTAATATCAACTTTTTTATACGTGCGCGTGTGCGCAAGCTGGTGATATATCGACCTTCACCCATCTGATAACCAGGCGAGACATATTTTTTTCGAAATATAGTTGTTAAAGAACACTCAGCTTACCTATCGCAAACCTGTCATGACAATTTTTATTTTAATAAAAAAATTAATAATGGAACACTACCGATATTTTAACTGTAATTGCAGCTAAATTATTATTTTATTCTTTGGTACCATAAAACATCCTTTTATGATAATTTACAGTAAAAAGAAATAAGATAATAATAGGTTAGCTACTTAAAAACGTATGTTTTGCTGCGCGCGCGAATTACAATTTAACGTCGTCGATCGAAGTTTCAAAATAGCGATCACTAACAAAATAGCGACGCGAGCAACTCGCCGCCGCACCTGTGTCTTTGAGTTTGATGGATCTTAGTGTGAGTAGGAGGAATTTGTCCTTACATGACAATAACTATGACTCTCAAAGGAACGTGGCCTTCCATAGTCCGCCCACCTTATTCTATACCACCAGTTCTTAGACCACTATTTCATTAAAATAATATAGCTATCCAACCTGTATCAGAAGCCTGTATGTTATACCTTTATCAATCTTGGGTTTACCTCGTCTGGAGTGGGCCTGTGTAATATCAGCTGAGCGTTATTGATCAGTCAACCTAATATCATGCATATAACCTTGCTTTCCACACAAACGGTATAGGAGTAACGCCTTTAACGACAAGCGTATTACCCATCTCCTTCTCTTGCTGAGAGCCTAACCCCACTTCAATTTGTTAATCCCTTGCGTTCATCTACAATATTATTTTCATCAAATCCATGTTTATGGATTCTGGATTTTATCCGGGTCAACAGTCGCGTGGATATTGGTCTATAACAGATACATTGTCCTGTATCTTTCGGCATATTTCATTGGGATAAGAGTTCGCCGTAGCAAATTTTATCAATCAGTCAGTATGTATTTACGATGTGTTTGGGTCTTAAAAAGAATGTGCCAACTGTGTTTCTTGCCTAGCATGTAGTAAAAGGCGACTAATGGTATATCGGGTTTTGGGTATGTGATTGTGTAGGCGACGAGCTAGCCATTTGTCACAACTTTTTAACCATTTTCGATCTAACCCCAGTTTTATTTTTGGCTGAATGTGGGTAGAGGGGCCTGCTGCCCCTTTGACTCTGCCTACCCCTTCGGGGATTATAAGCGTGATGTTATGTTTGTTTATATTTTTGGACGCGAACATTTGTTGGAAAACTATAAATATTCCGTAAAGTTGGAAACATTTGCATGTAGGCGGGATGCCAATTGACATTACGGGTTGCGTGTTCCGCCCTCATTAACAGATATTCAACAATAATTATCGCTACAAACTCTATGTTACATTGAAAGTGCGGTTTCAGGTCAAAAGCAATTAAACCATTTCACTTTGCAAATGTCTCCGTTAGACTTGTTTTGCACTTAATACGGCGTTTGCGCTTGCGCATATTAAAACAATACTAACGGCACTAAACGACCTTGTGTCAAGCGATGCGCATCCGTTATACAGTTTCTAGTAAGGTGTATCTTTATTTAAGGGTTTGCCAAAAAAATTGGTCAAAATATATTAGATAAAAAAAACTATTCCAATCGATTCTATTAACAATTCTGTTCAAACTACTTCTGTTCCTGATTCTGTATATGTTACCGGCTAGTGTATAATGCAGGCATTTTATATAATACCTAGGCATTGTATACAATACCGGAGTCATTCAGGCAATGCATGAAATATTTGTTTTTTTTTCCGTATTTTATACCTAGGCATTATATAGAATAACTATTGAAGTCCGGCTACCTTGTAAAAGGTAGGTAGATAGCTATATAGCATTAGTTGCCCTTTACGACATGCTATGCAAGGAACACAGTTGGCACATTCATTTTAAGTCCCAGACCAACGTAAGACAAACCGTTTAGGTACTCCTCAGGGGTATAAAAAGTACATTATATAACTTGATAGGATAAATTTATCTATGTGTATTGTAAGAGCGAATACCTGAAGTGTTATTACTGGCAGTTTATATGCACAATTTGTACAATGAGCAGATGAAAGCGACCGAGTATTAAACATTCATAACGCACCACCCGCCTCACAATCGCGTGTACATTTTGTTTACCGTCTCGTTGTCTAGATATATCTTACAATTATTGCTAATGTATTAAAAAACATTTAGGAGACACAATAATAATGTCAAGTTTATTACAAGAGCCGGGAGATGAGGAATGATCTAAGTAACATTTGTAGTAAAAGGAAACAAGAAAAGTCGTTTGAAAGAACATATGTAATAATCATTAAATATATTCTCCAGACTGATACACCAATTCCCTAGTTCCAAACTAAGCTTCTCCTATGGATACTAGATGAAAGGATAGATATACTTAAAGACGTTTATTAACATCCATGACTCGAATACAAATGTCCATGTTCATCACACGAAACATTTGCCCCTAGCGGGATTCTAACCCGCGACCCTTGGTTTCGTGGCCAGGGTCTCTGACCACTCGATCAACGGGCCAGAGTATAATACAAGATACCTCGGAATATGCTATTTCGATGCTGGGCAAGAATACAGTAGATACCTACATTATTATTTACATTATAATATTATTGACTGGCTCGATGGCGCATTTGGTAGGGACCCTACCCAATACGCCAAGAGTTGTGGGTTCGATCTTCACCCAGGACAAACATTCTTATGATGAATACTTGTGTTTCTTCTATGTCTGGGTGTTAATATCTAATATTTAAGTATATTTTTTTTATTAATACCACTGTTGAATCTGATATTGGTAACACAAGTGCTTAAGCTACTTAGCTCGAAGTCTGATCAATGAATGTGATGATGTGGGATATTTATTTATTATTTAATTACTTACCTATACTATTTTTGAGACCAACACGATTAAAAAATAATAATTGACCATGGGTAGATTCCAGTAGCGGACTAACCGGGTGGCGGAAGGCGCGGTCCACCCCGGGCCCCTGGTCCTGGGGTGCCTCAAATTATCTCCAAGTTCCTGTAATCATCCTTTATCGAACAGAGGACCCCTACAAGGGGCCTCGTACAGCTCTTTGCCGCCCCAGGCCTAAAACAGCTTAAAAGCTTAGACCGCTACCGGTAGGTATGTTTAGACAGTAAATATTTTTTCGCTAAAGTTAATGCTACAAAGTTCAAAGCTGTATAAATATTTATATTTTTGTATAAACTGTACCCAAAGTTGTTTGTTTAGCCCAAGGGACCTCCATACGAATGACTACACAATAAATAGCCCTGAAGAGGGTTAACAGGTGACATGCCAGCACTACGGCTCTATGAACAACTGCGTTACGAGACACCTGTTCTTAACAACCTAAGTTCGTGACGAGGGAGGAAATAAGATTAATTCCAATAAAGCTGTTGCTTGAGTCAAACAGTAGTGATTTTGGTACATTAGTGATTTAGTAAGAAAATTCGTTTAAATACGAAATGTATTGACTGGCTCGATGGCGCATTCGGTAGTGACCCTGCCCCATGCGCTGAGAGTTGTGGGTTCGATCCCCACCCAGGACAAACATTCGTATGAAAATACTTGTGTTTGTTCTGTGTCTGGGTGTTAATATCCAATATTTAAGTAAATATTTGTAATACCATTGTTGATTCTGATATCCGCAACACAAGTGCCTAACCTACTCGGAGTCAGTATGTGATGTCGTCGGATATTTATTTATTATTAATGTGTTTGGATGTTTTCGCTTGATATTACGCAAGTATCTGAATAAGTATGTAGTAAAGTAAATATCAGAAATAACAAGACGTAAGACAAATATGTCGTTCCGTCCTCTCTGCCTACCCCGCTAGGGAAGTGGCGTGATTTATTACTTAGTTACATCGTGTTCCTCGCCTAGCAATTTGTAAAAGGCAATTAATAGTATATGTGGGTTGTAATCATGTAGGTGACGAGCTAGCAACTTTTTTCACAATTTACAATCTAATCTAACTAATCTAATCTAACTCAATTTAATTTTTGACTCAATGTGGGTCAAGCAGCTCGCTTCTTGGACTCTACTTACCTTTAAGGACAGCACTCGTGTAAGTGTGTATGTATGTATTACAAACATTGGTTAGATTTAAATTAGGTAAGTAAGTTCGCACTTATAACTCGAATATTGTTTATTATAAAGACATTGGTATATTACATTCTATAACAATATGTATCTAGTAGCAAGGTTAAGCGGATACTTAACGTTGATAACCTTCATTTTGGTAAGAGACCTTTAAAAAACCCCTTTAACTCTGCCTATCCCTTCGGGGATTATGGGTGTAATGTTATGTTTATTATACCTTGAAAAAAAACATATAAAAAATTCTTGTAACATATTTTTGCAGAAATAACCGAACCGAAGGCTATTTGCTTAACAAAACTGTGGGCACACAGCCGGCGCGAGACGTACCAAAGGTCGAATCTAAGGTAAAGTTCGAATCCGTCCAGGGCAGTTTTGTGTTAAGAACATGCACATTTATAAACGTATATGATTATGTCTCTTTGTGACCTATTCATAGCACAGAGAGGGAGACGATGGCGTGTCGTCCTATAGAATTCTGTATACAACCTTATTTTTATAAGTATACGAAACTTGCAAATTGTACAGAATCGTGAATAGAATCAATTGCAATATTTTATTTTATTTTATTTGAATATCCAACAGCAAATCCATATAAAATGTACAAAGAAACAGGATACATATTTTAAAGCCAATAACAGGATATTACAACATGAATTTAGTGATTACAGACATCATGCATCATGCATGAAAGCAATAATACGGAAAGGTGTGTTGGTGCTAGTCATAATAATAATAACATATTAAAGATAGTGTGACTGAATGGTAATAGGGTAATGTATGAGTAAAAGTAAAAGTATGCCGGCTTGGCACTATTTATGATGGGGTTAAATAATTTTCTTTACAATGTTATGTCTTGGCCAAATTATATTATAATACCTTTGTAGGGACAGTTTGGCAACGTCAGCTCATATTCAAGTGCGAGCGTTCCGAGATTTGAGCTGACTAGTCAGAACTAAATACGCGAGGCAACGGGCCCATAGACGCGCAGTCCCATTGTAACCGCGTTCAGATCCAGTAATGTAACCTGTGTAATATAGTGAAACTTAAAATATACTTGTAATTGACATTCGCTCTTATCATTTACCTACCTAACCAATCATCCTAAACCTTAAATAAAGTATACCCAACTAAAACAAGTGGCGCGTGCGCATCGTTTGTAACGTAGTACAAGTCGTCCGAAGCTAGGGATGCGTGCTGTACGGTGAATATACTCATACGATAACGACGAGGCATCACAAAAGTTTCATTCTGACTTAAATTTATAGTAAAATATTGTTAATATGAATAACGAATTTCATATATTGTTAACCGTGTCATGTTGTATGGAGCTAGAAAAGCTGTCAAACTTTATTAAACATCCTTTGATGCTCGTATAAATAAGTGATATTAAATGTGTGTCCTGGGAAAGCGTTATTTCTAAGTTTTTGATTGACATGTACACATAACGTATCCATATTAAAAATGTCACGTCTCACAAACTGATAAAGTGACATAAAATATCATATTCTTTATAGAAAGCCCGCTACTTCGTTCTCGTGAAATCGATTAAGAAAAGATTACAAATCACGCGGCGCTTTTTGCGTGGAGACCTAATTTCTTTTTTAACTCAAACTCAAAATATTATTATTTACGTAGGCCTCAAAAAGCATCTGTAAATCTTCAAGTAATAGGTACAAAATAGAACAATTTGAATCTACCACCGGTTCGGAATTTCGCATTCACTGAGAAGAAACCGGCAAGAAACTCGATAGTTACTATTTTCAATGCCAGGTAGGAGTAAGGAATATAAAAATAAAAATTTACAGATTAAATTAATATTTATACCTAGTCCTTACCTTAATTTTTATACAGTTAATGTTCGTTGAAGATTCAGCCGAGTATTATATACTAGCTTCTGCCCGCGGCTTTGCTCGCTTTTTACATCGATAAATCATAGCCTATATGTTATTCGGGTGTATAAGCTATATTATTGTAAATTTTCATTAAAATCCATTTAGTAGTTTGCGTGAAAGAGTAACAAACATCCATCCATACTTACAAACTTTCGCGTTTATAATATTAGTAGGGATTAAAGGAAATAGGTAACGTAAGATACTTGTAACATCAGGTATAATTGGTCCAAGCCATGAAAAATATAGACAAAATAAACAAAACATGTACGATTAAATTTTTTTATATGTATTGTGTATCATCATCATCATCATCATCTCAGCCGAAAGACGTCCACTGCTGGACATAGGCCTCCCCCAAAGATCGCCAAAACGACCGGTCCTGCGCTGCTTGCCTCCAGCGGGTTCCCGCGACCCTGACCAGGTCGTCGGACCACCTTGTATTGTGTATAATTTTAAAAAAATAAAATGACAAAACCATGAACACAATATTAACAATATGAGTCATCATGTCTCTTATGTATCATATTTCATAGGAACAGCTTTGATAAAGCTTATTATATTGATTCTTTTTCAGCTTTTGAGGCCCTGCCGCTGAATAGAATGAAAAAGGATTGATATTTTTACGATACATAGTTTACGGTCGATTTACGATCGCCAAGGCAAATGATATTGGTTATTATAGTGCCACAAAGATGCAGACCCCTAGCAGACAATATGTGGGAGGGCTATTTACCTTATAAATGACAGTGGGAGGTCAATGGAAAAGACATTAGTATCACATGCTAGGGGATATGATACCCAAATGTATACCCATCCACGCACCTTTAAAATGTTCAAGCTATCTACGTTTTTATATCACTAGTTCGACGGTTTGTGTAAAAATTGAACGGAGACTTGTACATTCAAGGCATCTAAGGCAATATAGAATCCTTCTATTTTAAGAGTACAGGGCAGGGCCGGACCGTGAGCTTAGGGGGCCCTGGGCTAATACTACTAAGGGGCCCACCTAATTACTCAAAGACTTGAAATAAGTAAATGAATTGAATAGGTTTGATTAATCGCAGGATTCACAGAGCTGCAAATCGTATGATCTGTTTAATTTAATAAAATTATGTTTTTTTTTGCACGATCGTCTATTTTTGACTTTGACTTGACTTAGCTGGAGGCCCCTTGAATCCACGGGGCCCTGGGCTGAAGCCAAAAAGCCATATGGTAGATCTGGCCCTGGTCCAGGGTGCACACACTGCGAATCTGGAATGGTTACGCCTGGAATGGTGCGGTTCCGAATGGCGTAGATGCGTAATAGGGATTGCAATGCTGGGTCCAGGAATCCAGTTGGGCCTAGTATAATTCTAGCTGTGCTGGTGTAATGCAGCTGGATTTCAATCGCTTCTAGAGATTGACATGCTGGATCAAGCAATCTAGCTGGATGGCTTACCCAGACTTTGCAGACCCAGCTGGGTCTAGCTCAATTTCAGCTCTGCCACTGGATTGCAATCACTAGTGCCTAGAGTCCCTTGAAAAAAAAATGGAAATACAAACTCCAGTATCCATTGCTAGTCTTCCTTGGTAACTTAGACAGATCTCAACGGCCGACATCACGACTCACCGGGCGGGTACTCGTGGTAGCTGACGGTGGTGTAGAGCGCGAAGGGAGCCGCCGCCAGCAGTGAGAGCGCCCACAGCGCCGCCACGATGCGCAGCGCGCGCCGCAGTCCCGCCATAGCGTACAGGTGCAGTGGGTGGCAGATGGCCAGGTACCGCTCCAGGGAGAACGCCACGATCGTCAGCACTGACACGTATGATGCTCTGCAAAAGAAAGATTCATTAAATCTTACATTGAAAGGAGATACAGCTCCTTAGACTCTCTTTGTCCCATGTTGGTCGGGGAAAAAAAAATAATGTGCCAACTGTGTTTCTTACCTAGCATGTCGTAAAAGGCGACTAATGGTATATGAGGTTTTGGGTATGTAATTGTGTAGGCGACGAGCTAGCCACTTGTCACTACTTTTTCAAAATTTTCCACCTAACCCAGCCCATTATCCAATGTTGGTCTGGGACTTAAAAAGAATGTGCCAACTTGTTTCTTCCCTAGCATGTCGTAAAAGGCGACTAATGGAATATGGTGTTTTGGGTATGTAATTGTGTAGGCGACGAGCTAGCCACTTGTCACTACTTTTTCATAATTTTCCATCTAACCCAGTCCAGCCCAGTTTTGTTTTTGGCTGAATGTGGTTAAAGGGGCCTGCTGCCACTTTAACTCTGCCTACCCCTTCGGGGATTATGGGCGTGATGTTATGTTATGTAGACTCTATATACCCATTCGGAGATTCCTGATTTGTTAGTGTGTATGGATATGATAGATATTTAAAAATATCTTTATGTAAGCATGTACTCTTACATACATACTAAGTATAACGTGAATGGCGGCTTACTGGTGTTTAGATTCTATATACTCCTACGGTGGTTACTTAGTGAGTATGTATATGAAATAAATTAAATAATATATGAAGTCTCTACTCAGACATAACAAAATTATTCCATAGTCAGATTCTGAAAATGTATTATAGAGAAAATCTCCGTAGTTTTAGTCCACTTAATTATCTACTACTTAAAAACAACTTTGCTATTTCTCATTAAAACTGTTTTAATATGTCACTTAAATTTTGATTATGATAATATAGACACAATGCTGTGCTATTTACCAGTCGTCTAATATACCGTAAGTAGCCGTCTCTTCCAGACAACCTTGGAAATATTATTATATAAGTTAAAACAAAAACGTGCTGTCTGACTTTTTTATTGTAAGAAAACTCTCGTGATGAAAGTTATCCGGACAATGTGCTACTAACAGGCATATGGCGTCTAAATTCATGTAAGGCTGTGTTTCCCAACGTAAAAACTTTTGGAAAGCCCTGCTGTAAGATATACAAACTTATTTTTAGAATATAGAAATAAAGAAGAAAAACATTAATTGACCATTTAGTTAACAATACCATAAAAAGAGTGTACCTATACGAAACCTGAAAACTGTACAGAATCGTTAATAGAATCGATTATAATATTTTTAATACCATGTTGTATTTTGCACAAATAATATTTATAAAACCTTAAATAACGAACACCTAATTAAAACCAGTGTCGCGCGTGCGCATCGCGGTGCGGTGGTAGCTCAATGGTAAGGACACGCGCCTCTTAACCGAGGAGTGCGGTTTCGAACCCGGGCACGTACCTCTGGATTTTTCAAGTCTATGTACGTATTTATACCACTAGCTCGACGGTGAAACCTGCAAATTCAAATAACTTTGGATTTGTAACCATGATCCAAAAATTGTCTGGTTTCCCTATCTTAGGGTTATGAAGGTCAGATCGGCAGTCACTTCAATGTAATTACCAGACTCACTAAATACTGGATCATGGTCTAAGCGGACCCCGTCTAAGCACGGGACATAACGCTAGGAAGATGACGTCGCGCGTGCGCATCGGTTGTCACGTGGTACCAATCTGCCGAAGCGAGCAACGCGCGCTACGAAGACCATACCCGTGTGAGGATAACAAGACAACACAGTACAAAACGGGAATAAAATATAATATTTTATTTAATTTCCTCTCATCATCTGGTAGGACATGGCCTTTTTTTTGTTTACCCAGCGGAATGCATTCCGCACCGTCCCGCTGAGACCGGGGGGAATTAGCGGGGTGTGTCGGACTCCCGGGGCCCTCTAGATGATACGAGGATCCTGCTCCGCCCAAGTGGTAGTGTCTCTACGCCTTTATGTAGGATGCCCACGGGATCGCGTAGCGCTTAACCGCCGTGAAGGTGGGACATAGCCTCGTGAGTCTTCAAGATACCATTTACATATTGTTTCATACTTTCGACTTTCGACTGGCTCGATGGCGCATTCGGTAGTGACCCTGCCCCATGCGCCAAGAGTTGTGGGTTCGATTCCCACCCAGGACAAACATTCGTATGATGAATACTTGTGTTTGTTCTGTGTCTGAGTGTTAATATCTACTATATTTAAGTATATATTTGTAATACCATTGTTGTTTCTGATATCCGTAACACAAGTGCTTAAGCTACTTATCTCGGTGTCAGATCAATGAATGTGATGTAGTCTGATATTTATTTATTATTATTATACTTTACTTTTTCAAATGAAAGTATTTGACCCGTATTTAAGTTTTCGTATTTACTATTAATACCGTTGTTTAAGAGGATTTGGGGACGTTCTTCTAACTAGAAGTAGTTATACCAAGCGGAATATATTTTTCGATGAACTCAATGATAAATATTTAAAATGAAAAAATTGTCTAATAATTACAAGTAAAAGCGATAGTACGGATTCAGAGACCGTAAACCAAAAATAGATACAAGAACAAGAATATCCATAGAAACAGAAGGGAGGCTCGTGTTCGGGGAAGCTTTTAATTAAAATATTCTTTAAAAGCGTTTTTCGTTGTAAAAAAATAATCTGACCTAAGCGTTGTAATTAAAATGGATTGATTTTGATGAATTAGAGATAAGAGCAATTTACTACGTTTAAGTTAGCTTTAATAACAGCAGCTATTTATTTAATAGCCTTTAAAAACAACTAAGCCGATTCATTCCATCAGATATGCCACTAATGTACATGTCGGCATGACAGCGACGTCATTGTACACCGGTGTAGCAAAACACCACGTGCACCGATCACGCCACCGAGCGCTCCCCACCGCCCCGCTCTACTCGACTTGTTTTGCAACGGGTATAAAAGGGACCGCGCAGCGACGGAGCGGGCAATCTTGGCTCTGGCGTTGCTCGGTGCACCGGTTGTACTAAGCTAGCTTATAAGCCTAGACGCTCTCGGATAATTAATTTAAAATTAATTATTAATTTAAATTAATTATTATCGTTAATTGTAAAAGTGTCCTGTGGCAATTTATAATTAATAAAACAATATTCACTTGTGGTAAAACCCTAGGTATTTACCACAAGAGATAATTGGGTATTGGGATTATTAAGGATTTAGTTCTGGAAAGTAATAGTAATCCTAAATTAGATATTAAAAAAGCTTGATTTATCCTGAGATCCCTAACTTCTTATTCAGTATGGCCACCTACTTCCTACATACACATATTTACGAAAGTTATGAAATAGTTCTGGAAGCAAAACATGAAGCTGTTTTGTTCAAGCAATAATAAATACCTGTCTAGATTGCTGGACTTTTTGGCTAGCCCGGACCCGCAAAATATATGCGCTTAAGTAATTTAAACAGAAAGTTAAAGCGCCTAATAAATGTTTTCTCATCCATTAGCGTCTTTTTATCCTGCCCAGTGATTTGCATTTAGAAAGTTCTAGACACTAACTTGTTACTATTAGATACAAGAAATCGCTAGCGTCAGTAACTCATGCTTATTATTATATTGTTTAATTTAGAAGATTTCTAAACAATCCATATCTGGTTTACTGTATGAAAATCCTGGAGTTTAGAGAAAGGATAACTGAAAAATCTATACTCAAAGACTAACAAGATAAACGTTATTAATAGAAATAATCATGTGTATTAAATAGCTGATATGTATTGACTGGCCCGTTGGTCGAGTGGTCAGTCCCTGGCCACGAAACCAAGGGTTACAGGTTCTAGTCCCTCTAGGGGCAAAAGTTTCGTGTAATGAACATAGAAAATTTGTTCTCGAGTCATGGATGTTTATAAACGTATTTAAGTAAGACATACTTGATACGAGATGAACGGATAGATATCCGTTCATCTCGTATCCATAGTACAAGCTTATAAGCTTAATTTGGGACTAAGGAATTGGTGTGTCTTTTAAAATAAATAATTGATTTTTTAGCCAAAAATGCATGACCTTCGCAGAAGAATCTAATGTTATACATATGGTAAGTGAAATGAAATGAAATGAAATTGTCTTTATTTACGTAGGCTTAAAAAAAGCACTTATAAATCGTCAGAATAAGATCAATATCTATTAACATTTTCAAAGTAAATATTTGCTTGCTCAAAATCAGACCACTGAGAACTTTTTATCATACACAGGTAGGACATTTGTAACACGTACATTTACATAAAAGAGCATTTGATTTGAATGCATTTACGCAGCTCGAAATTGCAGCGAACACGAATCGATGGAAACCTCGTTCCGATTAGTGACCCGCATTAGCTGTGAGCTAATTGACTATTGCTTCATAATTGGCGATTGTCCTGGATGCCGGGGCTGGCCTGCCTCGGATTGCTACCAGGGTTATAGAAATAAGAGGCCAATACTTTAATCAGAATGTTATTGGCTCATATTGCAGCTTACTTTGTTATTAAATTTAGAAGGTCATATTTGTTCTTTACAATAAAGTGTTGATTTTATATTTTGATTCCA
The DNA here is from genome assembly GCA_951394215.1 of Glyphodes perspectalis. Taxonomy (NCBI): domain Eukaryota; kingdom Metazoa; phylum Arthropoda; class Insecta; order Lepidoptera; family Crambidae; genus Glyphodes; species Glyphodes perspectalis. Next base: position 457,081 of record OX596218.1, read on the forward strand.
TCAATTTACTTTCCATACAATTTTACATAGGCACATAACATCACGCTCATAATCCCCGAAGAGGTAGGTAGAGGCCCCTTCAGCCATATTCAGCCAAAAATAAAACTGGGCTGGGTTAGATGAAAAATTGTAAATAAGTAGTGACAAGTGGCTGGCTTCTCGCCCACACAAACAATCACACACCCAAAACCCGATATTCTATTAGTCGCCTTTTACGACAGGCAAGAAACACAGTTGGCACATTTTTCTCAGACTAACTAAACTTCACGCCACTTCCTAAGCGGGGTAGGCAGAGAGAACCGAACGCCATATGGCACGATCCTTACACACCACACTCGCCTTTTCAACATTCATAATCCTTTTTAACCGACTTCTCATATAAGCTCTATGGTTTTTATGACTCCTAACATCAGACTTACATTTTACATTCAACGAATCTCGTTTTTACATCGAAACGACTACCATCTGATTTAATACGGAGCATCAGACATTAAATTATGTTGGTATCCTTTCTTCCTCACCCTGGAGCAAATGGTAAAAAACCGTACCTTGTAAAATTCAGATGGATGTGCCCGGTTTTGGACTAGCCTTCATTAAACGTGTCCTATTCGTTGAGCTATCCGCACTTCTCATGTAAATTTTGGTAGTAACTATAGTTTCTATTATTGCGTATATATACAAGCGCATACTCTTAAAACTAAAAGGCGAGGGAATTAGACAAAATAAAATGTAGACAAACCTTTAATTTTGAACAAATTTTTTACTTAAATTCGCATTTTTAAGGCTTTAGAACAAAAATGTTACGAATCAATTTGGCGGTCGACAAAAGCACGTACAAATACAATATGAACCATAAATCTAGGTCTGACGAAGGACAGTCTCACAAAAAGCAAGTGATTGATCGCTCACTCCTCCTCCGTTTATTATTCACCAGAGAGGCGAACGTAGCGCGATGTTTTGTGCCAATAGTCAACAAAAATAGACCTTTCACCGAATAAATATTATTGTTTTAAAATTCTCAACGCCAGTGAGTGATATTAGCGATTTATCAAAGCAGTTTATGACAAAGCCACTATGTTGGTCTGGCACTCAAAGAGAATATGTCAGCTGTGTTTCTTGCCTAGCATATCTTAACAGGCGCACTGACAGCTAACTAGTGGTATATTAGGTTTTGAATTGCTTGTAGGCGACGAGCTCTTGTCACAAATTTTTCTCAATTTAACATCAAAAGGAACTCAATTTTGTGTTTGGCTAAATATGGTGTAAGGGGCTCTTTAATATCTCTCCTTGGACTCTGTATACATTGTCAAAGTATTTGTTTGCCAAAAATCAGACCACTGAGAACTGCTTATCATACACACATAGGACATTTGTAACGCGTACATTGACATAAAAGAAAATTTTGATTTGATTTGAATGCATTTACACAGCTCAACTCGTATTCTCTTCCGGGCGTGATGGTGTGTGTGTGTGTGTGTGTGTTCACACACGGATTCAGAATCAATAGATACTATAAATAGTATTGTGATATCACTATCATACAAATCCCGGATATACGAGTATGCCTTTTTTGATGCGAGAAATGTGTTGCTCAATGTTATGCCTTCCGAAGAAGTCCAATTAGTCTGGTTCCCCATATGAGGGTCACTTCAGTGTAATAATCAAACTAGCTAAATCCTGGATCAAGTTAACGTATACCCTGACTAAGGACGGGAGACGACGCTTTGATGTATTTTCAAAGTGAAAAAGTATTTTATAAAGATTATATTTGAAAAATCGTAGCTTAAAGATTATTATTCCAGTAGGAAAGGTCAGGTACTATTTAAAATTTCAATATAGAAAAGTGTATACTGGTCGGTACTCAATTAGTCATTTATTCTTTGACATATTCTTTAGTAAATTGCTACGGCAATTATGGTGAATTTTCTAGAAAAAAATTAACGATATTAGCTCACTGTTATAATTTATTTCTTCTTCGAGAAACCATGAGGCGATTTTACCTTTAAGGAAAAACATAGTCAAATGACGTCATTAAAGCAAGCAGTAAGTAGTAAAAAAATGGTCGACCATGTAAGATGACAAACAAGCATATGACAGGCCGGGTCGTTTGTCACCTTTACCCTATGGTCACAATCTTGCAGTATCCAAAGGTTTGATTTCTATCGTGCTCTACAAAAGATAGACTGACAGAGACCAGTGGCGGATCAATTTAAATATTTTTTTACTTTCATACAAAATAGCCAATCAGCTGATCATCCATAAAGCAAGGGTGTTTGCTCGCGCAACAAACGCCCTTACTTTATGGAGTTCATAACACATACGGATATACAGTTTCATTGTCAATATCCCTTCATGATGCTAGTTTCTCAACCGTAATAAACTGAAAGGCTTTGTTCCATTCGCTCTATTGAAATCGCAACGGTATTTTCTAGTGAATGTACGGCTTGGAAGAATGTTATGTGACTTTTTCGTACAGATATAATATTTATAGGCTTAAATACATATTTCAGACAGTTTATTTCTAAGAACTGTTATAGTATATATTTAAAACATAAATATGTAATAATAATGTCCTCCTAACCGATATCGGTTACGGCGGCCAATCTCAACGAGGATTAGCCATCTGCGCAGGAGATATTATAGTGCACAAGTGTGTGCGCAAACACAGGTGCACTCTCTATTCCTTCACTCTCATAGTCCGGTGAGACGGCAATCCGACATGACCGGAGAGAGGTTAGGCGCAGGACCAACGGCTTAACGTGCTTTCCGAGGCACGGGGGTGATTAAACCGCCAACTTCCTGACTCCGGGCTGTTACTGAGTAATTTGAATATTGAAATACCCAGCCACAAATTTTTGGCCCGACCCGGGATTTGAACCCGGGACCTCTTGGTCCTTAGGCGGCGCATACTACCACTAGACCAACGAGGCAGTCATTTATATATGTATCATAGTAATTTATTATGGATTTAAAACATAACTTAATAAATAGAAGTCTAAACCACCCGCGAAAAAATCTCATTAAATATTATTTAATTGGTAATTTTGTATTTGTCACATTACATTAAAGTTGTGCTTTTTCACATTATCTTTATGTATGGAAATTATATCTGAGTAATGATTAACACACATTCCAAACAACTTCCAAAGTAGATCGAGGATTTTTAAACTTTGGATTGAAGCCATTCAGGCAATTTTCAACCCTTAAAGAAATGGAGTGATCTACAGGGATGAAGTTATGAGTGGCTGCTACATACCTAGTTATTTTAGAAATTTAATTTAATTTACCGTTTTCACCAATTACAAGAAATAATTTGGTACACAGCGGTACCACTTCAAACTGTTAACTACCGGCACTCGAAAAACTAAGTTCCAGAGCGGAATGCGCATACTGGAGCCGAGTCCTCGGCCTAAAGTGCATGCAAGTATGCTGCAGCGATGCAACAAAGACGATCGTGCGGAGCAGTGCAAGCTCCAATGCAACCGAGACTAATTAGCAGTTAGAACTTTAGCCGCTTGCTTGTGAGAACAGGCTTACATGTGTAGGGTTACCAGGTGGAAAAATTAAAAGACCTCAGTAGATTCATTCACAGTCCAATCTATCAGTGGCTGTAAACTAGACTGGCTCGATCGAGGAAGCATCATCCTCATAGTAGATCATCTCAATAAAGCAGCATCGTAGCACATAAGGTTCGCATTGTTAATGACAGTGCGGTAGGCTCTGCCCCTTTGAAGGCAGCAACGTATCAGTAATAGTGTTGCCTATGAGCGGTGGTGAATATTGACCATCAGCTAATCCGTAAGCCCGATTTCCTATTCCGTTTGAAAATTCGACAAATCCAGAGAGTTCTAGGATCCGACTGCAATTCCGAGAAGGCTCAACCGGAATCTCCGGACAAATTCCGGAATATGGTAACCCTATACACGTGGGAGTGCCACAAGTTTCGGTTATAGCAATGAGAATCTCAAATTGATGTGGGATTGCATAGACCAGTGAAGTTAACTCAGTAAGCGGTCATGCAAAATCCCAGAAGTGGCCACAATTGGATAACTTTCATTGTTGAATACAACAATAATAGGTTCTGACCTGAAACTGGTCTTTCTGATATGAATATTCGAATGGGCTAGGTGACTAAAAAAATCTGTTTAGTCCGTCAGTTAGATTATAAAAAAATATTGAACACGTATTTATTTATTTATTTGTCAAACAAACATTAACGAAGATACAATGCATTCAAGTTGCGCGTGACGTTACGCTTTCGTACATTTTTTACAAAATAGTGACGTTCAAGCCCCCACTCCAAAACTTTGATGCTCTTTATCTTTGTGATTTTTTGTTCATTTGGTAAAGCAAAAAATATGTGTCTAGTATTTTTGTATAATCTAACTGACGGACTAAATAGAATTATAGTTTTTTAATGCAGTCAACATCCCTATTGCTTTGTGCATTTGTACACAGATACGAGCTATATTTCTTGATATTCGATAGCTGTTTAACTTTAAATTCGGAGTGAACTTGATATACGTATGGGAAATTCCTTTGTGGCACTTTGCTATTGCAAATATATGGTAAATGGTAAAATGGTAATACGGTAAAATGGTAAACATAACCAACATAAAAGTTCCCTTTTAGAGATTTTAGAATATGTTTTGTTAATTTATTTTGGTATAATTACTTAAGTGATGATCTAAATCTTACTACAGTCCGTTTCACGTAAGATGACCGTGATAGGTGTCAATACTCATTTTCATGCATCGTACTGTCTACGAATCAAAATATTCAGTTTCAAAATTATTTAACTTTATATTGTAAAAAAATAATTAATAATCTCCATTTATAAATGTAAACACGATTTATCAATTTTTTTCTTAAATTTATCACAGATTTAAATTTAAAAAAAATAAAGCATTAATTGCATACTACGAGAAACGGAAAGTTTGCTCATAGAGATTGACACTACTATTTACATCGCATCATTAATCGATATGGCGGGCATCTTGTCATCGAGTTAGGTTATGTTACTAAAGATAAGCGTACATTTCAACCGAAAAAAATTAAGACCTCAGTGACAACAAAGAAGTGTCCCCCAAGACACAAACAAAAACAAAACATTTTTGGATATTTGGTTGACTCCGAGTCTTACAATCGCGTGCGCTTAAGACATAGCTGCATATTATTTACATCAGAATACCAGTATTAATATAAAAATAAATCATAGTTTAAAATAGTTTTTATTTTAATTAGAATTCAAAATATAATAAATAAAAATAAAAAGTCGATATAAGTGCCCTAGAACTTTTTATCGAATAGAAAAAAATCAAATGGCTGTCATACGGATGCAAAACTGTTGACGTCAAATTCAAAGTGTCACGGAACTCATCTTAGGTGTAATGGACTTTATTAGAATTAAATAAGAATCTGGAAGTTGTATGTATACCATACCATTGGTTATATAGTTCTATATAAACAAATGAAGATCTTACAATATAAGGCGTAGTCACAAATATCGCAGACACGAGCCAACAGCAATACGCGAGCGAGCGACATGTGCATCCACCGCCCAGAACCAGTTCGGAGTCCGATGCAACTGCTAATTACCCATCGAAACTTCGTGTCTGCAGCGTGTACCGAGCACGTGTGGGTGAGTGAGTCCTTGAACATCTGATGCTGTGCATCGTGCTGGTCTGATGCTCGGCGGTGTATTTTAAATGTTCTTGGTAAACTCAAAAACTACACGAATGATTTGTCACCTCTTATCTGATTTACAGCAGAAATTAATGTCAGTCACGTAATGGTCCAACATTAATTTGGTCGTTTAGTCCGTGTTGGAACGTTATTTGTTTTGTGTTGACATTTTAAAGTATAGCCATAAGTAACAAATTGCAAAATTTAAGCATTTCGTGATAAAATAGAAATAAGAAACAACGACATTGTTAACGTCCCATGTTGGTCTGGGACTTGGCTCATGTTAATCTGGGACAAAAAAAAAAAGAATGTGCCAACTGTGGTTCTTGCCTAGCATGTCGTAAAAGGCGACTAAAGGTATATCGGGTTTTGGGTGTGTGATTGTGTAGGCGACAGGCTAGCCGCTTGTCACTGCTTTTTCACAATTGTCCATCTAACCCAGCCCGGCTTTATTTTTGGCTGAATGTGGTTGAAGGGGCATGCTGCCACTTTGACTCTGCCTACCCCTTCGGGGATTATGGGCGTGATGTCATGTATGTATTATGTATGTATGACATTTTTAACGATTTAGAAATACCACAACATGGTTAAAAATTTATATAACAGTTTAACAACTTCTTTGTCAATCTTACTGTTTAAATAAATAACTAACAAGATTCTAATCAGACCTTTTCAGAAGAATACATTTTGCAGAGAGGAAGTGTAATTTAAAAAGTAGCTAACAATTTAAAAGATTTTTGTAACTTTAATTTCGACTACGAATATTCAATGCTTACAAATATCCGAACACAAACTTGTAAATGAAATTCTTACTGGCTTCGCTGTCGACCGCGGCGCATTGAAACAAGTTTAATGCCCGCTGTCGGAATAGTTTGCGAAGTTATTCGAGCCTTCGACACCATTCGTCCTGTAGCTCAGCCGAGCTGAAATCTTGATAATTTCAATATAAGTAATAATTATCCGTTGTACCAATGATCAAGTAGTAGATCGATTATACAGCCAATGAAATATGGTACTCTACATGCACATCTTATGTGTTCATGAATGTTATGTCATGTTATATCATAATGTATTAACATGTATTATTATTTACAATGTTAACTAACCTAGGTCAATGATAAATCTAAGCCATCAACTGATTATTTCCGGTGCTAAGTTGTGGTTCGCTTCAACCATGATCTTCAGATTTAGCAAGTCTGTGTACCTTTTACACAGACGAAGTCATGAGCAGAATCAGTAAGATAGGGATAGCTTAGCTTTTCCCTATGTCAAAGTCAAGAACAGATCATTTGTCGCGATCAAATCCTCTAAGCTCCTGCATATTATCTCAGATTTGGATCTTACGTTCTGCAATTGTTCTTCATTCAAGAAATATGATCTAGTTTATTGATACATCATCCAGTAATCATCGCGCGCGGTAAGAGCCGGTAATTCGCCGGCGGTGGCGGCCGCGCAATCAACAAGTGGCGACCTCCCTTCACGCTTCACCGCAACTGCCACTAGCAAGCTATTTAATGAGCTCCACGCGGATATATACCGATTATTATTTAGAAATTACCTATATATATATATATATATATATATATATATATATATATATATATATATATATATATATATATATATATATATAGGTAATTTCTATTTGATAGAACCCGCTCGGTAGATCTAAAGAACTTTTAAAAAGTTTCATAAGTGAAGTGTACATTTGAGCATCATTGCTTATACATATTTAAACTATAGACGGTATAGGTTTCAGGAACTCGTAATGTATAAGCATCAATGATTATGAAATGTTTTTTTTCATCTCTTTTCTTTGGTCAAAACAATTGATTATTCTCTTGATTGTGTGAAAGATGATATGAGTGAAATGGGAGTGGATAGCTTGATGACGGCTGACTGGTACGTATGAAAGAGGAAGACATGCTGCGCCGACCCCAGGTGAACTGGGAGAAGGGCAAGAGGATGATGAAATGATTATGTATCCTCTTTGTGAAAATATTTAAAAGGATATCCAATTTGTATCTACATTGATAAGTAATAAAAATACATACATACATATCATCACGCCCGTAATCCCCGAAGGGGTAGGCAGAGTCAAGGAGGCAGCTAGCCCCTTTAACCACTTTAAGCTAAATCAAACTAGTACTAGTGGCAAGTGGCTACGTTGCCTGCAAAACCACACACCAAAAACCCGATATACCATTATTCGCTTTTTACGAAATACCAGGCAAGGAAAGTCCCAGAACAACATGGGACATTGAATAAGTAATAAAAGTAACACGAAAAACCAATAAAATTATAAGGTAATGGAGGATTATAAGAGACCAAATAATAAATATAATAAATAAATATTACACTACATCACATACATTAATCTGACTCCGAGGTAAGTAGCTTGGGCACTTGTGTTACGGATATCAGAAACAACAGTGGTATTACAAATATATACTTAAATATTCAATATTAACACCCAGACACAGAACAAACACACGTATTCATCATACGAATGTTTGTCCTGGGTGGGGATCGAACCCACAACTCCTGGCACATGGGGCAGGGTCACTACCGAATGAGCCATCGAGCCAGTCAACCACCAAACCATCGAAAATAAAAATGCCCGACATAGGTATGCATGATGATGATAAATATAAAACAAATAGATAATATTTATTTATACTAATTTTATTTATTAATCTATCATGCTCTTGTCAAATTGATTAAACAAATCACACTATTGCGATTCCATTTAATTACATTATATAAATAACTTAGAGACGCCTTGACATCAAATAAATAGGTACAAAAGGTACAAAGTTTTGACACCAATATCTGTTACACGATGCCTCTTCACTTATGAAGAGGCATCGGTACTTTTCGTTTATTAATTTACTCAAATATCAGTCAGAGTTTGAAGCTTTAAATTAAATTCCAGCTCGTTTTGTCGGCGAGGAGCTTTCAGAAGCAAGCAATGTACTACAGCTTATGACGACGCGAGGGATATTAAAAATGTTGTAGGCAGCTTCGCAAATATGTGTCGTCCAGTTATTCAGGAAGTGGTGTAGCGTAACGCTAAGTGGAGGTAAGGCTAGCACGCTTTATTAGAAAACTTTGTAAAGGTTTTGGAGAGAGTAAAAGAGAAATGGGATGGAATGGAATCTTGGAAATGTTTAATTTCTAGGAATTGTTCTGTAAAGTCGTTGCTGGAGTAGCAGCAGTCTTATATTAACTTTTGATAATGATCGTATAAGGGAGCCGATTGAAAATCATTGCAAACAAAACTCCATAGCTTGTACCTTGTTATTACCAATGCGAAAGTTTGTATGGTCGCTGCGGGATCGTGGTACAACAGCTGGATGGAATTAACTTGAGAAACGTATTAAATCTAACTAAGCACATAAAACTACTTACTGTCATCCTATTATTTAATCCAGTGGTAAAATAACATTCGTGATAATATTGTGAAAAAGTAGTATGTCGTTGCCTACACAATAATACCTACACCCAAAACCCAATATCTAATAAGTCGTCTTTTACGACATGCTAGGCAAGGAACACACAACTGCACATTCTTTTTTAAGTCTTAGACCACCACGAGACTCCTACCTATTGCTATCACCGCAATATTCGATTTGTCGAAGTTGATGTTGATCTATCTTCCATTTATCGGAAATAATAGGGCCGTTTATTTTCCAGCGCAGTCTGTTCCTGGAGGCAGGTCACGTGCTCTGCGTCGTGACCAACATCTCGGAACCGATAACTTCAAGAAGATAATCGATGTACCTGAACAAAAATGTTATACACTCGTCCTTGACTTAGGTAATTCGTTATAAATATTCGTTTTTGTTTCTCCTACTGAGATAAAATGTTCACTGGTATAACAGTGTTTTAGTTTTATTTTCAATAAGGAAATCGGTAGAGAAAATGATCAAGACGCCAAAACAAAAATTTGAAATTAAACTAAACTAACTTCACGCCATTTCATTAGCGGGGTAGGCAGAGAGAATCGAACGCTATAAGGCCCTTGAACTATTATTACTAGCGTATGGAACCGACGCAGCGAACAAGTTTTTTGCGCCGTGGGTTGTTGCCGATCGGCAACAACTCGTTTAGTCACTCGCCTACGTTCACGCGTAAGAGCCATGAAATTCTTGGCGTTTACGACGTTTTGGTAGCGAGAAAAATGTACTATATGAGCGATCTAGCGCTGCGTGTTTTAATAGCTTAATTAGACGACAATTGTTAGTTTTAGCGCTGCAAATGCTGAAACACGCTCAGTCCATGCTTCGTTATAATATTTTTGTTTGACATAGCTTCTCTATACGTAGTAATAATAGCTCAATGTATAAGGCACGGTCCTTATACACCTCACTCGTTTCTTTGACATTCACCTTGCATAAACGCTCTACGATTTATAAGGCTCCTATCAGGTGATGTTAACGCACTGTCTGTTAACGCACGGGCAATTTGATCATGATAAGTTAGTCTGGGCCTTCCACGATACCTGCGTCCTTTCACTTTCGCATTGTATTCTAATATGTCAATTATCAATAAACATTAAATCCTTATCTCTTTGCATCAACCGCAATTGTTAAAATAAATAAATAAATTGTTCAGATTGACACACGAATTCCCTAGTCCCAAACTAAGCTTATGTATATGCTATGGATACTAGGTGAACGGATAGACATACTTAAATAAGTTTATAAACATCCAGGACTCAAGTAAAAATGTCCATGTTCATCACACGAAACATTTTCCCGTAGCGGGACCCTTAGTTTCGTGGCCAGGGTCTCTGACCACTAGACCAACGGGCCAGTCGAATCGGGAAGGCCAAAAGATTGTACTGTTATATCAAAATACTATTGTACTTACATACATACATAACATCACGCCCATAATCCCCGAAGGGGTAGGCAGAGTTAAAAGGGCAGCAAGCCCCTTCAACCACATTCAGCCAAAAATAAAGCCGGGCTGGGTTAGATGGAAAATTGTGAAAAAGCACACCTGTCGCCTACACAATCACACACCCAAACCACGATATACCATTAGTCGCCTTTTACGACATGCTAGACAAGAACCACAGTTGGCATATTCTTTTTAAGTCCCTGACCAACATGGGACAGTGGGCTGGGTTGGATGGAAAGCGGTGAAAAAGGAGTGACAAGTGGCTAGCTCGTCGCCTACTCCGTCACAATCATACCCAAAAGCCCGTAAACCATTATTCGCCTTTTATGACATGTCAGGCAAGAACCACAGTTGGCACATTCTTTTTTTGTCCCAGACCAACATGGGCCAAGTCCCAGACCAACATGGGACATACTATTAAAATACTATTCTTTTGTAACATGTAATCCATCATATAGTAAGAGAATTCTTGTTATTGAAACTTTTTATGAAAAGTATAACTAGATACAAAAGTAGTCTAACTAACTACTTTTTGTGTCAGATTCCTGCTATAATCGGCCGAACGTGTCACATATATATAAGTCGTTATAATCACGTCGCAGATTAAATGTTTCCGAACCAAACTACACGAATAATATTTTTATAACTAAGTATCTGAACTCTGCCAAGTTTCGCTGATTTTTTCTAAACCACGCAAACATTTTCTAATTTTCGCAAGAAGTTATACCTAATGTAAAAAATGCTATTATAAGTTATAAATATAAAAATACATGATTATTTGTGTGTTAGCGTAAAAGATTCAGGTTCTCCTGAGGGCCTATACAATAATATTTGAATAATAAATAAATGTCAGACTACATCGATCTGACTCTGGTAAGTAGCTTAAGCACTTGTGGTACTGATATCAGTATCAACAGTGATATTACAAATATATACTGAGATATTGGATATTAACACCCAGACACAGAAGTATTCATCACACGAATGTTGGTCGTGGGTGGGGATCGAACCCACAACTCTTGGCGCAGGGTTGGGTCACTACCAAATGCGCCATTGAGCCAGTCAAATTACCTAACTACTAACTAACTAAATATAATACCATATAATAATTAATCATATAATACCAGTATATCAAACCAATATCCCATATTGGGCTGGGACTTACAAATAATGTGCCAACTGTTCCTTACTTAGCATTTCGTAAGAGGCGACTAATGGTATATCGGGTTTTGGCTGTCTGATATTGTATGCGGCGAGCTACTCACTTGCCAGTTATTTTTCCAGTTATCCATCTAACCCACCCCTGTTTTACGTTTAGGATGTAGGAATGTGGTCAAGGGGGCTTGCTGTCCCTTTGACTGCCTACCCCTTTTGGGATTACGGGCGTGATGTTATGTATATAATCAATATACATAACATCACGCCCAATATATATAATATACGTATCTATGTATATAATCAACTAACAAAGCAACATGGTTTACGGTCCATACGACTTAAATCTGTTGATGTTTAGATTTATCGATAGCCTCAATTTTATACCTAATAGCAACATTTTAATTCAGAGAACATTATTGTTCAATTAAAACGGCCATACGCTGACTTTGTTTGAGTTCTATTAGGTTTTTTTTTGCGAGTGCTAATGAAAAAGTATCTGTTTGATGTAGGTGTTTGTTTAGGAGGCAGCTGTATCGTCTTCGTCATCAGTGGCCGTCTTCGTCAGCAAATATTGCTGTTCGGACGGTGTGCTATTGACATAGGGACACGGCCGAATTCAAACCAAATATTTTTTCTTACTATGTTCGTAAATTTATTTGTGAGGATTATTTTAATTGGGTATTTATTAAAATGCGTGCGCTGCGGAAAATCTGCGGTATATCGCTCACAGACTGCGTTCGAAATGATGATGTAAGAAAGAGAGTCGGTCTGGAAGACAGCGTCGGAGTCAAGGTAAGAAAAGGCACGCTCCAATGGTTCGGACATGTGGAAAGAATAAATGACGAAAGATTGACTAAACAGATATACAATGCGAAAGTGGAAGGATGTAGGAGCCGCGAAAGGCCCAAGCTCACCTACCACGACCAGATTGGTCGTGTATTAACAGAAGACGATGTTTGGAGTCATAAAAACCGTAGAGCTTGTATGAAAAGAATTATGAATGTCGAAGAGGCGAATGAGGTATGTAAGGATCGTGCCATATGGCGTTCGGTTCTGTCTGCCTACCCCGCTCGGGAGTTAGTAACTATTTATTAATATTTGAATATACTTACAGGGGAGTATAATAGCGGGATCAAGTCTTGCACTTTTCTTCAATGAACCTTAAAATTCTGTGGTACAATGTAATAAAGTAGGTAAGTGTATTAACAAATGTACTTAATTCAATGATCAAGTATATTTACTTAATATAACTTTATCACATTTTTATCGTATTTTTATCAAGGTAATGATCAGTTTCTATGAAAATAGTTATTTGACTGCCTCGTTGGTCTAGTGGTAGCATGCGCCATCTTAGGACCAAGAGGTCCCGTGTTCAAATCCCAGGTCGGACCAAAAATTGTGGCTGGGTATTTCAATATTGAAATTACTCAGTAATAGCCCGGAGTCAGGAAATTGGCGGTTTAATCACCCGCGTGGCTCGAGAAGCACGTTAAGCCGTTGGTCCTGCGCTTGACCTCTCACCGGTCATGTCGAATTGCCGTCTCAACGGACTATGAGAGTGCACCTGTGTTAGCGCACACACTTGTGCACTATAATATCTCCTGCGCAGATGGCTAATCCTCGTTGAGATTGGCCGCCGTGATGGATATCGGTTAGGGGGACATTAGTTATTTATATTGTGTATTCCAATTTCAAACTAAAACTTACTTTACTTTAATTCCAATTGATTGAACACTTAAATAACCAATCAAAGCCAAATGTATATTACTAATACCCAACCAAAACATTTTACAAACGTCATCAAAAGCAAAACATATTTGAAGGAAACTTACGTTATACTTTTTGACCATCCCGGGAACTTATTAGGCTCGAGGTAGGTTAGCTAATGTTCCTTATAAAAGACAGGCCGAAACCACTTTCAGTAAGTTAACTATATTACCTAGGGCAATTTTACGCGCGCGCTGAGCCAATTTCATAAATTTCACACAAAATCGAGGAACATTTAGTTACGGTCATTTGGCAGGTGGCTCAAACGCCACGCCGACAACCCCCAACTGGGGTCGGTCGAGACGAGCCGACTCCACCTGATCGTGAATATTAAATGGCTTTGTAGGCTGTTTTATTTTCTTAAATTTGTTGCGGAAATTTAATAGAGTTTGGGCAGGTCGATGTTTGGTACGTTTATTTTAAATAAATTTGGGCGAAAATACATTATAACATATTGAATTATATGCTCATACAGTTAAGTGATATTTATTTTATTTTTATAACGGTCTGCCTAAATTGTAAAAGTCAGGCATTTTTCACTAACAATTTAGAATGCGAATTCAACCAAAAAATCCATAAAAGCATCCTTAAACTTATACTTGTACTTCAAACGAAATCCTACAAATTGGTTTGAAAAGATTCTGCAAGGGACTGAGTCTACGAATCTTTTAAATAATCGTTTACATACCTTGTTTATCTCTAAATGTAGTCCCGTTAATGTTACCAGTACCACCGGACACTTGGCGACTCAAAGACTTCAAAGAACATTATTAAAATGCTCCTCATCTTTCAAGCCAGTAATTTTGCAGTATAGATAACTCATTGGCAGGAAGGAATGCAATGTGGAAAAGGAGTAACTACAGCTTAGTTTAACACTGGCTTCTATGGTACCTACACTTCTGTAGATACAATGAGATATCCTTTTGATAATACATAAATACATACTCCTATCACGCACGCAAACCCTGGAGGAATAAGCAGAGTTGAAGGAGCGATCAGCTCTTTAAAACGTCCATTTAAAAATAGCTTCAGTTTGGTACATAACATCACGCCCATAATCCCCGAAGGGGTAGGCAAAGTCAAAAGGGCAGCAACCCTCTTAACCACATTCAGCCAAAAATAAAACCGGGCTGGGTCAGATGCAAAAATTGTGAAAATGTAGTGACAAGTGGCTAGCTCGTCTCCTCCACAATCACACACCCAAAACCCGATATACCATTTGGCGCATTTTACGACATGCTAGGCAAGAAACACAGTTAGCACATTCTTTTGAAGTCCCAGACCAACATAGGACAATGGGCTGGGTTAGATGGAAAATTGTGTGTGTGTTGTGTGTGTGTGTGTCGAGTTAGTCAAAACAATTGTTGAATAACAGAAACATTTGCAATTCTTCAAGGCTTCTTCTACGCTTAGGTTTAATGAAAGTCAGCTGTCGGAGATATCTTCGGACCTCAAGTCATGATCGTTAGGAATACGATGGGGCATCTGGCAAAGTAATCATCACAAGCCATAAGGTCGCTTGCCAAATGCGCATTGGCATACAAGCAGATTGCCCAAGTGATATTGCTACCCTTTATTATAAGTGCGGTGGATGCATGGGAATGTGGGCCTGTAACGATCTCATAAAGATTATATGGCGTGCAGCCTCCCAATTCTTTCGAATAATAAAACGTATATAACGTATTTCATGGTGACCATATAATATACACTTATAAGAACCTTTAGTTCCATTTTGGTCTGGAACTCAAAAATAATGTATCTGTGTTCGTTGTCTAGCATGTCGTAAAAGCGACTAATGGTAGGTTTGTTGGATGTTGAGTTAAAAATTCAAAATCTCTTTATTTATATGGGCTTCAAGAAAGCACTTATAAATAGTCAATATACATTAAAAAAAGGATAAGAAATAATACTACCACCGGTTCGGAAGGTAGACTCTATCGAGAAGAATCCGGCAAGAAACTCGATAGTTACTCTTTTAAATGCCAAATTTTACAAATTTGTAAGCTTAATTTATACTAAGACTAGATATCACTGCAGATGAACACTTCATTATGAAGATTACCATAAATCCTTAAATCCTAAAAGTTTGTCATTATGTGGACGAGGACTTAGCCACTTGTCAATACTTTTTCACAATTTTCCATCTAACCCAGCCCATTGTCCCGTGTTGGTCTGGGACTTAAAAATAATTTGCCAACTGTGTTTCTTTCCTAGCATGTCGTAAAAGGTGACTAATGGTATATCGGGTTTTGGGTATGTAATTGTGTAGGCGACAAGCTAGCCACTTGTCACTACTTTTTCACGATTTTCCATCTAACCCAGCCTAGTTTTATTTTTGTCTGAATGTGGTTAAAGGGGACTGCTGCCCCTTTGACTCTGCCTACCCCTTCGGGGATTACGGGCGTGATGTTATGTTTTTTTTGATATTATGTGAGAGAATTAAGTAATTGTTTATGATAAGAGGTTTTTTTTGTGTTCTTTGACCACCAAAGTGTGTTTTGTGCTATTAAATGCAAACAAACATATGATTAATTATAGGTTAATTAATCGAAGGGAGGTTGTTACTAGGACACACCTAACCCGCAATTAATCTTGTACTGCACCGTATTTTTCTAATTGATGAAGATTGTTAGAATTAGATTAGAATGTACAATATTAGTCTTTTGTTAAATTAGGAATTAATTAGTAGACATTTGTTCAGGTATTCGTGGCAATGGCGTTAATTATGTCTGCAAAATTTTTGCCTTTAATTTAGAGATCTATTCATACCTCAAAATTAAAGAAGAACCATATAGAACAACATCGTTATTGGTCTGTTAACATCTTTTTTATCAAAAGAACGAATGGGGTCATTTTATTGAAATTATTTTCAAATTCTCAAGTCTCCCTCCTCAATTAAACTTCTAAGTCAACGCAATCAAAAGATACGACCATAGATTTAGAATTTTTTCCTAAATCTATGGATACGACTGTCTACTCCGCATGTTTTAACTAAAAATACCTTAGTGGAACTTCTCTTTGACCTGGAATCTCAAAATTGGACAAGTAGCAATGTCGTTTAGATCAAGTAAAGGTGAAAATACATATAAATTCAATAATTAAATTTTTAGTTTTTTTTTCTTTTATTTGATCTTTCAAATATAGTTGGTCTTGAACCGTACTCGGTAATATATTTTATGCATTTATGAAAAAAAAAGAGTAGGTCAAATTTGTACAATAAAGGCGCGCACCAGTATCTATAACGGTTTTTTAAAAATAACTTTGTGATGACATAACTCAATTTTTTTGTACTAGGTGGCATTAAAAAAATATATATGTATATCGTTGTTATTCCTGACAATTGCCATATTCGAATTTGTAGATGTTTTTAATTGCATCTTGTATATTTGTACGGAATCCCGAGTACACGAATTGTATCCGCACCTGGTGGTATTTTTAAGGTGCTGGAGTTTTTTTTTAATAAAATGTCGTTATTATAGGTCTTTTGTTTTAATTAGACTAGATTTACCGTTATATTTTATTATTTTTCGTTTCGTCTACACGGTAAAATATTTCTTTGAATATAAATATTAACACTGAGTAAACAACAAGCTTATTGGGATGTACTCATTTTCCTCATTATCCTGAAAGAAATTGATAAATCGGAATTCGCAAATTTAACGCAAACGCATGCAAAAACTACTACATATTGAACAAGAATGAGTTGCTTAATTTGTTAAGCCCAATCTAGAGAACAGCTGAAACAATTTGACTACATATTTTATGTTGTATTCTTTTAAGTTCAAGCAAAGGTTTTATAAAAAGAAAAACTTAAGATAATCCGCAAAATTACAACACCCAGACAACTACATTATAATTCTGACGCGATTGTTATTGAAGGTGCTATCATAGTGAAAAGCTATCCGATGAATGTGTAACGTCGACAAAAATAACATTGAAATCCGATAGAGGGAGCCATCGCATCAACACGAGGAATACACGAGCCATCCCTCCAAGGAGGGTATGCAGATAGCTCGGAATGTCCGCGCTCTGAATACAAGTTTCAAATTCAAATTCAAATTATTTATTGCATGTCACAGTATAGTATGTAGTAGTGCATTGTAAATAAAGGTTAAATGTGACGCCCTACAAAGCATTTCATTGCATATAACTTATTTACTGAACTGAAAAATATTTTAAACTATTTTATTGTGCATCCAAATTTTAAATGTATATGTTACACATACGGACTGGCCTGTTCATCGAGTGATCAGAGACCTTGGCCACGAAACCAAGAGTCGCGGGTTCGAATCACGCTAGAGGTTAGTTCCTAGGATTAATAGTCATCTTCCTAGCGTCATGTCCCGTGCTTAGACGGGGACCGCTTATACCATGATCCAGGATTTAGCGAGTCTGGTAATTACATTGAAGCGACTGCCGATCTGACCTTCGTAACCCTAAGATAGGGGAACCAGACAATTTTTAGATCATGGTTACAAATACAAAGTTATTTGAATTTGCAGGTTTCATCACGATGTTTTCCTTCACCGTGGAGCTAGTGGTATAAATACGTACATAGATTTGAAAAATCCAGAGGTACGTGCCCGGGTTTGAACCCGCACTCCTCGGTTAAGAGGCGCGTGTCCTTACCATTAAGCTACCACCGCTCGTTAGTTCCTAGGATTAGCGCACTCAAATAAACAAACAAACCCTTCAGCTTATATATTAGTATAGTATAGAACTATAGGTAAAACATCAAACATTTTATACATAATCTCATCTATTAATAGGAATTTATAAACTCAATGGAGATTACTTGCTTCATCAGAAACTATTGGTTATAATACATTTTAACAAATACATACATAAATAACATCACGCCCACAATCCCCTAAGGGGTTGGCCGAGTCAAATGGGATAGATAGATTAACCCACTTAATGTCATGAAACATTTGCTCTAAATCGCAATTCTATTATAATTTCGGCGAATTGCTATTCGTAATGCTAATATCGCTTCACATCCAATATTTTTAAGGTCTGCGTTTTTTCCGAATATTTTTCTGGTAAATTACGCAGCAGGATATGGATTTCTTGTTTGTATTTTTTGCATACTAACTTGAAATTTTGCGCGTTCTTGTTAAAATAAGATTACGGTTTGAAGCAAACATTGATCGAATTAAAATAATATCTTTTTGATTTAAGTCGAGTACTTTCACGAGATTTGGAGTGTTGAGATAATTTGCTTTATAAAACTGGTGGCCTGTCTTGAAGATAATGTTAGAAGATATTTAAACAATTTTTTTTCTTGTATCATTACGTCGTCACGCCTACATTACATAATCGATTTCGATGAAATTGGCCTGCCTAAAGTACATTTCTACTCTTGGAAAAAATTATAAATCTAATAAACTAGAGACTAACGTACAATAGAGTCTGTCTGTGTCAAAAAAATCGTGGCTAATGCGGGAGGAGTCGCGGGCACAAGCTCGTGTCTTAAAATAAAGCTACATATATAAAGACTGCTTTTATGTTAATTTTAAACAAAATACTGTTTTAATAAGTACATATTTGCATAGCGAGCGGTGGTAGCTCAATGGTATGGACACGCGCCTCTTAACCGAGGAGTGCATGTTTAGGCATGTATATCTAGATTTTTCAAATCTATGTAGGCATTTATACCACTAGCTCGACGGTGAGGAAAAACATCGTGATGAAACCTGCAAATTCAAACAACTTTGGATTTGTAACCATGATACAAAAATTGTCTGGTTTCTCTATATTAGGGTAACGAAGGTCAGATCGGCAGTCGCTTTAAGGTTGTTTACAGACTCGCTAAATCCTGGATCATGGTCTATACGGACCCCGTCTAAACACGGGACATAACGCTAGGAAGATGATGATGATATTTGCATACTGAATGTTGTTGGTTGGGACTACTTGACATTAGTTGGCGCGAGCGCATTCCCCGATTCCTCGCGTACTCGCTGCACTCAACGCACTCCTTAACGTCAACCCACAGTGTGATCTGTTTGCGGACGCATGGATGAAGGTAGTTGCTGAATGTCTGAGATTCTGTGAGCGGGACGTGTGAGAGTGTCTATGTTTGTGCTGTCCCAAATATTATTAATTTGTAATTCGATTTTAATTAATTAATGTAATTCAATTATTGTAATTGGCATCTGCCGTTTAATTTGAATTAAAATAAATAAATAAATAAATATAAATAAATTAGATAGCGCTTAATCTAACATTTGCATGCGATATTTTATGTAATATTTTTAAGTGACTTTTACTAATTCTTTTTTATCTTAACCCATTAAAACGTGCGAGATGATTTATTATGACGTTAGTTTTAAAATCTAATCTAATCTAATAAGTTAATACATTATAAAATCGACTTCTACGCACAGATAATTATGTTATATTGAGCCGACTTGATCGCAATTTAGCGGAATGGCATTTTGGGCAATAAACGCGATAACCAAATGCCAGGGGCAAGTCTGCTTATTCTGGTCGCCACAAACCGACGCATCTGAAAATTTTACAATTTCAAACTTAGTATGCCATGGGATGTAAAATCAAACATATTTAATTATCAGGTATAAAGTCGAATTACGTTCGAGCAAAATAACATCTATGTACATCTCACTCAGAAGTAGTTGTAACCTGGCATGAATATTAAATAAAATTATTCAAAAGTATTTCAAAAGGAGAGATGGTAGCTGAGTGACAAGAACACGCTTCTCATATCCGAAGGTTCAAATCCGGAAACCTACCTGAATTTTTCAATTTGATGTACGTATTTATACTACCAGTTCAGCGGTGAGGGAAAATATCGTGATGAAACCAGCACATCCGAACAGCTATGGACGTGTAACCATGATCCAATTTGTCTGGTTCTTCTATAATGGTTACGAAGGTCAGTTAACAGACTCGCAAGATCCTTGATCATTGCCTATGCGGACCCCGATCGTTATAAAACTAGGAAGATGTTTATGCAAAAATATTTCAAAGCTTCATAATAAAAAATAATAATAAAAAGTTGTCTTGCGTCAGTATTCCTGCCGACCAGCGATGTAATCTGCTCGCTCCCTTAACGGTTGCTCTAGCAAACCAAATTTAGATTAATTAATTGATTTATTGCTACATAATACCAACATATGTGTATGTGTTAAACGTTATTGCTGTGGCTTGTCTAAGCTTGCTAATTAGTTTCGCGGTTCAATAAGAATGTACATGTATTTATTAATCCCTCGATTTGGAAAACCTACTTAAATAAAACAAAACTTTCTGTTAAAATTATTTGAAAAATATAGGTATATGTTTATTAACTAAGCCAATGTTGGTCTGGGACTTAAAAATAATTTATTTTGGGCGTGTGATGATTGTGTAGGCGACGAGGCAGCCACTTGTCACTACTTATTCACATTTAAGGGTTGTATGATAATGAAAAGTATTTTTTATTTTTTGGCGGAATTTGGATAAGGGGGCAGCCCCTTTGACTGTGCCTATTACTTCGGGGATTACGGGCGTGATGATATGTATGGATTAACTAAGCAAACTTAACGAATAACTCTTTTTTTAACAATTCCTTAACTATTCTTTCTATCTTTAGATAAATCGGCATCGGCATCTTACCGGCAAATGCGTAAAGTAATGGATCACTTTATTTACTAGCGTGTCAGTTAGAGACAAATGCAAATTTAAGATCAATAATTGTAGTATCTATAAATAAAATTATTACGAGTATAAATACATAGTGCGACTATAATAGGAATCACCTGTAAGAAAACACGTAGGTACAGCCGAACATAGGAGATAGTTAGTAAATGAGTTAAGCACTTACGCTTCGGAGATGAGGGCCCGCAGCTTGCAGAAGATCACGCCGAGACTGTACGGGTACTGGTGCCAATACACCGATAAGTCGTTGGGTAGGCCTGCCGACAAAGGTATGCAATTAGTATATCACTATATGAATAACCTTAATTAATAAAATGAATTGCTTAATTTGTGGAAAGTTTAGTCTTTATTAATATACTTGTATGATAATCCAAAAGACGCTGAAAAGCATGTGCATATGAAAGTCACTCATACATAGTCTTCACGTCTAAATAACTTAACAGATTACAACAAAACACGGCATGCTCAAAGTTATTTTTTTAAAAAAGGAAGCTACTCTTTTTCCATATATACATACATAACGTCACGCCCATAATCCCTGAAGAGATAGGCAAAGTCAAAGAGGCAGGAAGCCCCTTAACTACATTCAGCCAAAAATAAAACCAGGCTTAGTCAGATGGAAAATTGTAAAAAAGTAGCGACAATTAATGTTCAAGTGGTAATTCCTTTAAACTCGATATACCATTAGTTGCCTTTTACGACATGCTAGGCAAGAAACACAGTTGGCACTTTCTTTTTAAGTCCCAGACCAACATAGGACTCTATATCCAAAATTATAATAGATCCCGCAGGACATAGTCCCTGTACAACTAAACTTTACCCGGGTAAAAGTTTCTGTTATTATACTTTTGAATCTTAATACCTATACCTGAATACGTTGTCAGTACGAGAGGTTTTAGAAAAAGGTAGAATTTAAATTCAAATTCAAAATATCATCATTTATATAGGCTTCAAGAAAGCACTTATAAATAGTAAAGATACAAAAAACAAAAGCACAACAAAGAAATAATAGTACCACCGGTACTACCGGTTTATTTTATTTTATTTTTTATTTTATTTTATTTTATTTGAATATCCAACAGCAAATGTATATAAAATGTACAAAGAAACAGGATACATATTTCAAAGCCAATAACAGGATATCACAACATGAATTTAGTGTTTACAGACATCATGCATCATGCATCATGCATCATGCATCATGCATCATGCATCATGCATGAAAGCAATAATACGGAAAAGTGTGTTGGTGCTAGTCATAATAATAATAACATATTAAAGATAGTGTGACTGAATGGTAATAGGGTAATGTATGAGTAAAAGTGAAAGTATACCGGCTTGGCACTATTTATGATGGGGTTAAATAAAATAAATTAGATAAATAATTATATAAATATTGTATATAGGTACATTGAGTCATTGAGTTTATGAGTGTTATTGAGTTTATATTAGAGATGGGATCATTGAGTTTATTCAAAATTTTATGTTAAAAATTATTTTGGGTAAAGCAAATAAATCTATATCATCAAAGGAGGCATTGTATATGTTAGTGACTCGTACTAAATAATCGTTTTTGGTATAGTTGTGTAGTTTATTACCTTCCTAGCGTTATATCCCGTGCTTAGACGGGGTCCGCTTAGACCATGATCCAATATTTAGCGAGTTTGGTAATTACATTGAAGCGACTGCCGATCTGACCTTCGTAACCCTAAGATAGGGGAACCAGACAATTTTTGGATCATGGTTACAAATCCAAAGTTGTTTGAATTTGCAGGTTTCATCACGATGTTTTCCCTCACCGTCGAGCTAGTGGTATGAATACGTACATAGATTTGAAAAATCCAGAGGTACGTGCCCGGGTTTGAACCCGCACTCCTCGGTTAAGAGGCGCGTGTCCTTACCATTGAGCTACCACCGCTCCCGGCACCGGCACTACCGGTGGCATGTAACAAACCATATACTTAATTCTCAACCAAAATAGAAATCTCGCCATTAACGACGTAACCGTAAAAACCTCGCTACACACATGTTCCTGCGATCATGAGATATGTCCGAAAACACGCGATATTTTATCCCGAAACCCACATTTTAAAATGTCTTCGACTTCCCCCTGAGCCATAACTCACGTAAGGTCGGATGCTCTGGCCAGATAACGCCTTGCAATAAGTCATGTCGCAAGTGGGAGCAAACCTCTGACGCAGTATAGTCCTGTTAGCGAACAGATGTTGCTCCGATAACAATAGACGTTTCGACTCTGGGGTATGTCTCAGGAGGAGCAAGACATATCATGAATGTTGAAGAAGCAAGTGAGGTGTATAAGGATCGTGCCATATGTGCTTGACTGGCTCGATGACGCATTCAGTAGTGACCCTGCTCCATGCGCCAAGACTTGGGTTCGATCCCCACTCAAGACAAACATTCGTACCCAGATACAGAAAATACTTGTGTTTGTTCTGTATCTGGGTGTTAATATGCATTATTTAAGTATATATTTGTAATACTGTTGTTTCTGATATCCGTAACACATGTGCTTAAGCTACTTACCTCGGAGTCAGATCAATGTATGTGATGTAGTTTGATATTTATATAGCGTTCGATTCTCTCGGCCTACCCCGCTAGGGAAGTGGCGTGAAATTTAGTTTAGTTAAGTTTAGTTTTAGCAGCAAGATTATCTCAGTCTCCGTGTTTGTACCTACGTAGTAAATCTTTATCTCATAACATAACATCACGCCCATAATCTCCGAAGGGGTAGGCAGAGTCAAAGGGATAGCAGGCCCCTTTAACCACATACAGCCAAAAACAAGACTGGGCTGGGTTAGATGGGAAATTGTGAAAAAGCAGTGACAAGTGGCTAGCTCGTTGCCTACACAATCACATACCTAAAACCCTATATACCATTAGTCGCCTTTTACGACATGCTAGGCAAGAAACATAGTTAGCGCATTCTTTTTAAGTCCCAGACCAACACGGGACAAAAAATCTTTATCTCATAATATACATATAATAAACACAAAGTTCTATGACTGTGCAGGCTGCACAACATCCCGTGTTCCATATGTGATGTGTCCTTAAAATCTGAAAAGAATTTTAGGTATTTTACTTTATTTCAGGTACCACTTTGGTAACTGTACGAGTACCGGACTACTTTGTAAACTTTGATACTTTTAAGGAAATTGTGAAAATAGCGCTACTTCGATAAGAAACAAAAACTCAATATTGATGTTGATGAATTATAACAACATGCTATGACGGCAGTTAGGTAGTCAGTATGTCACCAGGTCAGTCCGGTCAGTATGTCACGCAGTCATGCCACCAAGTGGTCAGATGCAAATTGGTGGTCATAAAGCATCGGATATAGATCATAAGACAGGTCTCCCTCTCGCAATATATTTATTCTACATCCATCTTTAAATGAATTAAATGATGTAGGTACACTGGAAAAACAAATTGTTACGGAGTTAAAGAGTGGAAGGAAATAAGGTAATTAAGGGCTCAGAAAAGAAATTGATACCATATATTAAATGAAATAAAGAAATACAGATGTAGAAAATTTCGTGGCACAAACCAATTCAGCAATATAAACAGCAAGGAATTTGACAATATAAAAAAGAAGTTATAAAATAAAAAGATATCAAAAGAGGTTGCAAACTGGCCTTGCGGCCAGTTGGTAACACAAATTTGAATTGTAAATAAATAGATCGTACTCTCCGAACTCATAACTAATTGCCCTGAAAGTCCTCAATGCAGTACAATTTCCGGGCGATGCAGTTCCTCGCAGTTGGCAGGAGCCGAACGAAATAACAAAATCGGACGCGCGACCAATTTTAATTAACAGTTTCGTTGGCACCGATCGTGTTCACTCGGAGCGCAGTAGCCAGCTCCCAATGGACGTTATTTATGTGCATTAAATGCATATTTTCTTTATCCACATATTGAATAAATTGGCCTGTAAACGTGTCCGATTATAAATGTGGGAGAAGTTATTGGAATGCTTTTTTCTGAACACTTTTCTCAATTTTCAATCTCACTTGACTCAATTTGATTGGCTCAATGGCGCATTCGGTAGTGACCCTGCCCCATGCGCCAAGAGTTGTGGGTTCGATCCCCACCCAAGACAAACATTCGTGTGATGAATACTTGTGTTTGTTCTGTGTCTGGGTGTTAATATCTAATATTTAAGTATATATTTGTAATACCACTGTTGATTCTGATATCCGTAACACAAATGCTTAAGCTACTTACCTCGGAGTCAGATCAACGTAAGTGATGTCGTCGGATATTTATTTAATACTTATTATTATTAATTTTGATTTTGGCTATATGTGGGTTCTGCATGTATAATATTCTGCCTTGCGGGCATGAATGTACCAGTTTGAATGATTTTAGTAAATAAAGTAAGAAATAAAAAATATATAAAACAAGTTTAAGTAACTGCCGCATTCAATTAATTATTTCCACATATTATTAAAATAAGTAAGAAGTTTAATTGTTTTTGCCATTCAAACTCTTTAATTATTATTCATTATTATTAGTTCTATTCTTCTCAGTCGCTTTTTAATACAAAGTTTAGAAGTTTTATGAGTTACCAACAATATATTCCAAGTATTTGTTCCTAAAACATAAATTGTTGGTTGTTCCGCAGATTCCGATGAATTTCCACATTAACAATGTCGGAAGTCGAGTTGAGGAGCAACTTGGGAAGTGAATAATTACATTTACATGGAATTACGAGATTCAATGCATTCAAGACTGGGCCAATTTTAGTCAAATGCCTTGGAGTGATGGTAATTTATTGTTTAATACCAAATATGACAGAATTAGCTTTTGCCCGCGGCGTTGCTCGTGGTGTACATCGATGAAACATAGCTTTTGTGTTATTTTAATGTATAAGCTATACTATTGTAAAGTTTCATTAAAATTCATGCAGTACTTTTGGAGTCAAAGAGTAACAAACATCCAGAAATCCATCCATCAATCAATACATTATTTGGCTAGGATTATATTTAGGATGAAGTCTCGTAGGTGGCCGAAGCTTATTGGAGTGACAAAGTTGGTCGGACTAAAATCAATACCAAATAACATTGCATACATATTGATCTCATTTGAAAATAAGTTGCTGCTCCCAATCTAGACTAGAATTAGGTCATATTTAAGAAAGATAATAAATTTCTTACCACTTAATTAGGTTAAAATACAAACATAACAACACGCCCGTAATCCTTGAAAAGGTAGGCTGAGACAGAGTGGCAGCAAGCTCCTAAAACCACATTCAGCCATAATAAAACTGTGCTGGGTTAGTTAAAGATTGTGAGAAAGTAGTGATAAGCGGCTAGCTCGACGCCTACACAACCAACCACCAAAACTCGATATACATCACATACATTGATCTGACTCCGAGGTAAGTAGCTTAAGCACTTGTGTTACGGATATCAGAATAAACAGTGGTATTACAAATATATACTTAAATATTGGATATTAACACCCAGACACAGAACAAACACAAGTATTAATCACACGAATGTTTGTTCTGAGTGGGGATCGAACCCACAACTCTTGGCGCATGGGGCAGGGTCGCTACCATGTGCCATAGAGGTTGTCAATTAGTAGCCTTTTACGACCTGCTGGGCAAGGAAATCAATTGGCACGTTCTTTTCAAGCCCCGGACCAACATGGGACTAAATAGTAACTTATTAAATAAAATTAATACGTGTCTAGACAGGGATTAATTAGATAATTTGGTAAGTATTTGGTAGATAATAATTTGACACAAATTTTCTCCTTATCAGAGATTTCAATCTTTTTTTTTCTGAGTGGTGGTAGCTTAATGGTAAGGACACGCGCCTCTTAACCGAGGAATGCGGGTTCAAACCCGGGTGCGTACCTCTGGATTTTTCAAGTCTATGTACGTATTTATACCACTAGCTCGACGGTGAAGGAAAACATTGTGATTAAACCTGCAAATTCAAACAAATTTGGATTTGTAACCATGATCCAAAAATTGTCTGGTTCCCCTATCTTAGGGTTACGAAGGTCAGATCGGCAGTCGCTTCAATGTAATTACCAGACTCGCTAAATCCTGGATCATGGTCTAAGCGGACCCGGTCTAAGCACGTGACATAACGCTAGGAAAATGAAAGGAGATTTTAATCTGTTCAAACGTTTCCCCGTCAACAAAAAGGTATAACTAAGTTAAAGGTTTATATACAGTTATCTAGTCCACACAACTCTTGAGTGTAACCCCCGACCATCACAACCAGCTAATCGCATGACGGCGATAGGCAAACTTTCGCCTTCTCGCATCCTCCAATCAGCTCCTAAACTAAGTTAGCGATTCGGTCTGGTCACGCAGAAACTGAATTTCCGCCATCCATCGTGACTTTATTCAGTTCCAGACACATTTGTCGCCACGTCGCGCCATGAATCATGCTAACTAAGTAAAAATGTCTCGCGGAGAGATAAGATAAAAGCTATGGCTGTAATTTAAAAAGTTTCGGTAATTACGTCATCGCTTACGCTACGCTAAAAGTCTATACAATATAGTAATTAATCATAAACTTCGGATAACCTTACCTACTACCCCTCTCTTTTCATAAGCTTATTTTCCTCTTCCTGATAGTTGTCTGGAAGAGATTGCTTTTAGCGATAAGACCGCCTAAATTGTATTGTACTTGTCTGTATCATTAATTCTGTATCTGTTTTTCGTGCAATAAAGAATATCTATCTATCTATCTATCTAACCTTTTATTATATTCATAACCTTGCTGTACCCCAGTAGGTACTGGTTACACTATGAACGAGCCAGCCCGAACGGATAAGTACTAAAATAAAGTGAAGAAGAAATGTATCTAAAAATTTAATGTTAAGAAAACCATACAGCTGTTGGAACAAGAACTTCTGATGGCCAACTTTGAAGCAAGTTTCAACTTGTTAATGCACTTACACGGACTAATAAAAAAAGAAGGACTCCACGTTGTCATACTATAGCGTGAAGCCACGTGTATGCATGTGTAAGTGAGATACTTATGGATACCAGATATCGGATCTGTCAGTTGGAGCACTTATTATGTCAATGTGTGACGTAAGATGCGTGTCAAGGTGAAGCACCTGAAGAGCTTCAATGTCTAGTTAGAGGCGCGGAGTCCTTCTTTTTTTACTAATCCGTGTGCACTTAATACCAACAACCTCTTTCCGATCCTTGTTTGCCGCTTTCAATATACCAAATAAGAATGCCTGCCAGCAATATAATGTTATGCAATTAATAAGATTATTGGTACTCAAATCATATATATTTTTTAAGTATTCAACTTAGTCTATGTGGGTACCTAAGTATTATATATAAACATAGATCGTACGCATAGTTTCTGGGTTCAATATGTTATTGTAAATGTGGAAAATTTTACACCTTTTTTATTTTCGGATTTCCTCAATCATTTATTAAATTTGAAATTTCTTTCGATGTTCTAATGAGCAAATAAACAGAGTCCAGGAGTTACTTGTTACAGTTTCATAAAATAATATATTTATCGCACGTCCTTCGCTAAGCGCCAGTGGCATAGTATGGCTGAGTGTTGGAAATCAGAACTTTAGATATGAGGTCGGGGAAATTTTATTTATTCTAAGTAAAAAAGTGAATTACGAAGCTAAATCAATTTCGGGGCCTTTTGGATCGAATTTACTAAATAAGAAGGCGGTGTGGACTTATATTTTAAAGGAGGGAAACAGGGCAGAGAGATGCGCTCTACAGGACTGGGGCAGCCAATTTGATCTAGCCTCGGGCTAAAAACCTAGAACTGAGACGTAATATGTCGTTTCTGAGAAAAAAATTCTAAGAAACAAGATTTCTAACAAATACCTACATTATTTTAGAATGACACAATGTTTTCAATTAAAATAAAACATCATATATCATTGTATAGGAGCGGTGGTAGCTCAATGGTAAGGACACGCGCCTCTTAACCGAGGAGTGCGGGTTCAAACCCGGCACGTACCTCTGGATTTTTTAAAATCTATGTACGTATTTATACCACTAGCTCGGCGGTGAGGGAAAACATCGTGATGAAACCTGCAAATTCAAACAACTTTGAATTTGTAACCATGATCCAAAATTTGTCTGGTTCCCCTATCAGGGTTACGAAGGTCAGACCGGCAGTCGCTTCAATGTAATTACCAGACTCGCTAAATCCTGGATCATGGTCTAAGCGGACCCCGTCTAAACACGGGACATAACGCTAGAAAGATGATGATCATATATCATTGTCCCATGTCCACTCATGTTTTTCTATATTTTCCCATTTTTTTTACGAGATTTTATGGTCTTAATAAGGTCCCGTGTTGATCTGGGACATAAAAACAATTTGCCAACTGTGTTTCTTGCCTAGCATGTCGTAAAAGGCGACTAATGGTATATCGGGCTTTGGGTATGTGATAGTGTAGGCGACAAGCTAGCAACTTGTCACAACTTTTTCGCTAATTTTCATCAAACCCAGCCCAATTTTATTTTTGGCTAAATGTGGTTAAAGGGGCATGCTTTCCCTTTGACTCCCTACCCCTTCGTGTCTTTATTGCAAATAGAAAAGATTTGTAGTTTGTTTGTTTGTCACGGATAAACTCAAAATCCCCGAAGGGGTAGGCAGAGTCAAAGGGGCAGCATGCCCCTTCAACCACGTTGAGCCAAAAACAAAGTCGGGCTGGGTTAGTTGGAAAATTGTGAAAAAGCAGTGACAAGCGGCCAACCTGTCGCCTGCATAATCACACACCCAAAAACTGATATACCATTAGTCACCTTTTACGACATGCTAGGCAAGAACCACAGTTGGCATTTTATTTTTAAGTCCCAGACCAACATGGGACAGTGGGCTGGGTTGGATGGAAAGCTGTGAAAAAGGAGTGACAAGTGGCTAGCTCGTCGCCTACTTAATCACATACCCAAAAGCCCGTAAACCATTAGTCGCCTTTTACGACATGCTAGGCAAGAACCACAGTTGGTACATTCTTTTTTTTTGTCCCAGATTAACATGGGCCAAGTCCCAGACCAACATGGGACGAACAAATATTTTTTCATTATTAAAATACTACATTATCTCTGAAACATAGCTATTTTCAAAATGTTTAAAAAAAACAATGTCGCCCATACTTATTATAAACTCTTGCGTTAGTTGAACTATGTTACAACCTTTTTTCTATAATATCATATCTTTTGCGTTGCATAGAGAAAGATAAGTTAATACATTAGTGGCCGGTACATTCAATTGCTAAATTAAGCAAATCTCACTGCAGTACAACTTCGGTGACCGTAATTTGAATAACAGTTTGATGTGTCTAAACTATATTCTATGTAAACTGCCGGGAACTGCCGTGATTATGCCGGAGTTTTCCCGACTAAAACATCGGTTGTCCTAACCCTGAAACTTTTTCCCAGGATGATAGCGAAGCGATCTCAAAGTAAAAGTTCTTACGCAATGCTGAAGGTCAACCGTCGGATCAATCAAGCCTATAAGTTAAGCTGGACTTACGTGAAATGCCAATTTAGATTACTTTCACTCAGAATCATACGACATTGGATATTAGTCTTATGTTGATCTGGGACTCAAAAAGAACGTGCCAACTGTGGTTCTTGCCTAGCATGTCGTAAAGGCGACTAATGGTATATCGGGTTTTGAGTGTGTGATTGTGTAGGAGACAAGCTAAGCACTTACCACTTGTGACAACTTTTTAAAATTTTAGATTAGTCCCAGCCCGGTTTTATTTTGGGCTGAATGTGGTTAAGAGGGTTGCTGCCACTTTGACTCTGCCCACTCCTTCGGAGATTATGGACGTGATGTTATGTATGTATGCGACATATTGGAAGAATATCCTCCGGGCTGTAAGTACCTATATATTAAATACCCATAAACCGAGTTAGTTAGATAAATTGGATCTTGATCCTTGAGCACACAATACGTGGTTCTGCGGAAGCACTTACACTTCTGATAGCAACATGGGTGAGCTGACGAAATTTATATTATTTATTATTCCTGCCCCACACAAACTCATTTATCGGGAGCGGTGGTAGCTCAATGGTAAGTACACGTGCCTGTTAACCGAGGAGTGCGGGTTCAAACCCGGGCACGTACCGGATTTTTCAAGTCTATGTACGTATTTATACGTATTTATTCTATGTACGTATTCAAATAACTTTGGATTTGTAACTAGGATCCAAAAATTGTCTGGTTCCTCTATCTTAGGGTTCCGAAGATCAGATCGGCAGTCGGTTCAATGTAATTACCAGACTCGCTAAATCCTAGATCATAGTCTAAACACGGGACATAACGCTAAGAAATGAAATGAAATGAATGAAATGAAATGAAATGAAATGAAATGTAATGAAATTGTCTTTATTTACGTAGGCTTCAAAAAAGCACTTATAAATCGTCAGAATAAGATCAATATCTACCGGTTCAAAAGAAAGAAGATAATGATACAAGCTCATTTATCATTAAAGCTTGAAAAAATAGTGCTTTTATAAAAAAATTATAATTATGAAAGTAACATCCAACTACACTAAAACTAAGTGTCCCATGTTAGTCTGGGACTTAAAAAGAATGCGCCAACGTGTTCCTTGTCTGCATGTTGTGAAAGGCGACTAATAGTATATCGGGTTTTGGGAGTGTATTTGTAGGCGAGAAGCTGGCCACACATTTCTCATAATTTTCCATCTAACCCAACCCAGTTTTATTTTTGGCTTGTGATTGAAGGGGCTCGCTGCCCCTTTGACTCTGCTTACCCCTCGGGGTTGTGGCTGTGATGGTATTTATGTATGTATGTAAAAGTTAAATCAATATTTTTACCTAATACCCACCGAAGTATAATCTTTTTGTGCATACTAAATTTTCTCCGGCCAAACCGCATATTTATGTTTAAACGCTTTATTGATAAGTCGCCTAAACCTTTAATTAATTTTGTATAACACAAAGGGCTATTTATCTTGTTTGTAATTTGACGACCTCGTTTGCGAGTAAGTTAAGAGCTCCTGAGGTTTGGATCGGTTAGATCGATTAAATCAATTTGGGGGTTAGATACTTCTTAATTTGTTCGGGTCTGAACGTTTTCTTGAAGGTCTTAGAAAAGTGCCTTATTTAATACCTTCTAATCTAATAACACACTACTTATAATTAGTAACTATTAAACATCCCTAGGCATAAACAAACGGGACGCGATAGGCGTTATTTACTACATACTTAGAACTTGACGTTCCGGCCGTGTTGCAGCGACCGTGGTCACAAGCGGACTGATTCCTCACGTATCGCTTGGGTTGCCAACTTTTTTTACAAGAAATAAAGTATATTCAGGTCTATGAGGAATATTAAACAGTATTTTAGAAAAATTAACAGTATTTTATTTACCTATTTATTGTTTTAAATACATATTTTTAGAGCTTCTCGCAGTAAGTATAACACATAATAATGTGTTTGCATTTTGATGCTGAAAACAGTATTTTGTATACTTTATTTTTGTTCAACAGTAAAAAGTATAATTTAGTGAAAAACAGTATAGTTGGCAACCCTACGTATCGCGTGTGCGTATGCGTATCGCGTTGAGTCATAATATTTCTAGTGATAATGCAACGGGAAAGAATAAAATTATACTATTGGACATCATCATCACAATCATCAGACATACAATAATCGATATTGAGTAACGGGCCAGACTCAAATCCCCGAAATGTTACTCACAAATTAATTTCGTCACTAGCATCTGAGGGATTTGCTCCCAGATGTAACTCGACGTGACGTTTCACGTGAGTGCTCGATTGGATCAAAGTGACGAGCGACACAACAAACCGAGAATAACGGGACATGGTTGTTTTAGGAATGAGACGGGTTCGCAAAGTCAAATTCAAATTCAAATTCAAATATGTAATTGCTTGCCACATTACAATCCAGATGTTACATTACATTATAAACGAATTAAAGTTTAAATGTGACGCCCTGTAAGGGCATAGTGAAAATGTGTTATGAATATAAATGTATATTAATCCCATATTTTAATTAGGACTATATTTTTAAGTATGTAATTAAACTATATTAATAAGAGTAAAGTATCTAGAGAAATTAAAGCAATTTAAATGTTAGTGTCATTCAAGAATTATTGAAAATGATGTAAATCATTTATTACATATTTGGCTGAATGTGGATAAAAGAGCATGCTGCCTCTTTGACTCTGCCTTCGGGGATTATGGGCGTGATGTTATGTTTATTACATATTAATGATTTGAGATATTTAATGATTTGTGTGAATCTAAAGAGATCTACATAGAAACTCAATAAATAGTTTTTATGTAGATCTCTTGTATACGTTACAAGAGAGCAAACAGCTGACTCTATAGTCAGCTGATTGCTACGTGATTATATCTATATATAATCACACTCTACCTAAAATGTAGTTAATATTAGGAGGTAGACTGATCGGCAAAGCACAGATGAAAACGGACACCCATGTCTCTCAACATCTAGCGCTCTTCAAACGAAGAAATATCTAGGACAATTTAGGCCACTATTAAAATCTCAACATTTGTCTTCAGCCCCTTCATATTTGAAGACGACATCTGAGGAAGAAGCTCTTTTTACTTCAGTCGATCATCCGGTATAAATTTTTCATTAGCTGAATTTTTCGTGAGCCAATCTACGCCTTATTGCGTCATAAAGAACAGTTTTGATGTTATACGAATAGTACAGCTTTCGAAAACACGGGTAACGGTAGATCAATGATCCCATTTACACATTCCATAAAAGCTCTGATAACAAATCTACCACAGAATATACAGAGTATAGCAATTAACATTATTAACATATAAAAATAAAACGCTAATCTTTCCGATTGCATAGACGTCAATGCAACCGGAAACTGAAGTACGCGTTATAAATTTTCCATATGACTGACTCCATGGCGCATTCGGTAGTGACCCTGCCCCAAGAGTTGTGGGATCGATCCCCACCCAGTACTAACATTCGTATGATGAATACCTGTGTTCTGTGTCTAGGTGTTAATATCCCATATTTAAGTATATATTTGTAATACCACTGTTGTTTCTGATATCCGTAACGCAAGTGCTTAAGCTACTTACCTCGGAGTCAAGAGAATGCATGTGATGTAGTCGGATATTTATTATTTATTTATTATATCGATTCAGTTCGGTGGTAGCTCAATGGTAAGGACACGCGCCTCTTAACCGAGGAGTGCGGGTTCAAACCCCGGCATGTACCTCTAGATTTAAAAAAAAAATCTATGTACATATTTATACCACTAGCTCGACGGTGAGGGAAAACATCGTGATGAAACCTACAAATTCAAACAACTTTGAATTTGTAACCATGATCCAAAAATTGTCTGGTTCCCCTATCTTAGGGTTACGAAGGTCAGATCGGCAGTCGCTTCAATGTAATTACCAGACTCGCTAAATCCTGGATCATGGTCTAAGCGGACCCCGTCTAAGCACGGGACATAACGCTAGGAAGATGATATATCGATTCAGTTCGGATTGGACTTCCGACGGGCCTTTGACTTATTTTTGTGATTTTTATTAATATATTATTTTAAGCAATATATTTTTTTTAATAAAATCCTGCGCCAAGCCGTAACAGTATCTTAATTTTTCAAAAAATGTTAATTAGATTGAAGTTTAGCAGTATCGCCTGTAATTCTCATTTGTTAATGCAAATTAATCTTACTATCTTACTAATATCATAAACGCGAAAGTTTATGAGGATGGAGATATGGATGTTGCTACACGCAAAAATAACTGAAGGGTTCCGGATGAAATTTTGCGCAGAGACATAATATAGACTGGAATAGGGTTATTATTATCAATGTACCCTGTGAGCGAAGCTGCGAAGAGGAGCTAACAATTTGTGATATCATATTTAGACAACAAAAATAATATGAACTCTGTACGAAATCAACATTTATGACAGTCAGGCTTAAAAAATCCTGCAGAATATTGTTGAAATAAGAGTCGTCATTGAAGCGACAAGGGTGTCCCGTGCGTCAGGGCGCACAACCGGGGCCGGCGGGCCGCGAGAGGGGTAGCGGACATGGCATTTCGATTTCCGGGCCACGATTAGGTAGCACTCTGGTTTCAACCTATCTGCCATTTGCCATAGACTTGTGCCCTTTGGTCGGTGAAATGGTGACCAGTCGGAGATTTAGGGTTAATGGTTTGAGTTTTGAACGAGATTGTAAGTATGGAAGTGGCAAATAGATTTAAATCCTTCCGGTATACCACCATGACCCATCTTTTCTTGGATAAAAATAAAAAGGCTCATTGATACATTACCTAATTACCCATATTAGGTAATGTATCAATGAGCCTTTTTATTTTTATTGTTGATAATATTCATGTAAAAGTATCTCGGATAGGAGATCAGCGACCCGCAACTTTTGCTTTGCTATAAGTTGCGGCACCGCCATCTTCAAACAACTGCAACACTAAAGGAATTACATCAAGGGATTGGGCCGTAAAAACAGTAGAGCTTGTAAGAAAAGGATCATGAATGTTAAAGAAGCAAGTGAAGTGCTAAGGACTGTGCCATATGGCGTTCGGTTCTCTCTACCTACCCCGCTAGGGAAGTGGCGTGAAGTTTAGTTAGTTAGAGTAACATAGCAGTACAATACAAGTGCTTATATTTTACGTTTCTGCTCTGTAAGAGGGTAGTATACGATTATCTCGGATTCCAACCCATATTTTGTATACACTCAAACTAAGCTATACGGCTGTATCTCACAAAATTGATTTTAATATATTCTCAGTTTCTTTAATAAATCTGTAATGCCACACGCTTTTCAGATTATACTGTTCGAACGTGACCGTTTCATAGCTTTACATATCAGTATAAAGCTACATGTGATCGTCACGATCCTCGCCGCTCGCGTAGGTAATTAAATCCCCCTTTATGAGTTCGCATTAAACCATAGCCGCAAAACAATCGAACAAGGATTACGCAGAAATCGTATGCGCCGAAGTTTCAACACAAACGTAATCTTAATTTGCGAAGTACATCGCGCGGGGATTGAGATTGGCAAGTTCGTGAACGTTCGCGACGATGTCACGAATCGGGACTTGGGATTAGTTGTTTTTTAGAAAATATGTTTCATGCTATCTAGGTGAGGTTTGATTTGGTGGAAGTTGCTAGTCAGTCTCGGTCTGGGTCGGGTGAATTTGAAGTGACTTCTACAAGCTATCTTCGTTGGAAACGTTTTAAATCGCCTTTTTCGATTTCAACTTTTTTTCAACCCTTTGTTTACATATGTTCGTTTGTATAATTTGTCTCAAAATCATGATTTATGTTTGTATATTATTTTTGGTAAAAAACATTATTTTGTTAAAAAGTTTATCGTAACAAACTTAACAGACACTAAGACGGTTATGTTAAAAAACTGGGCGTTGGTTGATTGCTAAGAATTATCAATTTGCAAAACAAATGATTTCATTTTATTCCCAGAACGGTACTTATAAACCAATCTAGGTCAGTATTAGTTGTCAAAGTACAACATTTCGAGATCACTGATTGTAAATTGCGCTGCCTAATAGCAGGATTGAGATATTTTTATATTAAGATATAGCCGGCTGTGAATTGAGCCAATTAAAACAGATGGACTTATGACGGACTAGGCGTAGCTTCATTATGGGGGTAAACGACTCATTTAGGTCTGAATCACCGGCAGGCACTAGATTGGAAGCCATTCACGCACCCTTCATTTCATTTCATTGAAAATCTAAAGTTACTTTATTCGTTTATTTAGGTGTGGCCTATGCTGGCGATTTTCTTACAAAATAGACACGTGGCCAAACTGAGCGCCGATTTAGAAGACTAAATTGCTTGTGATCATGCCAGTGCATGTCCCTAATTGGAGTCAGATGGGAAATTATCTTTCCCCAAATTTATACATGGGTACAGTTGGACATTTCGTCACGTGGGTGGTAGTGCTCGTCTTGTTGTATCATCTAAGTGAACGACGAAATTCCTGAACCAATATTAAAACATTAAACATTGACGACAATCTATTCGTTCCCGCTTTTCTGTTTTAGAACGCTATGTTTTACTAAATAAAGGACGGGGCTTTGTTGGCAACTAAATAAAAATCTGAAAAACAAATAGGTTGTACGATTTTATATTTCTTTTTTCCGGGAAACTACTGCACTGAAATTTTAACAACCCGAAAAAGTAGGTCTGCCTCATAAATGAGGATTAAAAGTGCAGTCACAATAGTAAAACGAATGTGACTATTTGACACAACTGCAACTCCTAAAAATGTATTACCCAGAGAATATTAACTAGATTAAAAATACCCACGAACCAGCTTGTACGGCGCACGAATAATTCAACATTACACGTCCTGTGAATATTTCAAGCGTATACTTACTGGTATTTTTCAAAACAACCAAAAATATTAATTATTTATTTTTACATTCACAATTACAGTAATTGAATAATACATGTTTATACATTCATACATGTTTTACATACTTGTCAAATAAAAGGGAAGAATGGGAAGAAAAGTTTCTAAAATAAATTATTCAATTTTACAACGATGAATATTTATACCAAACAAATTCGTCCATTGTAAGCCGGCATTTTCGAATTGGTTTATTTTCAGCTTAATCTGAAATTTTAAAAAGAGTTTAATTTGATTTGAAATATTGTTTCTGTTTGAATAATAAGTATTTAAAAACTGTTCAGGTAATGTTTTATTAGGTTAAATTTCTCAGAAAATCATACATTATTGGACGGTATTTTTCTTTTAAAACGAAAATTAAATGAAATACTAAATTGCATGAAGTTACCTAACATTACTGTTATAGTTAATTTAATTAAATGGGTTCATAATAACAAAGTTAATATAGATATATGGTACACAATAACTTTGTAATGTTATACAGTCTCATAAGTCTTATATATTAAATATATCTACTTTTGACAAATGACAAACACCTGACAACCTTCTGTAAAAATGAAAATGAAAAGTGAAGATTTAAACAGCCTCGTCTATCAACTTTGAATTTACAGTACATCGTTACAAAGAAGCACAATTTACTGCTTGTAATTCAAGTAGATTGATAATTAAATCTTTATGAAGAACAATTTAAGGGAATCAAAAACTTAGCTGGACAGTTAACACTCCGACGTACGAGTATAAAATGTCTTATTTTAAGGGACTATTCCTTAAAAAACTATATATATTTTAACTTAACTTTGACATTATTTGTTTTTATTCTACGACAAGCGCTTCCAATATCGAAAACTAAGCTACAAAGCGTCCCTGATTCCCGGCAAATAAACAAAAACAAAGCGTCGTGTGACGCGACACTTTGTCTCTTCCCTGCGCCGATCATTACACGAAACAAACGCGCCTGTCCGATATTACGTGCCTGTCACGTTTCGTGACAATAGACGTGTAATCACTTCGAAAGTCGACAAGCGACTGGCAGCCATTATTATGCGACGTAGAAAAAAATTCTATACTAATATAATTAGCATACCTCAATGTAATATGTCACTCATATGATGTAGGTTAAGTGAGCTATTTCATCGGGCACGTAGGTTCCATGGTCATGTTTAAGTACCTCATCATTTTCCTAGCGTTATGTCCCGTGCTTAGACGGGGTCCGCTTAAACCATGATCCAGGATTTAGCGAGTCTGGTAATTACATTGAAGCGACTGCCGATCTGACCTTCGTAACCCTCAGATAGGGGAACCAGACATTTTTTGGATCATGGTTACAAATTCAAAGTTGTTTGAATTTGCAGGTTTCATCACGATGTTTTCCCTCACCGTCGAGCTAGCGGTATAAATACGTACATAGATTTGTAAAATCCAGAGGTACGTGCCCGGGTTTGAACCCGCACTCCTCGGTTAAGAGGCGCGTGTCCTTACCATTGAGCTACCTCCGCTCCTCTATCGGAACTACGACCCGCCTTAATTCTCGCAGGTAGATTATTGTGCATTGTCATGAGCCTTTTTATGTCCGTTCGAGTTTTCTTTATGGTGATTGTCAAAGCTGTCTTCACTGAGGTCAGAGGAAGTACACCATCGAAGCTGAGTATTGGAGGTTTATGAGAATTTCAAGAATCCATTGGATGTCCATTAGACGTCACGAAAATAACGGACGGTTCCTAGAGAGCGCGAGATGAAATTGTTTTGACTGCTATTCATGATAAGTCATTCCACCTAATATATTTATATATTCAGTACAGCTACACGCACTGATTTAGTCCAAGGAGCAGTGAGGTCATTTGACCCTTTTTAGCCAAAGATAAAATCTAGTTAAGTTAGGTAATATTTTTAAAAATAGCTGAGAAAAGTCTAGCTCGTCGCCTATACGCTAAGTCGCCTTACGACACGCTAGACAGGTATTACATTCTTTTATGTCTCATACAGACGAAAAGCAAACAAAATTGTAAGTTAAAAATAGTCTCGACTGGCCCGATGGCTAGTTTACGAGTGCAACAGCTGTAAACAAACGTATTCCTCGCCCAGACATTATTTCCACAGCGAGGTTAAAAGCATGTCAGATGAACCATCCAATCGTCTCCCGCGGTCTGCCTGATGGATAATCGATAATGCGCCCAGTTTATGGTTATTGCAATGCAACGCGTGTAAAATATCGCCAGTGCACTTATGTAGCATATTGATATCAATCCGATTGTCTAGGGATGGGGATTTGTTTGAAAGGTTTGAAGATCAATAAAGTGTATAATAAATAAATAATAGTAAATTCTCCAGACTGACACACCGATTCCCTAGTTCCAAACGAAGGTTATGTTCGTACTATGAATACTAGGTGAACGGATAGACATTAACTACTACACTACTTAAATACGTTCATAAACATCCATGACTTGATTACAAATGCCCATGTTCCATCACTCGAAACATTTGCCCCTGGCGGGATTCGAACCCGCGACCCTAGATTTCGTGCCCAGGATCTCTGACCACTTTTGAATGAATTTATTTTTAATTAAGTCCCAATTTTTTTTGCATTCGTGAAAGCGTGGTTTCTATGCCTCTGAATATTGAGCTTTTCTTGATATAATGTGCGAACTTCGCGCTCGCACTTAATGTAGAAGCACTTTCGCCGAGCTAGGTGTCGCTTGCTCGGGGACCTTGGTCCGACTAACCGTCTCGGTGCATTGTATATATACTTAGTGGCGAGAATAATTTCGTCAGCGCGATGCAGGATTGTATGCCGTTTTTGCATGTTCGATAGACGTCATTTGTTTACATATTATTGGAGCTATAATCTTGACTATCTTGTGGCGCGGTCGACACAGCAATAAGTAGATTACAGCACTGATCCCTCGACATTACATAGATTTTGTATCCAATACGAAATTGACGCCCAGTTTATATAGCAGTCAATTCACGAATAATTTAATAATGCAGATAAATTTTTTATTTATTTAATTACGTATTCATAGATCCTAGATCAGGTCCACTTGATAGTTTTTTAACATTATGGCGATAAAGATTACAACTTATCATTTAAAAAAAATGTGATTATCAACCCTATCAGTTTGATTGGTTAAACTCGACTCGGCATCCCTCTCGAGGTAAAGTGGATGCACCCGTCAATATCAATAACTTTCGGTGTCGGGTGCACGTCGGGATGAAATACGCGCTTCAGGGGAAATTAAGTGTTTTTTATTTGGCTTCGTTGCCAACACGTCAAGCATGTGATCGATGTGCTAAAGAAACGGTAAAGTGAATGTTCGTAAATGGATTCGTATTTACTATGTGTTAGTAGTAATTGCTAGCTATTTTACTGGGTCAAACAGAACAGAGTCCAAACCACCACTTTTTCTCAATTTTACATCTACCCAGCCCAATAAAACTGGGCTGGGTAGATGTAAAGTGGCAAGTGGCTAGCTCGTCGACTATGAAATTACACACCCAAAACCCGACATACCATTAGTCGCCTTTTACGAAATGCTAGGCAAAATGTTTGTGACTACCTCAATAGTGTGAAATAACAGTAAAGATCTAAAGATTGATTCGATGTCGGCCCACACCCGATTTTCTTCCGAACTGTAATACCTCGTTGGATTTACATTCGACAGATACAGTTCAGCCTCTATAAATTTTCTCGGCACGCTGTCCTTCGAGCGAAACGAACAAAGCATGCACTGCAGCTGGTTTAAACAGCTGGCTGGGCACCAAGCCGCATCCGAACAAGATGTGTGGAACAGAAACAACTGCGCTAACTCGGTATCCTGCGATAGACGAGGTAACTCACTTCTAGAATTTGTGGCACACGATGCACTGCGTACGATCGGAAGAATAGGCTAGTTAACAACATTTTCTACAATCCATTATTGAGATCAAAAAAAAAAAATACGGCTTACATATTTTTCTTTTTGTTCAGTAAACTAAAAACTTACGAAGATTAACACACCACGTTAAAGCTTCGCATGAAGTCACTTGTTCCTTAAAATTTTAAGAAAGCGCTCCGCGCGTATCTTTATTATTTCATCATCATCATCGTCCTCTTGTTCTTCTCCCAGTTCATCTGGGGTCGGCGCATTTTATTATTTCATATTAGTTGAATATTAATATTTCTTATATACTTACTTCGGACTAAAAAACTCATTTGAGTCAACTAGCCTATTTAGAATATGCAGCTCTAAGTAAATCAATACATTTTATTTTTATAGTGCCATGGCGCAATTAGGAGTTAACTCATTAATCTGGCGCAATGCCTGAGTTACTGCGTTGATGCAAAGATTTCCGCTGAGCTGGCCATTACTATCTGACACGTGTGATCACGCTCCGGAGTCCACGAGCGTGTATCTTCTACTAGCTAGTGACCACGTCGGTTGCACTTCGGGTAAGCTTTTGCGCCGGAATAGTTTATTGTCTACTAGCTGTGCCAGCGGTGTCACCCGCGTTTATGGTTAATATTATAAAGACTATTTCCGTCATACATTATTTGTATATAACTTTAACCATTAAGGCTGCACACGCGACGGAAGCTTAAAAAATTGAGTAACTTCTCCCGTTTTCTCAACATTTCCCTTCACTACTCTGCTCCTATTGATTGTAGCGTGATGAAAAGTATACTACAACCTGCCCAGGAGTATGAAGAATAATTGTACCAAGTTTCGTTAAATCCGTCGAGTAGTTTTTGTTTCTATAAGGCACATACAGACA
Organism: Glyphodes perspectalis; assembly: GCA_951394215.1. Taxonomy (NCBI): domain Eukaryota; kingdom Metazoa; phylum Arthropoda; class Insecta; order Lepidoptera; family Crambidae; genus Glyphodes; species Glyphodes perspectalis. The sequence continues at coordinate 499,441 of OX596218.1, forward strand.
GACAGACAGAGAGACAGTCAAAAATTTTACTGATTGCATTTTTGGCATCAGTATCGATCACTAATCACCATCTGATAGTTATTTTGAAAATATATTTCATGTACAGAATTCAGTGATCATTCGATTTCCGATGAGAACAGCTGTGTCGCAGACCTTACTCTAGTCCGTACTCGAGTAAAGCGCTGACGCAGCAACCTAGTTCGCCGCGCGCGGGCCGTACGTGGTCGCCGTCGCGATGACTCAGTTAATGTTATTGTGATTACATTATATAAAGTGAATAAGTGTTAAGGCGAATCTACACTCGAAAAATATAAATATGGGTTCGCCGACAAAATCTATCAGCCTTAAAACCGAAACAGAACATCTGTTGTATAAATATTTCACAGATGAAAAAAACGAACGGACGAAACTGGAAACGTTGGTCAGTGACCTAAAGGATCAAATAGATCAACTACAACGCCACCTGAAACATCTTCAGGAGCAACATAATGCTGTCCCAGTGAAACAGAGCTTGGACAACGAGGAACCTCCCAAACCGGTCCAATATGAGACCGATGACGAGGAACTGGCCAAAGAAACCGAGTGGATACGCCAAAAAAGCAGGAAGAAAAGGAAGTTGAACCTGTCACTATCCCCACCGTTAAAAGAATTGGATGAAAACAGCCAGGTATCCAAAGAGAAGCCTAAAGCCAAGAAGGCACCTCAACCACCCCCAATCGTTGTTGAAAACGTCAAGAACTACCAGAAGTTCTATGATTTTATATTGGATAATGAATTAGATAAAGATTCATTCATAGTTAAAATGATGAACGGAGAGAGCGCCAAGATAAACGCCCGTAATGAAGACTCATACAGAGCAATTACCAAGCTTTTGTTACAAAACAACTGCCGCTGGTACTCATATGAGAACAAACAGGACAGGCCAATTAGGGTAATGGTAAAAAACCTGCACTCATCATGCTTACCTGATAGAATAGTCGAAGACCTAAAGTCAAAAGGCTATAAGATTGAAAATGCTGTCAATAAGCTCAGCTGGAGGACTAAGGAGCCTCTAAATATGTTTATGCTTTCATTTCAAAAGGATGAAGACATTAACAACATTTATACTATTAAATCTATCTTAGGCTGCAAAATAGACATCCAGCCACTAAAAACATCAAAACTGATCCCACAGTGTAAAAGATGTCAAGCATATGGGCACACCCAGGGATACTGCTCCAAAGAACCCAGATGCGTAAAGTGTACTGGTAAACACTTAACTAAAGACTGCAAAAAACCAGCAGAAGAAAAGCCAAAATGCATACACTGTGGGGAACCACACCCCGCAAGCTACAGAGGATGTGCAATAGCGAAAGAACTTCAAAATATTAGGAACAAATCAAACAAAAAAAGCACACCGCTGCCAACTGTTCAACCCTCCAAATCAAATAATAAGAAAATAACCACATTCCAACGTGTGTCAGAGAATATCTCCTATGCACAAATGACAAAACCATCTCAGTCAGCATCAAAACCTCAGAAGAAAGAGGTTGCAGTGCCGGTTAAGCAACAATCAACGACGGATGAAAAGATAGATACCATATTAAATCTTTTAACCTCGTTTGATCAAAGACTAAAACATCTGGAACATAGCAACAAAATAGCTATTTCACAAAAAACAAAAAATGTACAACATTAAAATTATGACTTGGAATGCTAATGGACTCCTACAGCATCGAGATGAACTGCAGGTAGTCCTAAATACAGAAAATATTGACGTGTGTCTTATCTCCGAGACACACTTCACTAGAGAATCCTACGTTAAGTTTGATGGCTACAAAATTTATCATGCATTACATCCTGATAACACTGCTAGAGGGGGTAGCGCTGTTATAATAAAAGATAACATCTGTCATTTTGCAGAACATAAATATGAAGAGCAATATATGCAGGTCGTTGCAGTTGGTATCAAGACTAAACGTTTTCCTGTTACCATATCTTCAATATATTGCCCACCAAGATATACGATAAAATCTGAGCAATATATGCAATTTTTAGAAAAACTTGGCTACCGGTTTATCCTTGGGGGCGACTTCAATGCCAAAAATATATTTTGGGGTTCTAGACTAACAACTACTAAAGGAAGAGAACTCTTAAATGCTATCAGAGAAGTGAAATGTGACGTGATTTCAACAGGGAAACCCACTTACTGGCCAACGGATCCTAATAAGATTCCAGATTTAATTGACTTTTTTATCTACAAAAACTTACCATCACCTTTTCTTCAAATCGAAGAAGGATTTGATATGAGCTCAGATCATTCACCTGTTATTTTAACTCTGAGTGATACCATATTGCAGACAAAGAGCAACCTCAGTCTAACAAATAATAAAACTGATTGGGACAGTTTTCGAATTGATTTGGACTCTAGTATACACCTCAAAGTTCCACTAAAAACTCCTCAACAAGTAGAGATGGATGTAATAAAATTAACAAGAGATATTCAGCAAAGTGCATGGAAAAACACACCTCAACTGAAACAAAGAATCAAAGGCAACCGTTACCCGAGAGAAATAAGAGATCTGATTGTTGAAAAGAGGCGTCAGAGGCGGCGATGGCAACAATCTAGATATCCAGAAGACAAAACTTTGTTAAACAACCTTACCAAAAGGTTAAAAAGAAATATTCAGAAGTTCAACGATGACTGCATGAATACATACCTTAGTAATTTAACAAGTAATAAATCAACTGACTATTCTTTATGGAAAGCAACCAAAAGCCTTAAAAAGCCTACTACGCAAATTCCACCAATAAAACAAACTGACGGACAGTGGGCTGTAAATAATGAGCAAAAAGCAAGAAGATTTGCTCAACACCTGGAACAAATTTTTAAACCTAATGATATTTCTACTGATAACGACCTTTTGTTAAGTTCAACATCACACGATGATCTAGAAATAAGACTAGTTACACCCAAAGAAGTCCGCAACGAAATCAAACTACTTAGTAAAAAGAAAACGCCTGGTTATGACCTTATTACTGGAGAAGTTCTTCAAAACCTTCCACGTAAAGCCATAGTTAAACTGACCACCCTTATCAACGCAGCGTTTAGATTAAAACACGTTCCTGATATGTGGAAAGTAGCTGAAGTTATTATGATACCTAAACCTGGTAAACCACTTCATGAAGCAACATCATACAGACCTATCTCACTTTTACCTGTCATGTCCAAGTTATTTGAAAAGTTACTCTTGAGACGTTTAAAGCCTATTATAGAAGAAAGACATGTCATCCCTGACTATCAATTTGGTTTTCGGGAAAAACATTCAACAATAGACCAAGTGCATAGAATCACCAATATCATTGAAAAGGCTCTAGAAGAAAAGAAAGTATGTAGTACTGTCTTTTTGGACGTAGCACAGGCTTTCGATAAAGTATGGCATGAAGGCCTCATTTTCAAACTGAGAAATATCCTTCCCAAACAATTTGCAGATATTCTAGAATCTTATTTAAAAGACAGAATGTTCAGAGTTAGACAAGAAGACGCATATTCAAATCTTATGCCAATAAAGGCTGGAGTACCACAGGGAAGTGTCTTAGGCCCGGTCCTGTACCTATTGTACACTTGTGATATTCCAGCACTAGATAATAACACTATTGCAACCTTTGCGGATGACACAGCTATTATAGCTACGGGAATGACCCATGTGGAAGCTGTAAAAAAGGTTCAATCCGCTATAACTACCGTTTTCAACTGGACAAAGAAATGGCGCATTAAACTGAATGAATCAAAATCTATCCACGTAGATTTCACTAACAAAAAAAATTATTATCAACCGGTTTACATCAATAATATCATTGTACCCTATGAAAACACTGCCAAATACCTTGGCATGACTCTAGATGCAAAGCTTCGCTGGAAGGCTCACGTCAAGAAAAAACGGGACGAATTAGAAGTTCGTTATAAAAAGATGTACTGGCTCCTTGGGAGGCACTCCTCGTTGTCAGTTCACAACAAGATCCTACTCTACAAACAAGTCCTCATGCCTGTGTGGACTTATGGTATTCAGCTGTGGGGCTGTACCAAACACACCAATGTACAGATAATACAACGTTTCCAGAATAAAGTACTAAGGGGTATTGTAAATGCACCTTGGTACATCAGGAATGAAGACCTACATCGGGACCTGAAAATAGACTTCGTTATAGATATAACTAGGAAATACGCCGAAGCTCATGAACGACGACTTCATCATCACGTGAATGTCGAGGCCATCCAGCTTCTTGACAACACGGACACAGTGAGAAGGCTCAACAGAACTAAACCTTTTGAGTTAGTGTAGTGAATTAGTGAAAGTGAAGTGTGCGTGCCACTCATTATAAGAACACAAGAACAATGTGTCTTCCCCTTAATAGAGACAATAAGAAAAGTGTTAATGGACACATTCTTAGTTTACTATTCTTAGCAATCTAGGTTAAATTTAAATTACTAATTAGTCTTTTTAGACTAGATTGTAATATAAATGTCGTATTTATCGTATGAAAATACGTCATAAAGTAAAAAAAAAAAAAAAAAAAAAAATGTACAGAATTGACCAGTCCAGATTTATTATAAGTATAGATTATATGTCACTGTAGCTTACAGCTTACCAGATGCAGTTTATGTTTGACTGTATCCATTTAGAAAAATAGTACTGTTTATCTTATTTTTTCCAGCAATAGTCCAAACTTAGCTCCATAGTGTTGCCGAAGTATCGATAGTTGATATAACTCGGAAATTATTATTGAAGCTTTTAACCATGTGTGGGACTGGGGGGAAAATATCGATACTATCGATGCGTGATCGATTTTTTGTCATCGACTAGATAATTATTATGCTCAATATCGAAATTACTATCGATAGTATCGATGCTATTGATGTGCGGACGATTTTCTGTCATCCTCTAGACAATTAATATATTAGCAATACTATTGAGGAAAAGGTCCCTATTGATGGGATAAAACTATCGATAGGGCTGTCGATAGGGCTATCGATAGGGCTATCGATACTTTTGCTTTTGCCCAACTTTCGATAGTAGACTATCGAGCGGAAACACTAGCTCCAACCTATACCAATGCATGACTGCAGATTCTATTTATCACGCAAACATTTGCCCCTAGACCTGCGGCCTTAGGTAGAGTGGCCAAGGTCTCATTACTCTACTAAGCAGCCTGTAAATATCAAAATATAGTTAAAATATTACTCCGCCCAAATTTAATAAGATCTGCGGCGTACTCTCATCATCATCTCACCAACATCATGCAAACCTAACTACAACATAAAACATTGTTAGGAACAACAATCTCCTATTTGTACAGCCAAATCCCAATTTATCCCCTTACTTACTCGAAACATCGCACCGTCTCATAGTAAAAAAGGCCCAGCGTTTCAAGCGCGACAAAGCCTGGTGGGACGAACGGGAATAATCCTCAATTTCGGCCTATGGACCATCGTCAAAGAACTTATTTCCGAAGTGGTAATTGACTGTCTCAAACGAACTCCGGCGATCGCCTGCGCTGAACCATTTTAACTTTATGCTAATGCCGTCTTTGGCACCGTAAATTACGACACAGCGATCGCTCCAAGACCTTTAAAGGAAAAGTTGGAAAAAACTCCCGGAGCTTATAAGGATGTGGATATTATTCTAGGCTGTTTGCCATCCTCTCTGCGTTTGATGGAAAGCGGCCGTGAAGGTAAAAAAAGGCTTACGAGTGAAGCGATGGTCTTAATAAATGATAATAAATAAATTCTCCAGACTGACACACCAATTCCCTAGTTACAAACTAAGCTTATGTAGGTATGCTTGTGCTATAATTACTAGGTGAACGGATAGACATGCTTGAATACGTTTATAAACATCCATGACTCGAGTACAAATGTCCATGTTCATCATTTGCCCCTAGCGGGATTCAAACCCACAACCCTTGGTTTCGTGGCCAGGGATTCTAACTACTCGATCAACGGGCCAGTCAATTGATAAGGTACGTCATCAAGATGTCTTTGCAATTGAAAAACACTACCTCCTGATTTATTTCAAATGTTGAAGTGATCAAACGAATTTTATTTGTCAACAATTATTATAATGTGATTTTTTTATGTTTCCCACCTTAGAAGCATTGGTAGATAATTCTATTGGCGAAGGAAGCCTAACATAGTCAGAAGTTAGGGTGGGAGAAGTAGTTGAGGTAGGAAAGAGTCACAAACAGTTGTAGCGCCTCAAGTAAAATAAGATAAACACTATATATATATATATATATATATGTGTTGTTTATGTATCATAAGTGTTAATTTGTTTGGTGCTATTGTTTTTAAAAACTTACAAGGTACTCAAGTTTGTACCGCTGAATACACTCGTCCATTCAAACCCCTACTATATTTTGTTTGATCAATGCAATAATCCCGAAATACCCCCGCTCAAAATGTACCCCTAAATGAATAAAAGCCGGATTAATTTTAGACCATTGACCATCTTCAGAGAAGTTAACAGAAATCGGTTCCAAACTAATAATTGGTTGTTTACTCTCGCCTTCAGCGAAATCGGCGAGGATCGCTGAGCTACCAACTATTTCAACTTCCTCAATTTCCTGATAATAGGTACTTGGCTATAGTAAGTTCTCATCGATTCCTAGTACTAATTTAATTTAATTCCATCACACTCATCTTTAACATGTGAAATATTTCTGATATACAAGTTTAATGCACTTTGTAGGTACTTAACTGAAGTTGTTAACGCGAAAATGGGTTTCTTCTTTTGCTTTTATTTAGGTACTAGGTTCTGCCTGCGGCGATACTCGCTTACAAGCTAAACTATTGTAAAGTTTCAATAAAATCCATGCAAGTATTGCGTGAAAGAGTAATAAACATCCTCACATCCAACCTTCCGGACAAACTTTCGCATTTATAATATTAGTACCTAAGTGAGATTCATTCATTCGGCCATAATTAAAGGCTATGCATATAATATGCTAATGCATACTTTTTAATGTGATAAAAAAGAAAATGAGGTAATTTCATCCAGCAAAACTTGTACTATTTTTAAGGGGGATACATTCCTGCGGGGTAGATTTGGACAGCTGATCGGCATAACAGCTCGGATTAACAAAATATAATGTTGTGTTAATATGTATTATTTCAAGAAACAATGTACAAAACAAAAATAATACATACATACATAACATCACGCCCATAATCCCCGAAGGGGTAGGCAGAGTCAAAGGGGCAGCAGGCCCCTTCAACCACATTCAGCCAGAAATAAAGCCTGGGTTAGATGGAAAATTGTGAAAAATCAGTGACAAGCGGCTAACCTGTCGCCTACACAATTACACACCCAAAACCCGATATACCATTAGTCACCTTATACGACATGCTCGACAAGAACCACAGTTGGCATATTCTTATTAAGTCCCAGACCAACATTTGGATGGTATGCTGTGAAAAGGGGTGACAAGTGGTTAGCTCGTCGCCTATTCAGTCACATACCAAAAAACCCGTTAACCATTAGTCGCCTTTTACGACATGCTAGGCAAGAACCACAGTTGGCTTTTTTCCCAGATCAACATGGGCCAAGTCTCAGACCAACATGGGACAACACAAAAATAATAATAAGAAAATCACGTTATTAAAAAAAGTACACAAAACAGTTGCTGTTATATAAATCATAATAATGTAGTAGGTACTATTAGATATACGGTTTGTGATTTCATTATTACTTTATAATATATACTAGGAATCTAGCACACAGAGGATTAATATGAATGATAAATTTACGAACAGCAATACCCGACCAATCAGCATCTTGCTATAAATCTGTCAAAGCGAGTGAGCCAATTAGAGTGCATCAGCTGCAACGTGGTTTTGACTAAATTATTCTAAGTATTGATTACAGGCCGCCCTATCCATACTAACATTATACATATGAGATAAGAGTAACATCTAACGTTAGTCTGTCTGTCTGTTACGTTTTCTAAACCACTTGACCAATTAAAGTAAAATTTGGTACGCCATCAGTTTGAAAATCTAATTAGTCCGTCAGTCAAATTATAAAAAAATATTAAACACGTATTTTTTTTAAATTAATTTGTTAAACAAACACTGACGAAGATTCAGTGTATTCAAGTTGCGCGTGACGTCACGCTTATATAAAATGTTTACCTAACAGTGACGTCGCAAGCTCCCACTACAGAACTTTGATGCTCTTACTTGTATTTTTTTGTTAACTTGATAAGCAAAAAATATGTGTCTAGTATTTGTGTATCATCTAACTGACGGACTAAATAGAATTATAATTCTTTGACCCAGTCTTCATTCCTATTCTTCCTTTTATCTATGTCATTGTGACGAACACAATACGGCGGATGAAGTTATGGGTAAAAGTTAGTTGCTCACAAGCTGGACACGTGGGACCATTTTTTATCCTACAAAAAATATATGTCTCTAAGAAGTGATTACGTACTGGGACGTGTACAATATCAGAAGGCTTATCCATAAATAGCAGGATGAAAGCTGAGATCCGAAATGAGCTACGACTGGGTTTTATTCATACTACTACAATAAAGTAGAATAGTTTGTTTGTATGCGCAAGTCTCGGGAAATATCGGTGGGTTATTGAAAAAGTATTTTTAAGTACCCCGTGTATGAATGCTCTAAGCTGTATTTATTTACTAGTGATGTGCCGGATTGTTAAAAATGTATATCCGCGGATATCCGAATACGCATATTTGGTGTCAAAATCCGCGGATACGGATATAGTTTTTTAATTCTACTTTACCACCTAATAGCATTTCATACTATCAGTTGTAAATTAATAAGGTAAAAGATCCGCGAGAAAAGTAGCGCATACGGATCTTTTTTCTTCCTCCGATATCCGCGGATCCGAATACAGATATCCATAACATCACTAGTATGTTCGTATATCTAAGCGGGCAGGTTAGGGACAGTTACTAGTTAAAGAAAAATAAATAGTTAAATGAAATTGTCTAGTAAAGGACGATATATAACTCATCGCAAAATCTTTAAGATGACCCAGGAGCAGCTTACGCCGGTTCACTTATTGAACTCAAAATTACATCATAAAGCAAAACTGCGATTTGGGGTAACTAATTCGTCCGGGGTATTTCTCAGTGCGATTAAGTTAACACAAGTTACATAACAGAGGTAACACATCCAGCGTAGTCTACCGAGTTGGAGCAATTCATAGCGCAGTATACTACCACTGGAGCATGCCACAGCATCCTCTAATCGACGTACATAGTTTGAGAACGCTTCACTCTGGTGAATTTACGACTCCAAGCCTCTGAAGAGGCTGGAGGATTGGATGAGGAAGCCCAAGTGTTTGGTTCTGTAGCGATGTTTAGCTGTGTAGCTTAAAGTTCTAGAATTACTCAGAATTCCCCATGACGTAGGAAGAGTTCAAGGAGCAATCAACTTTAACCATTTAATATACATACATACGCCCGTAATTCCCTGGTAGGCATACATCACGCCCGTAATTCCCTGGTAGGCAGTGTCAAAGGGGCAGCAGGCCCCTTCAGCCACATTCAGCCAAGAAAACTGTGCTGGTTTAAGTAGTGACAAGTTGCTAGCTCATCGCCTACACAATAATAATAATAGATTCATTTATTTCAGGCAACAAATTATTATAAAACAATATTGGCCCATATAGTATATACCTTAAGTCTAACATACATATAAAAAAATAATAATTTCATCTACTTCTTAATAATATAACACGTTGTGACGGCGACGTGGTGCGCGCTGTGTCAGCGGAAAGTCAACCCGGGAACTTGCAAAATACGACTCCCTCCAGCCAGTAGTCCTCCTTCATAAATGTGTCCAGGTGGGTCGGCACCCTCACCACAAACGAGTTGAAATTCACTTTGTGGCGGGACTCCAACATCTCGACTCTCGTAGACTAATGTAGACGGGAGATATAAAGCTGCGTCGCGCGTATTTACCCAAAACTCGATATACTATTAGTTTCTCCTATACGACAAGGCAAGAAACACAGTTGGCTAGTGCCAACTGTGTTAAAAACTAGTGTTTTTTTAGGGACTTATAAAACAAGAGCCAACTGTGGACCAACATGGGACAATGAACTGGGTCTGATGGAAAATTGTGATAACCATTTTAACCCAACAAAAAAATGGAACTGGGCTATATGAAAATTGTGAATAATAAGTAGTAACAAATGCTTGCCCATCGCCTACACAATCATAGACGATAATAAATAATCAATAAGGAATATATTTATTATTATTCTTGTCAAGTCCCCATAAACATGGAATAAAATATAGTGCGCTGCGGAAAATCTGCGGTGTATCGCTCACAGACTGCGTTCGGAATGATGATGTAAGTAAGAGAGTCGGTCTGGAAGACAGCGTCGGAGTCAAGGTAAGAAGAGGCATGCTCCGGTGGTTCGGACATCTGGAAAGAATGGATGACGGAAGATTGACTAAACAGATATACAATGCGAAAGTGGAAGGATGTAGGAGCCCCGGAAGGCCCAGGCTCACATATTGCGACTAGATTGGTCGTGTATTAACAGAAGGTGATATTAGGAGTCATAAAAACCGTAGAGCTTGTATGAAAAGGATTATGAATATTGAAGAGTCGAGTGAGATGTGTAAGGGTCGTGCCATATGACGTTCGGTTCTCTCTGCCTACCCCGCTAGGGAAGTGGCGTGGAGTTTAGTTAGTTAAAATATAGTAAATAAAATAAGATTTAACATATTATCGATACAGGAAACAAATTTCGTAAAATTTTACTTTGACGCTAAAAAGATAACATCGCTGATCCTGGCCCTTGATCAGGGTAGAATAAAATCGTTTTTTGGACGAAAAAATATTTTTCACATCTCCAAGGTCGAACGCTAATTTCAACTTGATAATAATAATAAATAATGTCCTCCTAACCGATATCGGTTACGGCGGCTAATCTCAACGAGGATTAGCCTACTGCGCAGGAGATATTATAGTGCACAAGTATGTGCGCTAACACAGGTGCACTCTCTATTCCTTCACTCTCATAGTCCGGTGAGACGGCAATTCGACATGACCGGAGAGAGGAGGTCAACTTGATAACACATCGCGTAACCGAGAAAAAGGGTCCTGTTAGATGGACAGACGGATAACTTATAAAAGTTTTTTTCCTTTCGATACGTGAGATTGCTGCCGCGGCATTTGGCCACAGAATCGGGATGTTGACACCATTATATTTAATTTTGAAATATTAATTCTGAAAAAGAAAGTATCGTAGTATGCTGTTAAAGCCTTATTGATTTTGTATCATATTAAGTCTAAGATTTTTAATTTTACAAAAACTGCTTAATATTAAGTCAGTTGACTATACAAACTAGTGACGTCACACGTTGACAAGCCCATATAAAATCTATGAAGTGATTTCGTTTTGACAGCTCTTAAAAGTATCTCCATTGACTAGCCAGTCAACATCCCTATTTAGTTCAAGCCTCTTTTCTTTTTGCCGGTGTGTAATTATCAAAGGTGATAACAATCAGAAACATTACTTGAACATTTTTTAGCGTGCAGTCAGAGTCACGAGCGAGTATAATTAATAATATGTATATTTATGCGAGTAAACAGATGACGTCGACCGAACATGCTGAAACGCCATACAATCCTGCATCGCGCTGACGAAGTTATTCTCGCCACTAAGTATATATATATATACAATATACATCGTGACGGTTAGTCGGACCTAGGTCCCCGAGCAAGCAACACCTAGCTCGGCGGAAGTATGTACTTCCACTTTTAGTGCGAGCGCGTAGTTCGCACATTTATTATTAATTTAAGTTTAAACGCGTATGTTTGTAAACAAATGCATAGCATGCAATGTTTATTTATTCATGCGACAAACCATTGGTCAACACTTAATGGTGTACAGCCGAAGCCTCCATAAAGCCAGGCATCATTTGTTATGCAATGCTTGTTTGCACTCTGAACATAAACCCGGTATTTGCTGGTATTCGTAATCATAATTTTTGACTGGCTCGATGCGCATTCGGCAGTGACCCCGCCCCATGCGCCAAGAGTTGTAGGTTCTATCCCCACCCAGGACAAATATTCGTGTGATGAATACTTGTATTTGTTCTGTGTCTGGGTGATAATATCCAATCTTTATACATGTATATATTTGTAATACCACTGTTGATTTTGATATGTGTAACACGATTGCTTAAGCTACTTACCTCGGAGTCAGTGTGTATGCGATGTCGTCTGATACTTATTGTTATTTATTTAAATGGAACTTCTTAGAATCCTAATTTCCTTTCACAGGATGTGTAGTCAGTCTAATTATACTCGAAAATCAGTTTATAAGAAACCATTGAGACAACATCGCATACATCGATCTGATTTCAAAGCAAATTACTTACGCATTTGTGTTATGGATTCCAGAAACAAGGAAATACCACAAACACACGAAGTCTATTTCAGTACGACACATCTGTGTCGAATGCGGAACGAAAGCGCAATACTATCTGATGCGTACAACAGATATTCAGGGCTATTTATGAAACAATAATGAGCTCTTAACCATCCTTATAGTTTTTATCAAAACTGAAATTGTGATAAATTAGCAGCGCCTAGCGATTTCACCCACGTGGTTCCCGTTCCCGTGGGAGTATGGGGATAAAATATAGCCCATGTTACTGTCTGATAAAGTAGCTTTCTATTGGTGAAAGAATTTTTCAAATCGGTCTAGTAGTTTCGGAGCCCATTCAATACACACAAACAATCCAATCTTTCCTCTTTATAATATTAGTAAGTTAATAAATTCTCCAGGCAGACACCCCAATTTCTTAGTTCTAAACTAAGCTTATAAGCTTATGCTATGATTAAGACTAGGTAACGGATATATTTAAATACGTTTTATAAACATCCACGACTTGAGTAGATACAAATGTCCATGACATGACAAACATGTCAGAAACAACAGTGGTATTACAAATATATGTATACTTAAATAATATTCAATTTTAACACCCAGACACAAAAAAAACACAAGTATTCATCACATGAATGTTTGTCCTGGGTAGGGATCGAACGCACAACTCTTAGCGCATGGGGCAGGGTCACTACCGAATGAGCCATCGAGCCAGTCAAATCTTATCTAATCAAAAATCCCAAGTTTCCGTTTACTGCTTTGTGTTTTCTGATTCCACCATTATTCTACCATCATAATATTAATCAAGGACCATAATTCGAAAACTTTTTCAACAAATATTCTTCATAATTATCTTATAAAATAAAATTACTTATAAACGCGAAAGTTGTCACTACTCACGCAAAAAGTACTACATGGTATTTAATCTGTGTATCTAATTAAACTTTGTAATAGAATAACACATAAGCTATGTTTCATCGATGTGCAAAGCCGCGGGCAGAAGGTAGTTAAGTAATAAATGTTGTGCATAGTCGCTCGTTTTTGTCACAAGTACTTGTAGGCACAAAATAACCAGGAACGTAGGCGAAGTATTTATGGAACTGAAAATATACTGATATTGTGCTATGAGTATTCCATATTCGTTGAATTGTGAATCCGTTTTATAGGGACTTCGCTAGGTACTTCATGAATTCGAAGTATTTTGTGCTTTATATTTTAAATTGAAGGTAGCAGATACGTAAAATTTATATTAAAAATCGGTGAGCAAAATCTTTACATACATACATACATAACATCACGCCCATAATCCCCGAAGGGGTAGGCAGAGTTAAAAGGGCAGCATGCCCCTTCAACCACATTCAGCCAAAAATAAAGCCGGGCTGGGTTAGATGGAAAATTGTGAAACAGCAGTGACAAGCGGCTAACCTGTCGCCTACACACATACCCAAAACCCGATTTACCATAAGTCGCCTTTTACGACATGCTAGGCAAGAACCACAGTTGGCATATTCTTTTTAAGTCCCAGACCAACATGGGACAGTGGGCTGGGTTGGATGGAAAGCTGTGAAAAAGGAGTGACAAGTGGCTAGCTCGTCGCCTACTCAGTCACATACCCAAAAGCCCGTAAACCATTAGTCGCCTCTTACGACATGCTAGGCAAGAACCACAGTTGGCACATTCTTTTTTTTTGTCCCATATCAACATGGGCCAAGTCCCAGACCAACATGGGAGCAAAATCTTTCATAATTTTTTTTACACTTTCATTGTGTTAACCGAGTACCTATTCAATATAATATATATGTATACGTACATATACAGAATATTGATTAAATACATATAAAAAAAACTTTACAAGAGATAAAATAAATATATATAAAAAATTGTCCAGACTGACACCCCAATTCCCTCTTTTATGCTTGTACTATGGATACTAGGCGAACGGATAGACATACTAAACTACATTAAATGTGCTTTTTACATAGAAAAATATTGTTACGATTTTGAAAAGAATTTGTAAATCTCTAAATCAGTCTTGTAACATCATCATTAACCAAACAATTAAGTCTCGATTCCCCGCTATCAAAACTAATTTCGTGCTGAATTAAAATAGCAGTAATTAAAAAGCTTACCTTTTAATTGTAGTGTGGACAAGGCACGCAACACGTTCGCAGACCCTACGTGTTACTAAGAATACTTAGAATATTAAAGGTTTTATAAAATACTAGCTGTGCCAGCGGTGTCACCCGCGTTTATGATTAATATTATAAAGACTATTTCCGTCATACATGATTTCTATGTAACTTTAACCATTAAGGCTGCACACGCGACGGAAGCTTAAAAAATGGAGTAACTTCTCCCGTTTTCCCAACATTTCCCTTCACTACTCTGCTCCTATTGATTGTAGCGTGATGAAAAGTATACTATAACCTGCCCAGGAGTATGAAGAATAATTGTACCAAGTTTCGTTAAAATCCGTGTAGTAGTTTTTGTTTCTATAAGGAACATACAGACAGACAGACAAAAATTTTACTGATTGCATTTTTGGCATCAGTGTCGATCACTAATCACCCCCTGATAGTTATTTTGAAAATATATTTAATGTACAGAATTGACCTCTACAGATTTATTATAAGTATAGATGTATGCTAGATTAGAATATTGTTGTATAATAATTTGTTGCCTAAAATAAATGATAAATGGACGTGATAAGGGCGTGGCTGAAAATAAGGGCATTATACGAGAGAAAGGATGAATGCCTTTATTTCCATTCGACTAATAAAAAAGGCTATTCTAGATAAAAGTTAAGTTTCCAGTGAAAAATAAAGCTACGTGAAAGAATTTCAGTGTCAATATTAGCTTTCAAATAAGCCAAGTTGAAATAATTGCAAACCGGTACTTTATTGCAAAGCTATTTTAGGAACATTGTACATACTAGGTATATAGGTCTGTCTGCATAAGTTATGGCATTAAATTAACAATCAGAAAAAGTTCGCGAGACCGTTGTCAATTAAATTACCCGCTTCAGTCGCCTGCTCGAAGATCAGAAAAGTGAAATAACAAAAGGCATTGACAATGTTGTTCAACTTCTTTGTTGGCTCTTAACGAATCGCCTTAATCAAAACTTCGTCGCAGTCATTCACTTGCTGTTCAATTTCCCCGAAGACAGGAAATATTGGCACTGTAAAGTCGTCTTTAAACGATTCGGCTTTGGTGAATCTCAGCAAATGCGCCAGGATTTGCTCTCCACATAATCGCAGGAATGTTCGCCATTGTTTTATGAAATGTAGAATGACAGTCGGGTACGAAGACAATTTCGTATGACATTCAGCGTTCCAGTATATTCAGCGATTGGCAGCTCCGTTATGTAACCTCGCATTGATTTAGATACTTTTAAACGTTATAGGGGCAAACGAGCTGTTGGGTCATTTGATGGTGATGCTGCTACCATTAGACATGCAGCACCAGAGGTATTCCATATGCGTTGCCGGCCTTTAAAAAAGGAAATTCATTAGGAGGAATTAAGATCATACAGGTGCTCGGTCCCGTGGGAATACGGGGATAAAATATAGCCTATGATACTCGCTGATATAGTAGCTTTTTAATGATGAATGAATTTTTTTAATAGTTCTAGTAGTTGCGGAGCCTATTTCATACAAACAAATAATCAAAACAAAAAATAAGATTTACATGTATACCTTTAAATTCATTTAATCGGTTACCTCCCAAACAAGTTTACAAAACAAATTTTCAAAAATTACATGCATACACAAGGCCCGTTTTCTTTCCTGGTGTTGATTTCCCCCGGGAACGGTCCAGCTGATGGGTTCACATGTGTCAGGTAGATGTCTAATGGCCGTTTTCGGATAAAAGGACAGAGCTATGGTGGCTTGGCTTAGAAGATAATTGATAAGGCTAAGCGAGTTCGTGAGTGCGGGGACCGTCTACGAGTTTATATTCTTTATCCCATAAGTAATGGTCCATTAGGTAACAATGGCCCTTTATATGCATGTCTTAAGGAATAATAGGGTAGCTAACATCGCCAATCATTTGATATAATATATATTTTGACGCTAATATTTTGACAGGCTCGATGGCGTATTCGGTAGTGACCCTGCCCCATTCGCCAAGAGTTGTGGGGTCGATCCCCACCCAGGAAAAACATTCGTGCGATCAATACTTGTTTGTTCTGTGTCTGGGTGTTAATATGCAATATTTATATAAATATTGTAATACCACTGTTGTTTCTGATATCCGAATCAAATGTGCTTAAGCTATTTATCTCGGCGTCAGATCAATGTATGTTATGTGATAGCGTAGGATATTTATATATTTATTATTATTTATTTATACTTTTTAACAGTCAAGAAGCTATGCATCCTAAAGATATTGTATAGAAATTACAGGATGTGACGTAGGCTTAGAAGTCTCAGCTGAATAACGATATAATGTATCCAAGGAATTAAAAAATGTGCATTTAATTGAAAGTAATGAACGATCAGAATATTATATTCCTGAACAATGTGTATTTTTAGTAAATTATGCGTTTCAGCTACATATTTAACAATGTTTAGTTCAAGAATGGGATTATCTGATATGTATGTCAAAAAGATTTGATAGATTTTGATTATCTACTGAAGAAACTTATTTCAATAATATTATTATGAAATTTATTAAAGGATGATTGAATTTGTCGACAGATGTAATATTGTAGCGCGAGTAAGCTTTGTCCTATTCCGATAGGATTACCCTGGACCGTGGCTTTGTCAATATAGTAATTTCCTTGAAGCGATTACAGTCTAAAATATGGGTCTCATGTTGGTCTGGAACTTGGCCCATGTTGATCTGGGACAAAAAAAAAAAAGAATGTGCCAACTGTGGTTCTTGCCTAGCATGTCGTAAGAGGCGACTAATGGTTTACGGGCTTTTGGGTATGTGACTGAGTAGGCGACGAGCTAGCCACTTGTCACTCCTTTTTCACAGCTTTCCATCCAACCCAGCCCACTGTAACATGTTGGTCTGGGACTTAAAAAGAATATGCCAACTGTGGTTCTTGCCTAGCATGTCGTAAAAGGGGACTAATGGTATATCGGGTTTTGGGTGTATGATTGTGTAGGCGACAGGTTAGCCGCTTGTCACTGCTTTTTCACAATTTTCTATCTGACCCAGCCCGGCTTTATTTTTCGCTGAATGTGGTTGAAGGCGCTTGCTGCCCCTTCGACTCTGCCTACCCCTTCGGGGATCGTGGGCGTGATGTTATATGTGTGTGTGTTATGTGTGATTACAGTCTAAAATAAGTATTCCTTTAACTGGATCTAGACAAGTTGTAACATTGCTTCGATCAATCTAACCGTGTAGGTTTTTCTGAAATTTAATATCCTGACCTAGATGTATATTAGGTATTCGATTTTCTTAGATGATTAAGTTTTTCGACCGGGCATGTACTTTCAAGTAACCTTGAAATATTGCTTTGAAGGAGTCTCATTAATTTATCAATGAATTACTAAGGTTTCCCAATACTTAATAGCTCCAATTAGTATTAATTAATTTTGAAAAATTCCAATTTTGTTTTCTCCAGGTAAATATTTTGATAAATTTTCATTTTATTAAAATCAGCTAGCTTTTGACAACATATGAAATCTTTTCGTTTAATCGGTCTCTTTATTTCTATTTAAAACTAGCTGACCCAGCGAAGTCTGTTCCGCCTTAGAGGCAATAAAAAATAAGCAGATTTTAGATGTTATTAAGTTAAATTTTTTATTAGGAAAAAAAAATTAAGAAATGATATAGGGATAAAAAGTTTCTTATGTTAGATTCCTGGTTCTGAACTACCTCTACACCCATTTTCAGCTAAATCGGTTCAGCCGTTCTTGAGTTATAAATAGTGTAACTAACACGACTTTCTTTTATATATATAGATTCCAATCTGAATATCTTGCATTCCAGATTGTGTACTCGGTCATTACATAGTTATGCGCTTGTGTTGAGATAAATAAAAAATCTCTTCAGACTGACACACCAATTCCCTAGTACCAAACTAAGCTTACGCTTGTGCTATGGTGAACTAGGTGAACGGATATACATACTTAACTACGTGTATAAACATCTATTACTTGAGTAAAAATGTCCATGTTCATCACACGAAACATTTGGCCCGTGGTTTTGAGTCCAGGGTCTGACCACTCGACCAACGAGCCTGTCTCGTGGTAATATAAGGGCGTGTTCCTAACCACTGATTACCGCTCTTCGTCAGCCCTAGTAAAGCAAATACAAGTTACCTCTACCATTCTCATAAACGGAACGTGCAATACACGTGTTAGAGAATTACTCCCAGTCACGTCGGACACTCGCCTGCCGGCTCTGGGATCAGCCCTTATCTGTTAACGAAGTGATGTTGCGGTTCCTTGAGATCGAATTATAATGGTTCGGTGAATTAGCCTACCCTCATGGGAAAAAGGCGTGAAATTATCTTGTGCGCGCTTTTTGACGCTGAGGAATCAAACGAGCTGAATACGTTCAGGACAGATTTTCTTTTAATTGTAACACGTTTCGTTCTTAGTTGGGCTGCTTCAACCATGATCCTAGATTTGGAAATTAATTCTGAGCCATTTATCAGCGAAACGCAGAACAATTAATCGTATCGTACCGAATTTAGCAATCTAGCAAATGTTTTATGATTATCATGTATATAATCAATCACGTACCTATGTATAATTAATGAATGATGATTTTTGTATATCTACCTCTAATAATAATTAATATCTTTGTCTCGCTTGGCTACAGAAATATCTTTACGTTGCTTCTTTTTTCAATGTCAATTATAGCTGTCATTTCGAAACATTCTCATTGAAGGCTCCAAATTTATTTTTAACAGTCTATTTGTTCATCGGACCGTGTGGGCGACGCTGAGGAATGCAAATTATCTGTTCAGCATTCGCTCTTTGGAAGCAAAACTTCGTAATAAGTTTTGAGGCAAGCAGTTATATAGGAATCTAATTGAACCCAGACATTTGGGTCTGGTCGCACTCCGATTGTTTTACTTTCTTGATATCGAGCTGTTCTATAGTAATCTTATTAGGAATTACCGTAAGAAGAGTATTTTCTTTTTTCAGGTACTGAATTCCCCTAAAACCAATGTGTAATAGAAAATATTTTTTTTTAAACCCCTAAAAGTAATAGTCTCTCAAATCCATATAAATTAAGAACATTCCGAATCTGACTACGAAAATTAGGCTCATGGACTGTATGAGTATATGGGAGGGGAAATAGGATCCATGTAATTCATAAATACGTTTGCCACACTACGATAAATTAGTTCTAAATAGCAAATAAATTTTATCATAAGTTGACAAGCTTATTGGAACTAGTATCGGGTGTCTTGTAGCATAGTAAACAGTTATTTGTAGATGTCGCCACTATTATCTTTGCATCTTATAATGACATCAGGATAAAAAAATAAGAGGTACGTTTCTCTTGTCTGTTTGATTAACCAAGGCGCTGGTTAGCTAGACATTAGACTCTTTACATACACACACACGTTATAACATGACAATAAACACATAGACGAACAAATCGTAAAGAGTCCCAGTATAGTCTTTTTTCGATAGACAGTTGAATTTGTGTTTCGAGTTTGTATTGTTTCAAACATTCATTTGTTTGCCAAAGCGTGACGTGTTTGCGAAAAAGAAAAACCGACAATTTCATTTGACTTGCGAACAAGTTCTTCAAGGGAAACGAGTGAAATTAAAATCTCAGTGAAAGTTGAGTAACTTGTTGATGTAAGACACTTATTAGAGTTTAGCAGAGATCAAAAGTGAAGTGAGGGAAATTGTGTAGTTTAAGACACTTTTCATAGCTTCCCGTGGGATTTGATTAGAATAAAGAGATTTTGAAATTTAATTTTAATTAGTTTCTTGTACATCTTAACACTAATGATGGGCCATGTTGGTCTGGGACTTAGCCTATGTTGATCTGGGACAAAAAAAAAGAATGTGCCAACTGTTTCTTGCCTAGCATGTCGTAAAAGGCGACTAATGGTTTACGGGCTTTTGAGTATGTGTCTGAGTAGGCGACGAGCTAGCCACTTGTCACTCCTTTTTCATAGCTTTCCATCCAACCCAGCCCACTGTCCCATGTTGGTCTGGGACTTAAAAAGAATGTGCCGGCAGTGGTTCTTGCCTAGCATGTCGTAAAAGGCGACTAATGGTATCGGGTTTGGGTGTGTGATTGTGTAGGCGACAGATTAGCCGCTTGTCACTGCTTTTTCACAATTTTCCATCTAACCCAGCCCGGCTTTATTTTTGGCTGAATTTGGTTGAGGGGCATGCTGCCCTTTGACTCTGCCTACCCCTTCGGGGATTATGGGCGTGATGTTATGTATGTATGTATATTTTATGTACATCTTAACGATAATATTGATTAAAAAAGCGAAGTGTACTCGTTTATTATATTTGTTAAGTACCTATTAACATGTTAACTACTCAACCGACTGCTGTTTGCATAGATGTTTATTTAGACACTGTATCAAGTTAAATCTTCATTAGAGCGTCGAAATAATCTAGATATTACCTGTAATAATTGAAATCTATACGAAAAGTAAAAATTAAATAAATCGTCTTCTAACTTCTAATGTAATATGAATGACTACAAAACTCCAATACTACGTAGAATATGATAATTAGCAAGCTGTCACCATTTAGGTATAGAATTGGAAGGGTGAGACTTGGGTAATAAAGTATCCCCTGTATACCTCAGTCCGCCCACCACCCAGTATTTACAGTTCGACAGGCCCGCTGGTCGAATGGTCAAAGGCCCTGGCCACGAAACAAAGGGTCGCGGGTTCGAATTCCGTTAGGGGCAAATGTTTCATGTAATGAACATGGACTTTTGTACTCGAGTAATGGACATTTATAAACGTATTTAAGTATGTTTATCCGTTCACCTAGTATACATAGCACAAGCTTATAAGCTTAGTTTGGAGCTAGGGAATTGGTGTGCCTGTCCGGAGTATTTATTTATTTAATTATTTATTACTTAAAAATTAGGGTAATTCGGTTACTTTACCATTAAACATGCGAAATATACACATTAAAACGGAAACCTCTTTAGGAGAAAAAAAATCAAACGATTGCGTGTTTCTGCTAACGATTCAATAAATAACTGAAAATGTATGTAATAATGTAGAAAAATTACAATACTTTCAAGAACTTTGATATTCAAACAGGTTGAAAATAACATTTAATTGGTTCGAAGAATAATAATTGCGGAGGGAAGTCATTTGTGTAACTTACACAGGTACTTGCTTTGATTACCGCCATTCTTCCATTCCATTCCTTCTTCAGAGTAAAGTCAAGAAGGGATATTTCGAACATTTCTTAGTGTATTATAATTAGTAAGGTATTTTATTTTTCTTAATCATAGTATAAATGTGAAAATTTATTTGTTTATTAAAAAAAAGCTCTCAATGTAAGGAAAAGGTCAAAAAGAAAGATATAATCCGTACTTTCATTTGAAAACTCCGGAGGAGCGGGCCTTACTATCTACAACTGCTAAATTATACATTCCTAAACAAATTAAATCATGATGACACATCCATAATCATTGGAAATAACCAGGTTTGCTTACTCACGATGTTTTCCCTAGCTCAGCTAACTTGTAGTATAATTACGCTCTTAGTTAAGAAAACCATGAGCTGTGCAAAAGAAGGAAGAAAGAAAGAAATAAAGAAAGAAAAAAGAAAGAAAGAAAAAAAAAAGAAATTACTTTATCAAACACGCCAGTGAAATAACAACTACAAAGACAGAAAAAACAGATATGTGTTTTTGGGCTCGAACCAAACCGCTTGCATTAAGTATCTTTAAAAAATCTTCAAAGTATTTTAATCCTTTATGCATTAAATTCGCAAACGTTGTTCGTCCGCACGCGTGGCTAATGAAAGCAAAACTACGCGGGTGTTAATCCAGATTACCGGGGCATCCGGGCCGGTGTGTGACCCAGCTTGGTGAAATTTTTGATGGGATTTAAATTTGCCACATTTGTATCTTATGCGCCTATAAACAAAGTCTGGCGCAGGCAGGGAGCTTGTGGGAAAACTCGAAAATATATCGTTCGTTAATCTGACCACCCACAAAATACCAAAATTATTTACATTAACCATTTGAAACCTAAAATAGACATAGGCGACTTTTTATTGCAGGAAAATTGGTAGATCCTACAGGATCCACGATAGTGTTCCTGCGACCAATTAAATCATGACGTAACACTAGCATCTGACACACGCATGACGTAACACTAGCATCTGACACACGCATGACGTAACACTAGCATCTGACACACGCATGACGTAACACTAGCATCTGACACACGCATGACGTAACACTAGCATCTGACACACGCATGACGTAACACTAGCATGTGACACACGCGTGACGTAACACTAGCATCTGACATACGCGTGACGTAATACTAGCATATGACACACGCATGACGTAACACTAGCATCTGACACACGCATGACGTAACACTAGCATCTGACACACGCATGACGTAACACTAGCATCTGACACACGCATGACGTAATACTAGCATCTGACACACGCGTGACGTAACACTAGCATCTGACACACGCATGACGTAACACTAGCATCTGACACACGCATGACGTAACACTAGCATCTGATACACGCATGACGTAACACTAGCATCTGACACACGCATGACGTAACAGTAGTATCTGACACACTGAATCACATGCATAAGCTGCGGTTCAATGCGGATATCGAAATAAAATAGCTCCCTAAGTCATATATTTTTTAAACCAACTAAATAGTAGTATTTGTTTATGCATTACAAAATAATGAATCTATTTTTTATTATTTGTCCCATATTGGTCGAGGACTAAAAAATAATGTGCCAACTGTGTCTACCTAGCATGTCGTAAAAGGCGACTAAAGTACTATGTGGTTTCGGGTTTGTGATTGTGTAGGCGACAAACTAGCCACTAGTGACTGCTTTTTCACAATTTTCCATGTAACTCAGTCCGACCCAGTTTTGTTTTTGGCTGAATGTGGTTAAACGGGCCTTCTGCCTCTTTGACTCTGCCTACCCCTTCGGGAATTTTGGGCGTGATGTATGTTATTTATATAAAAAAATCAACTCTGCTTTGATCGTATAATTACTTTTGTACATGGGGGGAAGGAGATCTGAAATTTGCTGTAAATACAGTTAGATACATAATAGTATTTTCTCAACACTATATTTCCACATTTTTTTTACATTAAGAATGGAAAATCTCCAAGGCAATCTTGTACAATTTTCAAGAGCACGTGTAACACTCTCTAAAACGAAAAAAAATTGGAAAGATGAGAAACATGTAAGTAAAAACTCGATGTCTGTCGCCAACGACGCGGTGACATAACGCGACACGCGCTACAAATCCCCGGAACACTTTAATATTACATCATATCATATCAGAATAAATATCACATAATATCGCATAAATTCATCTGATATCTGTGTTGGCAGCTTACGTACTATGGTATAAATCATAGTCCATAAATTAGAAATATATAGCCATATAATTATCAAACATTTTATTTTATTTTACTAAGACGAATATTTAATTCAGGAACATCATCATCTTCCTAGCGTTATGTCCCGTGTTTAGACGGGGTCCGCTTATAAGGGTATTCAGGATTTAGCGAGTCTGGTAATTACATTGAAGCGACTGCCGATCTGACCTTCGTAACCCTAAGATAGGGGAACCAGAAATTTTTGGATCATGGTTACAAATCCAAAGTTGTTTGAATTTGCAGGTTTCATCACGATGTTATTCTTCACCGTCAAGCTAGTGTTATAAATACGTACATAGGCTTGAAAAATCCAGAGGTACGTGCCCGGGTTTGAACCCGCACTCCTCGGTTAAGAGGCGCGTGTCCTTACCATTGAGCTACCACCGCTCCCAATATTTAATTCAAGGACAATATCATAGAAAAGCGAAACTAGCTCTGTTACGTATTCCCAACTTAATCACTTAAGCTACTTTTACCGGGAAAATTAACAAATACCGTTAGACTCATGACATAGTTTTTATGACGGACTTAATTCTAAACGGATGGAGCCGGGCGAAACAGCTGTAATAAATAATTTATGTTAATTTCTTAATCTGGAAAAAATACTAGAAACACTGTTATTTCATTAACAACTTTAGTCCTTGTGCAAGAATCGAACCAACGCTCTTTCTTAGGGAGCGCGCACACGGCGGACTTTTATCTACCGCGGACAAAATTCACCCAAATATAGAAAGTCAGCTGATATAAATACGTGGTGTGCGATCTTAATCTTAATTATTTTCAACAAGCGATTGTCTGCTTCAAAATGCGGACTTATAAAGTGATGTTCATAAGTTGTAAGCATCATATGAAGTAAAAAAATATCCGCATATCCGTCGTCTGCGCGCTCCTTTAAGTACGCTGTATACACTAGCTATCGACAATACATATGGTACGGTTATATTCATCAAGACTTACAAAAATGCTTAGCTAACGAACAAGGTGGAACAGGAGATAAAACCAGACAGACAGCCGGAACAATTCCAGACTACTCATTAATATAAATAATTTTGTTAAAAATAGGCTTCTACGTGAATCGTGTAAGGAGATTCGATATCTATACAAAAAAGAAAAAAAATTGTGAAATGATAATCACAATATTTCAAACTATTAGTCGTAACATCTGCGATCCGAAACTATGAACATGCGGAAAATAAGGTAGAGATTATACTAATATGAAGTCGGTTAAAAAGCAGTTTTATTTTTCCAAAAAACGACACTGTACTTCGAAACGAAGTACCCTTCAGGTGTATCCTGAAGAAACCGCTGCAGGCGTTCATGTTTTACCAGTTTCATTAGATTTATCAATAATAATAATAATAAATGTTAAATAAATATTCAACAACATCACATACATTGATTTCACTCCGAGTTAAGTGGCTTAAGCACTTGTGTTACGGATATCAGAAACAACAGTGGTAGCTATTACAAAATATATACTTTAATATTTAATATTAACATCCAGACACAGAACAAACACAAGTATCTATTTATCACATTAATGTTTGTCCTGGGTAAACACTAAAAGGTAGGTACTTTTCAGCTAAAACAAATAATGTTTCCGATATACCTATCGCTAATACAGTTTGCCAGTAAAAACCTAGATGTACATAATCTATCTTAACTCAGCGAAACCTAATTTAAAACCTAAAAAAGGGCCTAGATTTTCGAGTCAGGAAGGCCGATTCCATCGGGTGATGGTATCAGTATTACTGAATACCCGCATTCCGCATATCTATACTAATAATAAAAAGCTGAAGAGTTTGTTTGTTTGCTTGTACGCGTTAATCTCAAGAACTACTAGTCCGATTTGAAAAATTATTTCAGTGTTAGATAGCCCATTTATCGAGGAAGGCTATAGGTTATTAACATTAACTATAACGTGGGTGAAACCGCGGGCACAGCTAGTCTACTATAGAGGTACTTTAGTATATATATAATATGTGAAGACTTTTACGACTGCAATGTAAAGAAAGCAGCCGTAACCAACAGTTTACCGTGCCTCCAGGAGGTTGCTTAGTCGCCGTATTTAAGTTTATACCTTTCTAAAGACTGTGATCAGGTTTTACGACGCAGTGTTGTTTAAACAAGACGGAGTCGTGAAAAGCGTCTTTTGTCTTTTGTCATTTGAGTTGTGAAAAAGTGCTAGCTGTCGATGTAGCTGAGAAACCTCTAAGTAATTAAAGAGTCCTTCGTAGGTTTCTCCACTAGCTAGCTAGCTAGTTTCAATAGTTATGAAAAGGTATTTATTCATCTAACATAACTTTTATATTGCAAAGCTATGTATTCTAAGAGTCAGCCAAAATTCCAATTGTAAACTAAATTTAATTTTTATACTATTAAAGATGGTTTCTAAGCGGCCTGCCTGATATTAAATGGTACATTTACAACACGAATACATTAGATAAGGGTTTTATATGAAAATGGAATACGATATGAGTAGCTTAATTTTATTCGTTATAATATTATATATACTTACACGGCAAGGCCGATGTTACCGGTCAAGTGTGAATCAAGTTGTGGCATTCATATTATGAGGAAAATGAAGGTATCTTTTATCAATTTCCAGTTAAAACAGACTTTCCCTAAAAAGCTAATACAATTGAAAGTGTATTTCACGGATCCATATTCTGCGAATACATTTCCTTTGAAAAGCTTCAAAAGGCACCCAAATGTAATTTCATAAAACAATCTAGACATCCCAAAAGTTGAAGACTTGTTAAGCAACACAAAGAAAACCAATAAGGCACTGAGGAAATCTAGAAAATAATCAAGTCACGAATCCGGAGCGGATGTCGCGACTCGGCCGAGGAGCTAAGCAAACGGTGCTGGTTACCGAGACGCCCACAGAGCTGTGACGAACGTAAATTCTTTTACTGAGCCGGAATGGAAAGCGGAATTACCGCAATTTCGTACCTACCTAACATTCGTATCCCTGCTCAAGCGTCGTGTATAATATTAGCCGCCATTTTCATGTGCGTCTGTGTCGTAACGTTTTTTTGTAATTCGAGTTAGATAAAAACTAGTCGTATAGCCGATTTCACCTACGTTTATGGTTAATATTATATAACCTATAGCCATCCTCGATAAAGGAGCTACTTAACACTGAAATATTTTTTCAAATCGGACCAGTAGTTCCTGAGATTAGCGCATTCAGACAAACAAACAAACTTATCAGCTTTATAATATTAGTATTAGTATAGAAGTATAAATACCAGACAACATCAGACACACACACATTGATCTTATTATCTATACTTATAATAAATCTGTAGAGAGGTCAATTCTGTACATGAAATATATTTTCAAAATAACTATCAGGGGGTGATTAGTGATCGAGACTGATGCCAAAAAATGCAATCAGTAAAATTTTTGTCTGTCTGTCTGTCTGTCTGTCTGTATATTCCTTCATCTTCCTAGCGTTATGTCCCGTGCTTAGACGGAGTCCGCTTAGACCATGATCCAGGATTTAGCGAGTCTGGTAATTACATTGAAGCGACTGCCGATCTGACCTTCGTAACCCTAAGATAGGGGAACCAGACAATTTTTGGATCATGGTTACAAATTCAAAGTTGTTTGAATTTGTAGGTTTCATCACGATGTTTTCCCTCACCGTCGAGCTAGTGGTATAAATATGTACATAGATTTTTTAAAATCTAGAGGTACATGCCGGGGTTTGAACCCGCACTCCTCGGTTAAGAGGCGCGTGTCCTTACCATTGAGCTACCACCGCTCTCTGAGCTACCACCGCTCTCTGTCTCTGTCTGTATATTCCTTATAGAAACAAAAACTACTCGACGGATTTTAACGAAACTTGGTACAATTATTCTTCATACTCCTGGGCAGGTTATAGTGTACTTTATATTTACTTTATAATCAATAGGAGCAGAGTAGTGATGGGAAATGTTGGGAAAACGGGAGAAGTTACTCCATTTTTTAAGCTTCCGTCGCGTGTGCAGCCTTAATGGTTAAAGTTACATAGAAATCATGTATGACGGAAATAGTCTTTATAATATTAACCATAAACGCGGGTGACACCGCTGGCACAGCTAGTATATCCTATAATTATATACCATACACCATATATGTAACTACCGTAAAATTTATCGCAATTTTCCATCAAACCTAACTCGACTGTATTTTTTGCTAAATGTAGTCGGGATTCGAATTTTTTTTATCATATAATTTGACGACACCGTTAGGGAAATTTGGAATTTCTATAAGGAACATACAGACAGACAGACAGACAACAAAAAATTTACTGATTGCATTTTTGGCATCAGTATCGATCACTAATCACCCCCTGATAGTTATTTGAAATTATATTTCATGTACAGAATTGACCTCTCTACAGATTTATTATTAGTATATATGGTGAATAAACCCTACAAATATGTATAGTAATACATATTTGTGATTATGTAACGTACATCAAAGGGTGAAAGGTTTTTTCAGGAGCAGTGGTCCGAAGAACGGCTTCCACTTAAAAATGAACTTAAAATCCGTTCTTCGTTTACAACACCCTCACAGACGGCTCAACAGATTTGTCTATCCTTTTAGTGGACAATCCATTAGATCCTATCATAGTATAACATTGGCGAGTACACCAGGCTATCGTAGATCAATTTTAAGATCTGCAATATTGCGAATGTCTGCGAGACTAGACAGCTATTAGAGTGAACGTGCCTGTGGAACGAGAGAGTAGTGTTTTCATTTTGGTCACGTGCTTGCCGAGATTCACTATTGCAATCGAAAGATTCTCAGAGGTCGATAGCGATTTATTTAGCCCACTAAAAGTCAAGGCGTAGTTGTTGTGCTTTGAATTTGAATGAGTGCTTGAAATATTTATTGCTTTATAATTGTGTTTATTTTACTTTACTGTAGGGTAGCACTTATTAGATTCTTAACGAATGGGATGATCCTAAGCCATTGCGGTGGTTCACATTATGTAAATGTCTTTAGCTTTTGTTTTTTTTTTTGGCCTGGGATAGCATGTTGGTCTGGGACTTAAAAAGAATGTGCCAAATGTGGTCCTTGCCTAGCAGGTTGTAAAAGGCGACTAAAGGTATATGGGGTTTTAGGTATGTGATTGTGTAGGCGGCAAGCTAGCCACTTGTCACTACTTTTTCACAATTTTCCATCTAACCCAGCGCAGTTTTTTTTGACTGTATGTGGTTAAAGGTGCCTGCTGCCCTTTTGACTCTGCCTACCCCTTCGGGGATTATGGGCGTGAAGTTATGTATGTTTAGGTAGGTATAATCATCAAAATAATTAGATACAAAAAATGCTTTAAAATTATAATTCATGACCACATTTCCCGAAAGGGTAGGCAGAGTCAAAGGGGCAGCAAGCAAGCCCCCTTGTTCGCATTCCGCCAAAAATAAGACTAAAATAATTTAAGTATAAAGTATTTTTTTGGGAATCATCTACTTTATAAGCACTTTATGAAAGATAAGCGTAAGCCGCGTTCTGGTCAAAACGAATACAGGTACCACCATATATACTTAAAAATTCCATTTCAAACTACATACAAAATTAATTTTTAATGGACCCCGCCGGTCGCGAGTTCACTTGGCTTAACCGGGTTGTTTATTTTTTATTATGATACAGAGATGTTTAAAATCATATCCTTATTTTTCGCTAAAATTAACAAACAAAGGATTAGGCGTCTGTGTTAATAGTCCTTTAAAAAAATTGGTGTATAGAGTCAGAGACCTGACCTCATGACGTCATCATCCTCCTAGCGTTATGTAGGTACCGAGTTTAGTTGAGGTCCGCTTAGACCATAATCCAGGATTTAACGAGCCTGATAATTACATTGAAGCGACTGCTGATCTGACCGTCGTAACCCTTAGATAGGGGGACCAGACAATTTTTGGATCATCGTTACACATCCATTGTTGTTGGAATGTGTAGGTTCCATCACGATGTTTTTCTTCACCGCCGAGCTAGTGGTATAAATCCGTCCATGGATTTAAAAAATCTAAAGGCACAATCTATTTCACTCTAGATTTTTTGTAAACTTCGGTTTACTCTATTAACTAATTGAGATAAAATTTATTTATTATTAAGTTAGTCAACAATTTTAACCCTAAAAAGGATATGTTCTATATTTATTCCGAAAAATAAATTTTATTTCCCGCGAGACGCACTAAAAGTTTTCAACAGACCGAATCCCATAAAAACGGAGCGAATATTAGAGCCTAGGCTACATAAGTAATATATACGAAAGTACTTACCAAACAATAGCAGCAACAAGTCGCTCAACGCCAGGCTGAAGAGGTAATAGTTCGTGGCGGTGTGCATGGCGGGGTGGCGGACAATCACCACGCACACCGCCACGTTGCCCGCCACGCCCGTCAGGAAGATGACTAGCAGCACCACTGAGATGGGAATGATCTCCTGCAGAGGCAGCCTCCTCGGACCCATTAGCGTGAGGAGCATCTCCTCCTCGCTGCAGTCGAAGGTGCTGATGTTCGTGCACCGCTGGAAGAACTGGTCGTGGGTCTCGTTCGGACGGAGAAAGTCGTCCTCCATCTTGGCTGTTGTAAGAACTGGTTCACTGAATATCTTTTACTGACTGCAGATGGCTTCAGGAGTAATTGATGATTGTAAGACGCTTAAAAAGTTTAAAACACGTAATTCACTCATTAATAGTTTCGTAAGTAGTAAAGTCATAAGAAAGTTGACTTTAAAATGTTAATTCATAGAATGTTCTTAAGATTTATTGAAATGGTTACAAAATTAAAGTTGAATAACTTTATAATACTACTTTAAAATGTCATACCACCGAACCACATTTTAAAATTTACGACAAGAAGATCACAATCAAGCTTATTGAAAAACTGTTCATTTTTCATATTTTAATTTTCTATAAAACACATTTAAAATCCCTTAAAAGTATCCCCCTTAATTTTTAACAGATTTCAAATATTTCCATATGTTTTTTGAATAGAATATTCACAGAAATACCGAATTCATAAACGTTATTTCGAACCGTAGACTACAAGTGCTACGGTGTAATCGTAAGAAGTTCGCAGCGGCTACGGCGTAGCGTCTACGACACGTCCGGCGCGGTCCGTAGCGGGCCCGCACTGAGAGCGCCGAGCCACTCTGAGAGATTCCTCGTGTATACAAGCTTGTGACGCGATGTTTGCGTGGTAGCTTGGATCCGATCGGAAGTTTTCTAGATCGCTGTGTTGATTAAATTAATATCAGAGAAAAGTAATTCTGTAGTTATTTTTATTAGTTGACAAAGATTTATGGTTAACTTCATATTAAACACTTCATTATTATCTTCTACAGTGATATCTAGTCTAAGTGTAGATTAATTAAGTTTACAGAATTGTCTAATTAGGGTTAAAAGAGATTTTTCTTGATAAAATCTACTTTCCGAATCGGTAGTAATATTTATTATTTCTTATCTTTTTTTGTATATTGACTACTTAAAAGTGCATAAGGATAATTTGAATTTGATTTTTTTTAGAGTATTATGTTAATGGTCTGCGACTTAAAATAAAGTTCAACTATGTTCCATGGCTAATTAACCCGTAAAAGGTCTCTGATGGTCTATTGATTTTGGTGGTTTGTGGTGGTTCGGGCGGCGAGCTAGCTACTTGTCACTAATTTTTTATAATTTTGTGTGTAGCCCAATAATTATTTTTGTTTTTGGCGGGAAGTGCTCCTGTTTCTTAGACTCCACCTACCCTTTTGGGGATTGCGGGCGTAATATATTGATTATGTGTTTATTATGTAAAATGTATATTAAGGTATTTTAAAATGCATTCAGTAGTATTTGCGTGAAAGAGTCAAACATCCATACATCCTCAGAAACTTTCGCGTTTGCTATATTAGTAGGATCACGGAATACTAGTTTTTTTCTGTTCTGTGAGTTGGATAAGTGTGATATTGTGACATAACGTCACTTTTACGTCACAATGATTGTGTCGAGGAGTTATGTGCTTCATATATCACGTGGAGATACGGAAAGTTGTAATAAAAGTGATTTATTTGCGTGAAATGTGAACATTTCGGTGAATATTACATGAATAAGAAAACATTTTATTGCTTTTTTGATCGTGTAAGCGATAGAGATTAATAAAAAATTTTGATTTTTTAATATTAATTATATCTTGTTAATGTTTTATGTATACATCATCGTGTATTTGCAGTTAAACTAGTTTTTAGATTAATATTTTTAAGAAATAACTTTTATTTTTCATACATACATAATATAGTATTATTATACACCAAAGTTGTTTCTTGTAACTTTAAAAGAAGTATCGAATTCTTGCAGTGCAATTTGTAAATAAATAAAAATAAAATTAATTTATTTTCCAATTAGTTTACAGTGAATTTTATTAAAATGATATAAAAAAATCGTGACTAAGTTCTAAATATCACGTAACTCTACATATGGAACATTGCAGAAGACTAAAAGACAAAAAAAATAATTTTGTATTTTTAATAGTGTTTGTTCTATAATTGTCAGTGTCTTGATTTTTGTCCTATACACATTTAAAGTTAACTTGATCCTTCTTGTGTAATATTCTAGAATGATATGTGTATCTTTGGTTCTCTCTGCCTACCTCGCTAGGGAAGTGGCGTGAAGTTTAGTTAGTTATATGTGTCTATCAAAATAATAATGTTATATAAACGCAGTGTTAGAATTTACCTGACGTAACGTTCTACTTTTAGCACTTCATCCATTTTAGGAGCCGGTCATTGAATTATTCAGGTCCAATCCATAATTATCCATAATTATAATAAGCAGGCTTACTCCTCGCCGAGTTAGCATAAATCCGTACTTACTTTTAAAACATCGTCATAAAATTAAACGTTTTAAACTTAGATAGCGCCCACACAAAATCCTCACGCTCATAATCCCGGGACTATAAACAAAAACTGCCCAATAAAATTATTTCTAACGTCGTTCATTCCCTGCCAGTTCGTATACTCGTCGCTTATAAATTAAAATGTGTGGGTATCAAATGAACTAATCTTTTATTCCATCAAATGATAAGCGAAACCGCCCTCGTTGGCGCTGTTGAAACAAAACAAACGAATCGCAATAACGCTTAATCGAATTCGAATGAAAACAATGGTAAGGCGTGATAGCTTTCATGAATAACTCTGTACAAGATGATTACCTATACATACATACTATCATGCCCATAATCCCCGAAGGGGTAGACAGAGTCCAAAAATCGGTAAGTAAAAAAGTAAAGTCAAAATCAAAGTCAAAATATCTTTATTTACGTAGGCCTCAAAAAAGCACTTGTGAATCGTCAAGTAAGTACATTGTAGAACAGTTTGAATCTACCACCGGTTCGGAATGTCGCATCTACCGAGAAGAAACCGGCAAGAAACTCGGTAGTTACTCTTTTCAATGCCAGATTGAATAAAAAATTAAAATTTACAGATTAAGTTAATATGAATACCAAGTCATACAGTTAATGTACGTCAAAGATTCAGCCGAGTATTATCAGAAGTCTTTTACTTCTGATAAACCAGAGCAGACCAGCCTCTGAAGGTGGCACCTGTTCACAAGTATGACGTATGTGTCAGCCATCGTTTCACTCGACCATATTTGAGTAGTTTATTATTTTACTGACCCATGTTGATCTGAGATTTAAAAAGAATGTCCCAAGATGTTTAGATATCTGTGAGTTTTGATTTTGTAGTTCAACAACGCTTAGACAGCTTGGATGGGAAAATAATGTGGTATGAAGATATCCTGAATTATCTTAAAGGATATTTCACCGGCGAATGAGAGACCGCTATTTGGTTAACGCGTGATAGCGCGTCACGGCTATCTCCTATTAGATAGACCGTCACCATTAGAATACTGACAAAGACGACTTTAGCCGCCAAATACTCAAGCCACCTACGCCCAAAATTGTTTGTTCCCTGTCCGCTATCACCAACAAACCTATTTTCCTCGCCCAACCTCTTATTGTTCGCGAACATCCATTATTAACAAATAAACCTTTCTCCATCCCCGACAAAGCACCCATAATAATTTAACAGGCACACGTCTCTGCACACTCCTCGTATTGGGGTCCTGATAAGTCCTTACAGATCCCGCTCACGAACGACAATCGCTGAACGAATATCTTGTCTATACTAATATCATAAAGAGACAAAGAGAGTGATGAGTATGAATATTAGTGGATGGAGAGGAAGAGGAAGGCCAAATAAGAGATGGATGGATTGTGTGAAAGATGATATGAGTAAAATGGAAGTGGATAGCTTGATGACGGCTGACCGGGACGTATGGAAGAAGAAGACATGCTGCGCCGACCCCAGGTGAACTGGGAGAAGGGCAAGAGGATGATGACTAATATCATAAAGAGGAAAGATTTGATTGTTTATTTGTTTGTATCGAATAGGCTCCGAAACTACTGGACCGATTGGACCAATGGAAAGCCACTTTATCAGCGATCAGCGAGTAACATAGGCCTTATTTTATCCCCGTATTTCCATGGGAACGGTAACTACGCGAGTGAAACCGCGGAGCGCTGCTAGTAATCGTCGCTATAGTGGAACGTGATCGAATGTATGTAGGTACTATACTATCTAGTGCACCCTGCTCACCGATAATGCCTGTGTACTACAAAAATAATACGAATATGTACACTTCCCAAGATGGCCAGCGACAAAATAACGGACGTGCGAGTTGAGTTGCTCAGTCGTCGTCGAAAATGCTGCTAAGCTTATTGAAACTACAAAAAAATTAATATGGTTGAGCTAAGTGAGCGTGCAGACGACAGACACTTTGTCTGTGTGATTTATGGCAGCGAACAAATTATCAGGTTTACCTATATCTGGCGGACTTTTGTCCTCGACGGACAAAAAGTCCGCCGTCTACGTGCTCCCTAAGGCGTCGACACGCGCCCGCGTTCGCAAGTGCGTTTGGAGTGCGCTTAACATGTTTATTTTGACGGTACAACAAATCTCTTGTACAAAGGCGACATAAGCTGAAGATATCTGTTCTTATATCCTTAGCAATGAGGGTACAGCTACCTTTTTATCCGACTGTACCTACTAACGATAGATAGGGAAATGCGGGCGAGACTTTTCCTTCAATGACGCAGGATTGTCGTCAAAATTGGCATGTTATAAATTATGTTAATGACATTATAAATATGAAAATTTGTATATAGAGACCGGTGTTTTTAAACATTGATAAAACAATTCACTCAAAAATTTAAAAAGAAGTCAAAATATTTTTTTAATGCTATACTGAATACCTAATAAGCAACATTGTATAAAAACATTATTATGTCAATGCGTTGAGTACAGTCAGTTACATTTAACATTAATTGCCGCGTTCATTGTACTTATAATCCGGTCGTTACAACACAAAACTCTGTATATCACGGATCAAATAGACAGCAATTTCAGATAACTTTCAAGCTTAATTTTATGCTTATTGTACTAAATGACTTTGCAGTAACACTAGCTACACCGCGGTTTTACTTGCGTATTCTAACTAATATTATGTACATATATATTTATTTACAAAAGTGTTAGTTAGGGTTAACGGTACTATGCAGTTTAGCGATGAGAAAAGTAACTGTGAACTGTCACACATTCTTGGTCCGACCTCGTATTTTAACTCAGGACCTCTTGGTCCTTAGGCGGCGCATGCTACGATTAGGCCAACGAGGCAGTCAATATCAGTAATAGAATAGCGCACGTAACAAAGGCCTACCTTATGTCACATAGTACCGTTCAACCTCTACCCTAATTGACAACTTTTGCACAGAAACCTAGATACTGTACCTGATCGACTGTACCCTGTCGATCAGGAATATCTACGGAACTTAAAATTGGTCCAAAACAAGCTATTTTGACAGCAAAACTATTCCTAGGGAATCTATCAATTTGAATTAATGGTAATCATGAAATTTGTATTTTCGTGTGAAATTGTGACGTTTTATATGAAACTAGCTACCGCCCGCGGCTTCGCCCGCGTGGAAATCGGTTATATCGTGCTTTTTTTTCGCAATAAAAAGTAGCCTATGTTCTTTCTCAGGGTCTAAAGATTGTCTGTGCCAAATTTCATAAAAATCGGTTGAGAGGTTTAAACGGGAAAGCGTAACAGACAGACAGACAGAGTTACTTTCGCATTTATAATATTAGTAGGGATAATAGCAATTAATATCCATAATTTGATATAATTGCTAAATGGATGGCAATTTCATGATATCGTCAAACATTAGTGATGATTATCGCAAATTTTTTAAATGTTGTTGTATTACCGGACAGCGTATAATACTGTGATTGTGTTTTAGACACAGCAATATTTTTGATAAAACCTCACATTCTAAATTAAAACCAAAATGATATAATAATAGTTTCGATGGATCCAATTACAGTTGTATAACTTTAATACAATTCAATAGGACTTTTGTACTATGTCCGACGGTTGGTTTGTTGAATACAATTAACTGTTTATTTAATATTTTATTTATTGCGCCAAGCTTGAGTAGTCATGCTCATTGTAACGTCGCTGGGGTGGTGGCGTTATGTGACGGGTCGTTACATTCCCTAAAATATGGTTGAGTGAAGCGATGGCTGACACATACGTCATGCTTAAGAACAGGTGCCACCTTACAGGATAAGAAATTCTTAAGGCAGCGGTGCTGGTACATACATGACCACGAACTTTTGATTTTTTTAAATCTATATACGGTTTTTTTACACTTGCTCGGTGGGAGGAAACACGTTCACATTCAAATTACTAAGCAAACTGATTCAATCTGTCTGGGTTCTCTTCCTACAAGTTCTGAAGGTCATATCGGCCGAAGTTCAATGTTATAACCAGCCCAGCTAACCCTGGATCATGGTCTTAGTGGACCCCTACTAAGTACGAGACGTAACGCTAAAAAAAAGATGGATAACCGAATAAAATTATATGAATCATTTTACCTTTCTATCCTTAAAAATAGAAATACGAATATACTCAAGAAACCAATGACATTGGCGACTAAACGAAACAGAATAATTTCAAAAGTTTTTGCTCATTTTTGATTCATCGAAGCATTCATCCATCAATACCCAATGAGTGGAATGATGCGCTCTCCTTTTCGGGAGAAAGCCGGAATAATCTACTTCAACATCAAACTGTAACCAAGCGTGTATATGGAATATTACGTTCAGAAAATCTTACTTCTCACTAATATTATAAACGCCAAAGTTTGTACGGATGGATGTGTGGATGTTTGTTACTCTTTCACGCAAAAAGTACTGCATGGATTTTAATGAAACTTTGCAACAGTATAGCTTATATATTAGAATACCACATAGGCTATCTTTCATCGATGTACTACGCGAGCAAAGCCGCGGGCAGAAGCTACTTTACAAGCTTTTTATTGCAACCTTACTTACTTCGTCTGTTTGCAAAACAGATAACAATGTTAATTTAGCTGGCGATTAAGCCACCGATCCATAAATTACACATAAAATTTCCTTTAGTGGCAATTGATCCTGCGGCCTGTTAGTCTATTGGCTAGAATAGGGTCCTCCATGACAAAAAAAGCCTTTAACCATTACTAGACCAGCGATGCTTAATGTCTAATCTCTTTGAACCTAAGTATGAATACATTTAGAGCCCGCGACCCTAATGATATACTTATCTTTCAGTATTCATGAAATAATAGGGTTACCAAACACTCAGGGTTTGCTATAACTGATGTCATCAGAAAATCCACGAGCTATCTCAATGTCGGCCGCGCCAAAATTTTGGGCAAAAACACTGCACTACACCAAATCCCATAAAATACGCCATTGGTTTCCTATCAAACTCCCCTCGCGTATCCCTACGAAGGTCATAGGAAGTCTAAAGGTCGGCTCCCGACCCTCCTGTGATTTATTGGTTCGAACGATTTAACAGTCGCATTCGCAACGCCCACCTTTCGACAATTGAAAGCTGTAATTTGACGTCACGAGGCGCTATCAATCTTTGTTCCCTGATGACTACGTATAATCGAATATCTATTTGATTTGATTATAGTCGTATAATGATGACCTGTGAAAATTGAGAATAACGAGTGCTTTACATGCATGAAGTTATCTGGACTAACAAAAATTTACAAAATATGTCTGTATTTCCCAAAAATGTTAATAAGAATACTACATCACACCCATAATCCCCAAAGGGGTAGGCAGAGTCAAAGGGGCAGCAGGCCCCTTTAACCACATTGAGCCAAAAATAAAACTGGGCTGGGTTAGATGGAAAAGTAGTGACAAGTGGCTAGCTCGTCACATACCCAAAACCCAAGATACCTATAGTCGCCTTTTACGATATCCTAGGCAAGAAACACAGTTGGCAAATTCTTTTTAACCGACTTCAAAAAAAAGGAGGAGGTTCTCAATTCGACTGTATTCGTTACCTAGCATACCGTAAAAGGCGACTAATGTAATAACGGATTTTGGGTACCTGTGTCATTTAGTGAGCGACGAGCTAGCCACTTGTAAATACTTTTTCACAATTTAATTTTTAATTGAATGCGATTAAAGATTTGTCAGAGCAAGGGGCAGCCCTTTCACTCTGCCTAGCTCTACAAGGATTACGGACGTGGCGTTATATATGTCAATAAGGATGGTAAAAATAAATAATTAGTAGTGAGAGAGAACAAACTAATCCTAGAAATTAAGCTGACCCAAATGTGTTTCCCTCCATACACCATCGCGGTACAACACAAACAATTTGATGACTGCGCAGATCTTTTATTGAGGATAAGTACCTCGCAGCGAATCTTGAGTCTACGGGAAACTGAAGGCAGCCATCAGTATTATTAATGAAGCCACAACCTTCCGCGAACATTGTGCTATGAGTGCAACAAGATTCTGTTCGGAATCACCTCAATATATCCGGGCAGAGATCATCCTTTCATTAGCTACGATTGTGGTTCACGACTTTGTTCATTCCACTTACTCTTAATAACCTTTGCACTTCGAAATTACGTGTCCAATAAAAAAAATCCATTCAGCTGATGTTGAATTACGTGGTACAGTTAATTAGTTCGTCGCTTGGCAAAATACTGCCATTTTACAACATAATCCAGTCAATAATGTTTTAACTTTGCTATTTTGAGTTGAATGGATGGGACCAACGGGAAAATTTTCGTGAGTACTAGATATTTAATAAAAGTCAGGTCTCTGACTGAGTGGGGAAAAATCGAAAAAAGCACTTTTTTAAATTACTCATGAATGGTTCAAAATTATTATTATTTTTTGTACAAAAAAGGTGGAAAGTACACATTCGACTAGCCTGATGCTCAGCAGTTCCTATAACCCATCGTTTCGTTTCTCCCATCGAGTCTAGCGGTTCACCGTCCTCTGGAGACTTTAAAAGGGGTATGTACGTGGAGCCATAACTTTGACAAACCCTGCTATAACCTATAGGCGTTTGTAATTTATAGGTTGTTTGTTGTTATAGTGTAACAAGTGAGTTGTAACGAATTTTTAAAGGTTCTAAAGGATTCACCAACACAGTATTAGGAACAAGAGCGTAAGTTACCTGATGGTAAGAAGTCACCATAGCCAATGGACATTCGCAACATGGAGATTTAATTCATGTATTTCTGACCTTCATGGACCTACACCGGATATGGGACCCATTGATTCCGCGGAGAAAGACCAAAGCTAAGAAGTTCCGGAGGACTTCATCTATGGGATACGGTTAACACTTGCCGTTAAGCGCTATGCTTGTATGTTCCAAATGGGAAAAAAAAACTATAATGGATAGGGCCACACGAGTATAACATTAAGGTCGATAACTTTCAGGTCACAAAGCACATTCTTCTCAAATTTCCATTATAATACCTAGCCCTTTTAGCGAAATGATAAATGTTGCTCTGAAATGTACAATGTGAGCAATGAATAATTGTTTTGTTAGAAACTCGCCGGCTGTTGAATGAATGATTTATTTCTACAATAAAATTTGATTTACGCGATTTTTTCGGAGTTTTTATCCAAGCAATCGGACGTGACGCGCCTACAAAAAAGTGCTCTGTAAAGAAGTAACTTAATAAGTGAATTTTGAAAAAATAACTATATTATACTAGCTTTGTTGTCCGTGATTTAACTGACGCAGAATTCAAATCATTCTAAAATAATGCAGCTAAGCATCCATCTTTGTATCCATCATCTATAGTTTGAATACCAGGAATAAACACAGGCTTGTCGTTCCACATCTTAGACTTCATAAAAGCAGTAATTCTTTTGTGGGGCTTAGCATTAAGTTATTTAAGGTAATTCAAATGCCCGTTCATAAATTCAAATCACATATGAAAACATTTCTCATGAAAAAGGGCTATTATAGAATTGAAGACTTTTTCAATGACAGGAATCTGCAGTCTGCGCTCTAATTCTTGCATGGTCTACTCTACTATTGTAATGTATTACATTAATTATATTTGAATTATATAATTTGTAGAAGTAGATATAAAGTAGCATTATTATTGTATACATGGCGATTTAAAAGAGTAACTAGCGAGTTTTTTGCCGGTTCTTCTCGGTAGAATCAACGTTCCTAACCTGGCGGTAGAATATTTATTTTGTATTATTATATATGACTATTCATAAGTGCTTTTGTGGAGCCTTCATGAATAAAGATATTTCTATTTCTATTTCTATCTGCTAGTGAAAGTTTCGTCAATAATAGTTCAGCCCTTTTGGAGATTAGTTGGCACAGACAAACTGACTGACAGATTACACCTCGGAAACCGATGCACTCCACCAATTCTCTAGCCACATCAAGTCTGTACGCAACTCATCCCCGTGTATAACAACACTAGGCTTCTATCTAGAAAACTTCCCAGTAATATCTACATAAACGTTCGCACGACCCCATGTAGTTAGCCTTCAATGAGAATCTAGCTTACATCTAGTTACTCCGGGTCGTTGCGCGGAATGAGATAGGCTTAAGCACTAGAAATAATGCTATCGGGATTAAACGCGGTATGCATTATGTACGAGAAGTACATGAGAGGTTAAAGCACGTTCCTGTAACATCATTTTATTGCACTTTTTAATGGAACAGCCTCCGCATTCTATTACTAGATAATGGAAGCTGCACATTTTTATTAAACATGATGATGTCCTCCCAGACGTATCCGTCGACGGCGACACCCTTAGCTGGTATTAGCCTGGGCTCTTGCATGGGCGCGAGCATGACTTGCAAAGCCAAACTTGGTTTTAAAAGTCCGGTTACAAGAGGCACAGTAGAGAGTCCCAGATTCATTGTACGTGTATTCATAGGAGGGCTTAGGCCGAGTCTTGCGGATTTGGCGTTTGGCGTCGAGATCTTCGAGCCGGGCTCGCTCATAATCTTTCAAACCCGACTTCACAGCAGTTCGCCATTCAATAAATTTATTAAACAACGGTGTACATAAAAGGAATATATTTAAAAAGTTTTAACTTAATCAGCTTGATTCAAAAAAAATATATAACAAATACGTCCGATGTTGGGATGGGACTTAAAAATAATGTGCCAACTGTGTTTCTTGCCTAGCATGTCGTAAAAGGCGACTAATGGTATATGGGGTTGTGGGTAAGAGATTGTGTAGGCGACGAGCTAGCCACTTGACGCCACTTTTTCTCAATTTTCCATCTAACCCAGCTCATTGTCCCATGTTGGTTTGGGACTTAAAAAGAATGTGTCATCTGTGTTTCTTGCCTGGCATGTTGTTAAGGGCGACTAATGGTAATACGGGCATTAGGGTATGTGATTGTACACTTGTCACTACTTTCTCACAATTTTCCATGTAACCCAGCCCAGTTTTGTTTTTGGCTGAATTTGATTAAAGGGGCCTGCTGCCCCTTTGACTCTGCCTACCCCTCCGGTAATTACGGGCGTAATGTTATGTTTGTTTGTTTTCATAACAATTACGTTACAAACACCGAACAGTCGTGTTTTAATCTCAAAATTATCCATAACTCTTAATAGGCACAATACTCTAAGCAGGTATCTGTGCAATCCTTACCTGCTTAAAATTGAAATTGGGACAGTAATTATATCCGTCTGTTACATCTCTTCACGCCTAAACGATTAATCCCATAACGATGAAATTAGGTACTCAAGATTTATTGATAATAGTATTTGTCTGATAACCATAGAACGATATGATCTCCCCCCTCCTGATAAAGGCATAAGGCAGCTCCCATAAAAGAATAGCTTTAATCACACCCTTGCACCCTCCCCATAATCACACGCTCGAGTAACAATTCGGATTACTTATGATTGAGTGAAGATTGCTCCCGTACAGGAAGGAGACGTGAAAGAATATGGCACGGATCTGAAAGTAAAAGTAATTTGCGGGGGTGTAAGTATATATAATTTACGATTGGCTCGATGGCGCATTCGGTAGTGACCCTGCCCCATGCGCCAAGAGTTGTGGGTTCGATTCCCACCCAGGACAAACATTCGTATGACGAATACTTGTGTTTGTTCTGTGTCTGGGTGTTAATATCCAATATTTAAGTATATATTTGTAATACCACTGTTGTTTCTGATATCCGAAACACAAGTGCTTAACCTCGGAGTCAGATCAATATATGTGATGTAGTCGGATATTTATTCCTTTTTTTTATTTAATTTGAGAATTCTGAGACTTGATCGACATCGCGTGATCGCCTACTTTTATTTTTTTGACAGGCCCGTTGGTCGAGTGGTCAGCGACCCTGGCCACGAAACCGATGGTCGCGGGTTCGAATCCCGCTAGGGGAAAATGTTTTGAGTGATGAGCATGGACATTTGAGTATACTCGAGTCATGGATGTTTATAAACATATTTAAGTGTGTCTATCCGTTCACCTAGTATCCATTATCTTACTTTAGGACTAGGGAATTAGTGTGTCAATCTAGAGAATTTATTTATTCATTTTTGACTGCATGTGGTTAACCTGCGTACCCCTTCGGGGCGGCATGATGACACGTACATACGTGCACATCATGTATACATGTATGTACATCTAGTTTATATAACAAACTATCCATTTATTTCGTTCCTAGTCGGTTCTGGACTACTAAAATTATTGCTCCAAGAGCCAGTCTCTCTGCTCTTTAAAAAAGAAAATAGACATATTAAAATTTCATTCCACGAAGAGCGAGCAAGGTGAAATAATAAATATTAAGAATAAATTATAAATTGACTGACACACCAATTCCCTAGTTCAAAACTAAGCGATAAGCTTGTCTTATGGATACGTATAGATCTGAAAGAATAGACATACTTAAATACGTTTATAAACATCCATGATTCGATTACAAATGTCCATTTTCATCACATGAAACTTTTTCCCCTAGCGGGATTCGAACCCGCGATCCTTGGTTTCGTGGCCAGGGTCTCTGACCACTCGACCAATGGGCCTGTCGAAATGGGAATATGATGTATTCATGATAAAAGATATCGATATCAATTACAAAACTTAACTATGCTCATTTCATAACTACAAGGATATCAGAAATGCATTGAAACGAGATATTTCTAATCTCTCAAAGTTGTACGTTAAAAAACTGACATTTAATGGTTTCCATCGGGGAACTAGCCATGTTATATATCCGGTTCTCATCACGCACGTTTTTAATTTAGCTGAACGTGCAAGTTTCATTAAGATTACTTTCCTTCACCGAGCAGAATTTGCTTATTTCGACTTTTACCTATCTCCAATTGAGATTTAGGGTTTTGATGTAACTTGTGTAAGTAAAATATTTACGTAGGTACGTATAAATAAAAAAAAACTAAAAATATCCGTTACAAAATGCTAAGGATATTTTTAAAGACGGAGGGAAACGCATCTTCATTCTACGTAATGATCAAGGAAATACAACGTGTCCCACAAAATGTAGGGAAAGTGCTGCCCTCTCGGTTCAACTCATCACTAACGAGGTCGGACGGATGGCGGTCACGGGTATCCTACCCCGTGACCGCCATCCGTCACGTACATTAACGCACACCCTGACTATTACATCAAACATACTCCCGCCAAATGCGGCGTGCAGTTTATTAACTTGCAAACCTGCTGCCGAAACATTTACGCGTGTGTGTAATCATTCTACTACCACAAAGTATTATAACATTACCCCTACATAAGTTCAAATTATGCATTAAGTTATTTTTAATGAGTAAGGGCTATTACAAGATACAAGATTGTCTTAATGACAAGGATTTATGGTAATCTTCATAATGAAGTGTTAATCTGCAGTGATATCCAGTCTAAGTATAGATTAATTAAGTTTACAAATTTGTAAAATTTGGCATTTAAAAGAGTAGTTATCGAGTTTCTTGCCGGATTCTATCGATAGAGTCTACCTTCCGAACCGGTGGTAGTATTATTTCTTAATTTTTTTTTTATGTATATTGACTATTTATAAGTGCTTTCTGGAAGCCTTTATAAGTAAAGATATTTTGAATTTGAATTTGAATTTATCATTCCACCTATAGTCATTCATATAACTATTTTAATTTTGTTTTTATACCTATGCTTTAGTAGCTCTATCTCATATTGTTCTGGGACTCAACAAGAATTTACCATCTGTGTGCCTTGCCTAGCATGTCGTTAAAGGCGACTGTTGATGTATAGGTTGTAATCATGAAGGTGACACGAGGTAGCTTGTAACAAATTTTCACGTTTTTCCATTTTACCTTACCTAATTTTATTTAAATGCTCTAAGGCTTACGACCTTTAGGCCTCTTCCTTTAAACTAGGGTTAAAAAATAAGATGTTATTACACTTAAAAAAAATAAA
Organism: Glyphodes perspectalis; assembly: GCA_951394215.1. Classification (NCBI taxonomy): domain Eukaryota; kingdom Metazoa; phylum Arthropoda; class Insecta; order Lepidoptera; family Crambidae; genus Glyphodes; species Glyphodes perspectalis. Next base: position 544,225 of record OX596218.1, read on the forward strand.
AAAATAAAATTGCGATCAAAATCAACGTAAAATTAAAAAAAAACACGGTGCTTCAATTATTTATCTACTCCTAAGTTCTCCTTTTCAACGGTTCTAAATTCGAATTAAAAAAAAACATAATTTGTAATTAAAAAACAACGTTTGTTGCTACTGACTCTGCTAATGGCAGCAACGGTCGCGATGTCAGGATTAAGGATTGCATAAAATGCAGCTTCATGTTACTCCACTTTACGTTTTTTGAGCCTTTGACTTTGGCGGGTGTTGTCGCACGGAACTTGTTTGTTTATTTGTGTTTGACTGTTTGTGCTACGGACCGTGCTGTTTTCTTTCGTTATTTTTGTATTTTTGTTTAAAAAATGCCGGGATCCCCATGCTGCTGGCGTATGGTGATGCACACAGTAACGCCCTTGAAGCGCGGCAAATTTACCAAGAGCTATATCCAAATAGACGCTTACCTGACTGTGACAAATTACCGACCACAGAGAAACGGGTAACTTGAACGCAAGGGAACCCCGAGGAGGTACCTGTTGACATCCAGCAGCAGATTTTGGCAGCTTTTAAAAAAGATCCCACGACTAGCGCCAGAGTGGTGACTGTTACATCCATCTACATTTTAGAATCTTGCAAATTTATTAGAAAACATTTACATTTATATTCCCCGGTAAAAGGTATCAAAAGAAATTTAAATAAACTTAAAGTCCCTTTCTCCAAATTACAATTAGTTTCATCTAGCCCTCATATCATGTTAATTAAAATCTACAATAATTTACCTAACTCCATAAAAAACCTAGAAAAACCAGCACAATTTAACAACAAGCTCAAGGCTTATCTTATAAGTAAATGTTATTATAGTCTGCAAGAATTCATTAAAAATTAAACTGTTTAATTATAAAATGTTAGAAACAATAATTCTTTGTGTTATGTTTGTTGTTAATTTAGAAGAGTGTTTTTGTTCTACTTATATATATATATATATATATATATATATATATATATATTTTTTATGATTATGTAACTTTAAGAATAATTTAGTGATTGCCATATTAGTAATAAGATAGATATCATTAGTATATATGATAATAACAGGCCCTCTTCTATTTGCTATGCCCTTGCAGGGCGTCACATCTATACCTTCTACACATACCATCTATGTTACTGTTTTTGTAATGTGAGATGCAATAAAAGTTTGAATTTGAATTTGCTGCTTTGGACGTCAGCCAGGGGCAAGTCTGGTCAGTGATGCATTGGGCCATCAACATCCGTATCATTACACACCCGTTTAAGGTAATTCTTAGTCTATTTATGAACCCCTTAGGTATTAGTTTAGGTATTGTCTAACGCATTACATCTACCTAGTCGTTTCGTGTTGTAATAATTACCTAATCTTACTGATTAAAGCATGCGCTATCATCTTTAGAATTAAAGAAATTGTTATTATTACGACTTAGATGCAACACGATCCTCAACAATGTTTATTTGTCGTCAAATGTTAATCAATTATAATAATTATTTACGTAAATGTTATAATGAAGACTAAATTTGTATTTATAATAGCATTTACGTAAATAATTAACAAATGGATTGTTGGTAGGGCTTTAAATTAACGACTACGATAGGAGGATAAATTTCTCTTTTCGACGACCCAACATTGAAGCGTATCCTTTGGACCGACAAGTTACATTTCACCTGAGAAATCATCAGGCAAATTATGTATATTAGATACATAATTTGCACCACGGGTCCCATGATAATCCTCAAAAAAAGAGGGTAACATCAATCCAGCCAACAGGTGCCACCTTCAGAGGCTGGTCTGCTCTGGTCTACCTTTTACTTCTAATAATACTCGGCTGAATCTTTGACGAACATTAACTGTATGACTTGGTATAAATATTAACTTAATCTGTAAATTTTAATTATTATATTCAATTTGGCATTGAAAAGAGTAACTACCGAGTTTCTTGCCGGTTTCTTTTCGGTAGATGCGACATTCCGAACCGGTGGTAGATTCGAATTGTTCTACTTTGTAGTCAGATATATTCAACACGCCTAGTGTATACGACGAAAGTTGAAAACCTTAACCGTGCTCTTTAAGAGAGTTGAGCTATACAGTTGTATAATTGGCAGAAGTTTTTAGTGCAGTTCGCAAAGCAATTTTATTAGCAACGTCGACTTTCAAAGTTTGAGGATTAAGTGTTTTATAGTATAACTAGCAGCGCTCCGCGGTTCCACCCGCGTAGTTTCCGATCCCGCGGGAATAGAAGGACAAAATATAGCTTATTTTATTCACTAGTAAAGTAACTTTCCATTGGTGAAAGAATTTTTTAAATAAGTCCATTATTTTCGGAGCCTATTCATACAAACTAACAAACAAATTAAATAAACATAACATAACATAACATTACATCACGCCCATAATCCCCGAAGGGGTAGGCAGAGTCACGGGGACAGCAAGCCCCTTTAATCATATTCAGCCAAAAAATAAAACTGGGCTGGGTTAGATGGAGAATAGTGAAAAAGTAGGGACAAGCGGCTTGCTCGTCGCCTACACAATTACATACCCAAAGCCATATATTACTACATACCATTAGTCGCCTTTTACGACATGCTAGGCAAGAAACACAGTCGGCAAATTCTTTTTAATCACGGGACATCCCAATTTAAATATTTCCTCTTTATAATGACAAGATTGAATGCGAGCCGTAGAATTGAAGTTATTTTTTCGAATCGGACTCAGTTTTTACTTTAAACAGAGTGTAATATTTGCTACTGTCTGGATGAAAAGTACGAAGTAAATTATTCCTCTGTCATCTACAAATATTAATCTAGGAAATGGGGTCGAGTCCGTTGAGTAAATACAGTTTTTTCAAGGGCAGAGAGCAAGATTCACAAATTTTATTTAATCAAACCAAAAAGATGCGTTATATTTTTAGGTTTCGTACTTGTCTGTTTTCTGTAAGAACGTGCATAATCCTACCGAAAGAGGTATTTTGTGATCTGGGAGACCATCTTTGGTTCATGTCTTCATCTTGTTCATTTATCTTGGGCGCCGTTAGTATTATTTTTATGTAGGTAAATCTGCACATACTGTTAACGAACATAAAATAAAGATAGAATTATATTACATGTATTTTAAAGATATAGATATACTGATATTTTTTAATTATATTTCCATGAGGATATAGTCCGCTGTCTCCCGCTGGTGTAGTCGGGCAAAAAATGTGTAATTATTTCTACGTTTCTTTCCTGACAGAGGGGTGCAAGTGAAACCCCTTGCACCCTCCTCCCGGCGCCCTTGATTGTATACAATTTTATATAGTGGTGAGAATGATCATCAGCGCGTCTTAGAATGTATGACGTGTCGTCGACATGTTTTTAACTGATATATTTCTACGCCCATTTGAACTGAATTCTTGACTGTCTCGGGGCGGTAGGCATATGTCTAGAGATGTCACTGCAATTTATTTCATCATTGTAAATGGTTTTGTTTTACATAGTTACACTAGGCCCCGCGTATTTCCCGATCCCGTGGGAATACGGGGTTTAATATAGCGTATGCTAGTCATCGGTAAAGCAGATTTCCTGTTAAAATATAAAGTTTGATACATCAACTGAACGATCATTCAAATAAATAATCTTGTTGTTGAAAAGAGTAACTACCGAGTTTCTTGCCGGTTTCTTCTCGGTAGAAGCAACATTCCGAACTGGTAGATTCATATTATTAGTTGATTTTCCTGTTTAATTGACGATTTATAAGCGTTTGTTTCGAACCTATATACATAGAGTATTTTGACTTTGACTTTGACTTTGATAACCTTTTCAGTAATGACTTTATTCATCATTTACACATTCACTACTAAAAAGGATAACGGATTGTATAATTGAATGATCATTTACTCATTACAGAATATTGTCTATAGATAGTATTATTGGTTTCAGTTGCTATATCAAACTTTATATTTTAACAACCCTACTATATCATATGAAATCGTAAAAAAATTAGTGAAAGAATTTTTCAAATCGGTCCATTAGTTTCGCAGCCTATTACATTCTAACGATTAAATCTTTCCTCTTTATAATATAAGTACCTATATAAGTACCACTACGAAACATCTCCCTGTCACAAATATAGTAAACCATGAATATGAATTAAACTATGTAGGTACCTATTCCTCATTTCAATATTGATTTCAGGTACCTCAATCATAACTTTAGCACTGTCTGATAAGATCGGTAGCTAGAGAGCTGGTGAATCCCCAAGTAACGGTCTTCCTGTAAGGCTAGAAATTTTTATAATGATGAGTCACAGCACGCAAAGAACGATAACCATGACCTGGCAGGCATCAGCCCTGCACGCTGATAGATCTTCTTGCCAGTATTTCTAAGTAGAACTACCATTTTGGTTAGGTACCTGAAATCAATGAACTATCGGATGATGGATCATTCATTTTATGAATACCTAAATATTGGGATTGATTCATGATTTGGCATTTCGATTGGTCCTATTGCCAAAATCCATTTTATAATAACACTATATTCCTCATCACCTAAGTGGAATATGTAAAACTAGTTTGCAGCAATACCCAACAAGCAACTTCGTCTATGAAGCAGTGCTGGATTAACAAAACGACCTTTTGAATTCGTATACCTAACATATCAAGTTTGTTGAAATTACATTTTACAACATTCATCAAACTACATAGTCATAGACATTTGATTTTTTAAAGGCACATTGGTCGACTGGTCAGGCCATAAAAGCAAGGGTCGCAAATTCGAATCCCGCTATGGTGAATGTTTCGTGTGATGTATGGAGATTTGAATTGATTAAATGATTAAAAAAATATTTTATTACAAATTAAATAAATAATAGATAAAAAATAAATATCACACTACATCACATACATTGATCTGACTCCGAGGTAAGTAGCTTAAGCACTTGTGTTACGAATATCAGAAACAACAGTGGTATTACAAATATATACTTAAATATTGGACACCCAGACACAGAACAAACACAAGTATTCGTCACACGAATGTTTGTCCTGGGTGGGGATCGAACCCACAACTTTTGGCGCATGGGGCAGGGTCACTACCGAATGAGCCATCGAGCCAGTCAAATTAAACCGATCCATATACATACATACTAGTACGTATGCGGGAAGATTTCAAATGTTTATGGAACTTGATGAAAAAGTCTAATTCATGAACCAACTCGATTTGGTACGACAAGGCACACTTTCTGTTTCGACTATAATTTTATCAGATCAGGTGGTGAATATTTAGCTGTTGAGGAAATCTAAAATATAATTTACCACAAATAAAATCTGGTAAGATTCAATGTGTAAGGAAAGGAAGGGGGTCTTTAAAGTATACTAGATCACAGGGGGGGAGGGGGTGGCTTCTGGAAAAATCTTCTCGTTAAAAACGTCGAAAACGTTCTCTAATCTAGTATTATCTTCGAAGTATCTGCATTACTTTACAATAAATAGATAATAATAATGAATAAGCAGATGTTTAATTATAAAAGATAATCTATGAAGAAATAAATGCAATGTAATTAAATGTAGAAATGCTATTTAATAAAAAAAATAATACCCCCTCGTAATACATAATAGATTAAAAATTTTTACCCCTCACCGAATTGCCTCTTATTCCTGTAAGCAAATCCGTTTAAGCTTGATGGAAATCGGTAAATTGTTCAAAGGCTAAGTTAAAAAACTCTTCTACTAAAAGGGTTATTTTTAAGGATTATTACACTCAACCTGTTCCTGATTTTTGTCTTTTAAAATTATAATTATCTTTCGCCGAGAATATATATTCCTTTAAAACCTTAAAGGTATGTGATCTTGTTCATATAAAAATGTACTCATACATGCAATACAACAAGTGCCCTCTTCGGAGGTTGGACTACTCTGGTTTACCATTTACTTGTAATAATACTAGCCTAGATTTTCGATGAACAATAACAGTATAACCTGGTCTAGATATTAATTTATCCTGTACATAAAACATTTTTGTATATCCATCTGGCATTGACAAGAGTAACTCCCGAGTTTATTGCCGGTTTCTTCTTGGTAGATGCGACATTCCGAACCAGTAGAACTCAGAAGATTGGAATTGTTCTGTTTTATATTTTTAACCAAGTATGGGACTGGAGTAATTGAGACAACAGTTGGTATGAGTCTCAACTACCCCATCAGGTCATAACCGCGAATGGGACTGGTGTGGAGTACGTGCTGTATTTTACTACGTGCGGCAATGCGGCACAGTATTAATTGACGATTTATAAGTGCTTTTTTAAAGCCAACGTAACTAACTAAATTACTAGGTAGGTACCTAACTAACTAGGCCTTGTAAATAAAAATATTTTGAGTTTAAGTTTGAGTAATAATAATATAGGTATCATCATCATCTTCCTAGCGTTATGTCCCGTGCTTAGACGGGGTCCACTTAGACCATGATCCACGATTTAGCGAGTCTGGTAATTACATTGAAGCGACAGCCGATCTGACCTTCGTAACCCTAAGATAGGGGAACCAGAAAATTTTTGGATCATGGTTACAAATCCAAAGTTGTTTGAATTTGCAGGTTTCATCACGATGTTTTCCTTCTCCGTTGAGCTAGTGGTATAAATACGTACATAGACTTGAAAAATCCAGAGGTACGTGCCCGGGTTTGAACCCGCTCTCCTCGGTTAAGAGGCGCGTGTCCCAAACATTGAGCTACCACCGCGCCATCTTAAGTAATAATTATATATGGTTTCAGATTATTAAATAAAATAATTCCATTATTTTGCTCTCACAAACTTTTTGAAGGCCTCTACTCAATAAGTTAATACTCTATAACTAAGAACATGTTTTAAATGAAGTCAGCATTATTTTGCAACGCGCATTTTTAGATTTATTTCAGGGCGTGCTTGAAAAGAGTCCGACGTGTTACCGAAACATAAAACGGTAATGAGAACATGGGAATTGTTCTTTAGTGAATATAAAAAATACATCAATGTTAAAGATTTGTAAAATGCCTTATGAAATGGGCCAACAAAAAATTTATTACATTTGTTTGGTTAATATTAATTTAATCAAATCTGCGACGAGTGTTGCGCTTGATTAATTCGATAAAAACTAACTAGCTGAGGTTTACTATGAGGGTGATTTTATTAGATTTTTAACCTAGAATTTTATAATACTGACGTAAAGCAATTGACTTTCAAAATTCCAATAGTTTTAGAGTGGTTTGGCGATGAACCAAATATCAACTGTAGTCCAATCGATAACAACAATATCTTGCTACAAATCCGTCAAATTTAAAGAACCCATCACATTACTACAATAACTACAATGTAGTTTTGACGAAATTCTCACACAAATATAATAATCATTTCCCCACTCATTGGTTCTACGCTCAAGTCTAAACCAATTTAAACATTGGCTTCATACCAAAACCCGGTAACACGTGGCATAATCACGCGAGCATTGTGCTCGAAAGAGAAAAACAGTCCGGCTAATTCCCAGCCCTTAATTTCAGCATGAACTATATGCGCGGGCCCGAGTTGTTGGCGCAACTTTCACGACTCCGCGAACACTCGCTCGCAACTTTGCGACGGCAACAAACTCGCTGAGGTAATTGAAAACGCTTTGTAGGGCAAGCCGCTAATGGGTTATGATTTGATTAAAGTAGTCTGTACCCAGTGTTAGCCAACCTTCTAATTGGCAATATAAATTAATTGGTGTAAAAAAGGATGAATTCAAAATACCAATAAGAATATCGAAACATGTTACCAATTTATGTAAAGTTATGTTTTATACATTATATACAGTATTTAAAAAAATATAACAACATTTTCAGAATATATTTATTCGTCATAAATTAAAGAAAATTAATTTAAATCATTGAACTATTATTACTAGCGTATGGGATCGCAGCCAACAAGTTTTTTGCGCCGTGCGTTGTTGCCGATCGGCAACAACTCGTTTAGTCACTCGCCTACGTTCACGCGTAAGCGCCATGAAATTCACGGCGTTTACGACGTTTTGGTCGCGAGAAAAAATTACTCTATGAGCGATCTAGCGCTGCGTGTTTCAATAACTTAATTAGACGACAATTGTTAGTTTTAGCGCTGCAAATGCTGAAACACGCTCAGTCCATGCTTCGTGATAATATTTTTGTTTGACATAGCTTCTCTATACGTAGTAATAATAGCTCAATGATTTAAATTGCGTTATTTAATACCCATTATCACCTGACTGCAAACGCCCATCGACGCGCTATATGACGTCACTGACAGATAAACAAGCTGAATTAACTGTCATACCCAAGCTAAAAGTATCATCGATCAAGTTAACTTTGACAGAGCGCGAGATTTTTTATCTGTCTGATTTTTAATCATTCTGGAATCAGGAATTTTAAAAAATAACTCACGTATTTTATATTTAACATATTTTTTCATTATTATTCTCTAATAGGGTCTATCTATGAAACAAAATCAATTCCAAAAATTTGTCGACATCCCTATTGAAAATGTAAAACGCTATAATACGATTGTTTTGTCTACCACTATGCTATGTAAGCTCTTTACTATGCTCTGTAAGAGACCTTTTTGGTCTCTCCTCAGGCCATTCAGTTACTCCTCAAGCAGTGTTTCAATCACACCTAGTCCAACCATCCAACAGGTCGATCCTCAACATTCAGGTTTGGAATTGAAAACGTCTAGGACCCCAAATTCAAGAGAAAATTAATACTTACATACATAACATTACGCCCATAATCCCCGAAGGGGTAGGCAGAGTCAAAGGGGTAGCAGGCCCCTTTAACCACATTCAAACAAAAATAAAACGGGGCTAGGTTAGATGAAAAATAGTGAAAAAGTAGTGACAAGTGGCTAGCTCGTCCATTAGTCGCCTTTTACGACATGCTAGGCAAGAAACACAGTTAGCACATTATTTTTAAGTCCCAGACTAACATAGGACAAAGAAAGTGAATAGAGTTTTAGTAAACTCTATTTATATGTCGCGACGTCTGTAAATATCCGAAACGCGAGATAATCAAGACTGTACCTCCAATAAGCGTGTCAACAGATAACACTGATTGAATTGTTAACGTCTCCTCATCTATAGGTACTTATAATAAATCTGTAGAGAGGTCAATTCTGTACATGAAATATATTTTCAAAATAACTATCAGGGGGTGATTAGTGATCGATACTAATGTCAAAAATGCAATCAGTAAAATTTTTGTCTGTCTGTCTGTCTGTCTGTATGTTCCTTATGGAAACAAAAACTACTCGACGGATTTTAACAAAACTTGGTACAATTATTCTTCATACTCCTGGGCAGGTTATAGTATACTTTTCATCACGCTACAATCAATAGGAGCAGAGTAGTGAAGGGAAATGTTGGGAAAACGGAAGAAGTTACTCCATTTTTTAAACTTCCGTCGCGTGCCTTAATGGTTAAAGTTACATAGAAATCATGTATGACGGAAATAGTCTATAATATTAACCATAAACGCGGGTGACACCGCTGGCACAGCTAGTACATTCTAAAACGCTATTCAGGTATTGCTTATGTAAGGCTAAATCCCAATTAATTCTTAGACGTCGCCGCTACTTAATTAGGGTCTTCAGAAACAAAAACCGCTAGATGGCACGAGGGGGTCTCGTGGTCTTATCACTGTTATTGGTTCTTTTTTGACAGCACCCTTATAATGTGATAATTACATTTGTCAGTTTGTTCTGACAACTTACCAATGAGTAGGGTGACAAGACTGTACGTTACAGCTACGCCATCTTTGGATGTTTTAATTCAACAAACCCTAATTAGTTGTGATCTAAGGTTTATTCAAATTGAAGCAATTGGTTCCGCGAAGTTAAGGGGGCCTCAACTTCACGGAACCCAGAAATTCGATCAAACAGATTCTGCGGAACTTTCGCGCCGGTCCTTTCTTAATTTAATTCCTGAATCAGGTCATACGGACGGAGTGTTCAGATAATAAATCACTTACGGTTTGCCAGAGGCTGAGCGGTGGTAGCTCAATGGTAAGGACACGCGCCTCTTAACCGAGGAGTGCGGGTTCAAACCCCGGCATGTACCTCTAGATTTTAAAAATCTATGTACATATTTATACCACTAGCTCGACGGTGAGGGAAAACATCGTGATGAAACCTACAAATTCAAACAACTTTGAATTTGTAACCATGATCCAAAAATTGTCTGGTTCCCCTATCTTAGGGTTACGAAGGTCAGATCGGCAGTCGCTTCAATGTAATTACCAGACTCGCTAAATCCTGGATCATGGTCTAAGCGGACCCCGTCTAAGCACGGGACATAACGCTAGGAAGATGATGGTTTGCCAGAGGCTATTGTTATTGTTTCTTACGGTGAAGTGTAGATAATTTTTATTGCGGGAAAGTTGCGTTTTTTTTTTTTGTATAAAAGAATCAAACATTATAGTTGTTTGTTCTCTTTGATGTAGCTAGAGGAAAATAATGACAGATAGTTTATAAATATTATATTGCATAATAAGTAAATAGGTACATAAATTTGGACAACTTTGAGCGACTTTAACGTTACACACGTCAGCTGCACACTTAGTATGATATATTAAATGAAAAAACAAGATTTAAGTGCAGTGAAGTTATTTTTTTTTTTAATTTAAAGTTCTACACAAGTAAAAAATAGCACCCATAAAAGAAAATTTTCTTAATAAAATTATGTCGTTAATAAGTACCTAACTACTAACAATCAGTACAATTATTTTTACCTTTTGTTGCATTAAATCAAATACCGTAAATATTTAGGTATTATTAATTTAAATATAGGTACAATGACTTAAAAAAAGTAAGTTTACAGTGAAGTAAAAAAACTGTTGGCATCATTGAGCTATTATTACTACGTATAGAGAAGCTATTTCAAACAAAAATATTATCACGAAACATGGATTGAGCGTGTTTTAGCATTTGTAGCGCTAAAACTAACAATTGTCGTCTAATTAAGCTATTAAAACACGCAGCGCTAGATCGCTCATAGAGAAAAATTTATCTCGCGACCAAAACGTTGTAAACGCCGTGAATTTCATGGCGCTTACGCGTGAACGTAGGCGAGTGACTAAACGAGTCGTTGCCGATCGGCAACAACGCACGGCGCAAAAAACTTGTTCGCTGCGTCGGTTCCATACACTAGTAATAATAGTTCAATGGTTGGCATGCTGTATTAAAGGAGGAAGCTGTTCATCCCAAAGTTCAATGCACTTTAAATTGACCAAATGACACAACAGTCTGTAATCCGATTGCTTGATCAAACGTTTTAAGCTCATGTTTGTGACGTCACGTAACTGAACTGCTACAACATTAAAGTTCCACAAATCCACACACGGCCGGCGCATCACCGGTAATTGGAGCCTGCACCAAAGGGGACACGTGTAAGAGACTAATATCATTTCGTCTCGTGTCTCGCTAAACGAAATCTTTGTTTACCTGCACTATCTGACGTCACGGAAACATCCTAGGCAGATAACATCGTCTGCCTTCAATCCGATACCTGTTCACTATGATGAGACCCTCTCGCTGCTCAGAGATATAGGTCAATGTATGATGTTATGAATGATAATTTCGCAGTGCAATGTGTGAATCGTGCATATTTTTAGTTGAATCACAGCGGGAATGCTATTGAAAAACTTTATGGGTATTTTCGCAAGAGCGGTACAAATGTTTAATGAAACTACAGACTAATAAGGTCGATAGACGCTAGAAATTGTTTCTGATTTTTATTCAAATGTACCTACTAGCGAACTAACGGAGACCAATTTACCGCATAATTAAATTAGATTAGTAAACATTAGCCTTGCGTAATGAAGTGAAGATTTTTCGTTTAATAGACATTAACGAAATTAATGTGTAATGTAAACCTCATTTGAAACTCGAATGGTATTTATTTTAAATACCGACTGTTAGTCGCACTTTACACTTTTAAGGAGTTTTGTTTTCTTGCGTCTATGAGGTTAACTAATCTATGACAACCCTCGTGTATTCTACCAGTGCTGTGCATACATGTGCAGAGATCGATTGCGGTTAGATCAAATACTGATCCTTTGCAGGTGAGTTTTCATTTGAGGAAAATGTTAAATGTTTTCAAGGCTTCGATTACGTACTCTGCTTTTGAGTATACCTTCATGGTTATAGAATAGATGGTTGGTTATAAAGTCTGCTTGATTGCACAGGAATTTTCCAAGTTGGTTTGGGTCATAAAACTATCTACCAGCTATGTACCTTGCCTGGCATATCGTAAAGGTGACCAATGATGTATTAGGCATTAGATGTGTTATTATGGGCGAAGAGATATTGCCTCTAAATAGAAAATAATTATCGCTATCGCTCTTAAATTACACTTTGGTAGAATTTATTATGTTTCTCACACGGACTAGTAAAAAAAGAAGGACTCCACGCTATCATACTATAGCGTTTAAGCCACGTTTATGCATGTGTGAGTGAGATACTTATGGATACCAGATATCGGATATCTGTCCTTTGGAACACTTATTATGTCAATGTGTGACGTAAGTTGCGTCTCAAGGTGGAGCACCTGAGGAGCTTCAATATCTAGTTAGTGGCGCGGAGTCCTTCTTTTTTACTAGTCCGTGGTTTCTCATGAAACATCTCATTACACTCCTTCTGCTGGGTATAGTTTAAGATTTACATTAGCAGTCCAAATAATCAAATTATTTCGCAATAAACCAACTTAAGATTTTATTAATTTAGCTCACATTCACCACCTGTTATTCTACACATAGATCAGGCTTCTGATCTGCATATCGGGCTCAGGGAACCGAACCAGGCGCTCTTTATCTGGGCCCGGTGAGTCGCGAGCCGGGCGTTAGGGGATGCGTGGTCGAGCATTTCCGAGGTCTGACCATGTGTGTATATCGCTAAACCACAAAGCTATTCTAGCATCCTAGTCTGTTGTAAGATATGAGCTGTAAGATATATCTTAAAGCATATATGTTGTTTGCTGAAAGGCGCTTATCTCAGTAACTACTGGTCCGAATTAAAACACTCTTTTGTGTTTTATAGTTAATTTATTGAGGAAGGCTTTATAACATTAACATAAACGCGGGTGGAACCGCGGGCACAGTTAGTTTATTTATAACTAGCTGTGCCAGCGGTGTCACCCGCGTTTATGGTTAATATTATAAAGACTATTTCCGTCATAAATGATTTCTATGCAACTTTAACCATTAAGGCTGCACACGCGACGGAAGCTTAAAAAATGGAGTTACTTCTCCCGTTTTCCCAACGTTTCCCTTCACTACTCTGCTCCTATTGATTGTAGCGTGATGAAAAATATACTATAACCTGCCCAGGAGTATGAAGAATAATTGTACAAAGTTTCGTTAAAATCCGTCGAGTAGTTTTTGTTTCTATAAGGAACATACAGACAGACAGACAGACAGACAAAAATTTTACTGATTGCATTTTTGGCATCAGTATCGATCACTAACTACCCCCTGATAGTTATTTTGAAAATATATTTAATGTACAGAATTGACCTCTCTACAGATTTATTATAAGTATAGATAATACTAATGATGTTGCAAAGTAAATACATCGTGTTTACTTACATATCTACCTAATATCAAGTCAAAGTCAAAAATATCTTTATTTACGTAGGCCTCAAAAAAGCACTTGTGAATCGTCAAGTAATAGGTACAAAGTAGAACAATTTGAATCTACCACGGTTCGGAATGTCGCATCGACCGAGAAGAAACCGGCAAGAAACTCGGTAGTTACTCTTTTCAATGCCAGATTAAATTTAAAAATAAAAATTTTCAGATTAAGTTAATTTTTATACCAAGTCATACAGTTAATGTTCGTCAAAGATTCAGCCGAGTATTAAGATAAGATTGGAGTTCCCTATCGGAAATAGGCTAGGCTAGCTATATATAATTTATTAACTATATACACGTTATATTTATTAACAAGTCCAATGATCTGTGTCGGCGGGTAACTAATATGTTTATTTGATGTAAGTACATAATATTATGTGCTATATTAAGAGAATACCCTCGTCTTCATTAAGCAATGCGCTTTGATATTGTACCGTTACGTATAATGCTTAATGAGCACTTGATTAATAACCAGTTAATGAATTATGAAATTATAATAACTACACACAAGTGTAACTTGAGCATTCAAGAAATAGAGTACATGTGTAATATTTTTGATAGATCATCATCTTCCTAGCGTTATGTCTCGTGCTTAGACGGAGTCCGCTTAGACCACGATCCAGGATTTAGCGAGTCTAGTAATTACATTGAAGCGACTGCCGATCTGACCTTCGTAACCCTAAGATAGGGGAACCAGACAATTTTTGGTTCACGCTTACAAATTCAAAGTTGTTTGAAATTGCAGGTTTCATCACGATGTTTTCCCTCACCGTAGAGCTAGTGGTATAAATATGTACATAGATTTTTTTTAAATCTAGAGGTACATGCCCGGGTTTGAACCCGCACTCCTCGGTGAAGAGGCGCGTGTCCTTACCATTGAGCTACCACCGCTATGTTTGATAGATATTATCTATATATTGTTTATTTTAGTAACTTAACTTAACTAGCCAGTGTTGCCATGTTGTCAAATAACAAGCTTTTACCTTGGCTCTTAAATATATGAAGTATCTAAAGCCCTTCATCTTCTTCTTATTTTATTTCATTCATGGTTTAAAAAATAAATCAACCTCAAAGTTAAATAAAATAAATCCTCGGAAAGCACGTTAAGCCGTTGGTCCTGCGCCTGACCTCTCTCCGGTCATGTCGAATTGCCGTCTCACCGGACTATGAGAGTGAAGGAATAGAGAGTGCACCTGTGTTTGCGCACACACTTGTGCACTATAATATCTCCTGCGCATGTGGCTAATCCTCGTCGAGATTGGCCGCCGTGACCGATATCGGATAGGAGGACGTTATTTATTATAGTATATTGAAGAGTATAAGTATAACTTGAAAATTTTCCTCACAATCAGTCTCAATGTTCACCATAGTTTTGTCATGACTGAGAGGTTTCGAGCGGGGTAAATACCATCTTCTCAGAGAAAATTGACAAAATTAGCAACCACAGGTTTGTTTAATTACCTACGTTTACAAAACCTTAATTTAACAACTATAATATCATGTAATTCCAAAAGTAAAGCTAACATAATTGAGCAAAGTACTTAATTGTATAAAATAAAATAAAACAGTTTACATAGTCTTATTACAAATAAATTCTTTGGAGAATTCATTGTTGGTCTGGCGCTAGCTTTGTGAAGATTAAATTACCCGAAGACTAAAGTAACCTAGAACTAGAATAATTTAGAAAATACAGACCTTTCTGTAGCGAATTCTCAGATGGCATTTCTCTATGAATAAACATAATTAAAGCGAAGACAAGCTATTAGTGACTTATCCTGTCTTTGCGTAAAATTTCAATTTCTATTCTGTAAATACATAAATAAATATGACCAGCAATTCCAAAATATTTCTACAGTAATTTTTGAATAATTTATTGATCGGTTCATTTTGGTCACTTAAAAATTTTACAGAATTAAAATACATCGTTATAATTTTACATTTTCATAGCAGCGCCCCGCAGTTTTACCCGCGTAGTTCCCGCTCCTGTAAGAATACGGGGATAAAATATAGCCTATGTTTCTCGCTGATAAAGTAGCGTTCCATTGGTTAATGAAATTTTCAAACCGATCCAGTAGTTTCGGAGCCTATTCAATGCCAACAATCATTATTAAATGTTTCCTCTTTATAATATCAGTGTAGATATAGAAAATCATCCTCATTATTACAATCCCGTAAGGCACTGCAGGGTAGTTACACCCCCCCCCCCCCCCCTTTCCCCATTCGCGCCGCATAAATGATGTGAATGCAAGATTGAACGAAATTATTTCCGTTCCAACCTAAATAAACGTTAGTTATTGGCTTACAAACTTAGGAACACACTCAAACAATTGAATAGCCTCCACAGGATCCCTACGTTCATTACAGCAAAAACGGGACAAGTATAATGAAATAATATTAAATTTAATTGAATGACCAAGTTATTCTCGCCTTTTATTATACATATAAGGTACAACACAACGCACGAGCCAAAACCCTTAAGTCCAGAAAATTGAAATTTCGCACACGTATTCCTCATATGACTAAGGCATCTATTAAGGAAGGATTTTTCTAAGTCAACCTCCAACGGCGTGAAATAGGGGATAAAAATGTATGTGAAACTCTGTATTCCTTGGACTTATTTGCATGAAATATAATCATTCATTGCATTGATTAGGTACTGAAATTTGGCGGAGCACGTGAGGTATATCATTTTTGTATCTAACTACCTGTGCCAGCGGTGTCACTCGCGTTTATGGTTAATATTATAAAGACTATTTCCGTCATACATGATTTCTATGTAACTTTAATCATTAAGGCTGTACACGTGACGGAAGCTTAAAAAATGGAGTAACTTCTCCCGTTTTCCCAACATTTCCCTTCACTACTCTGCTCCTATTGATTGTAGCATGATGAAAAGTGTACTTTAACCTGCCCAGGAGTATGAAGAATAATTGTACCAAGTTTTGTTAAAAGACCGTCGAGTAGTTTTTGTTTCTATAAGGAACATACAGACAGACAGACAGACAAAAATTTTACTGGTTGCATTTTTGGCATCAGTATCGATCACTAATCACCCCCTGATAGTTATTTTGAAAATATATTTTATGTACAGAATTGACCTCTCTACAGATTTATTATGTATAAGTATAGATAAAGCTAATTTTTTAAAGAAGCGTGTGAGGTGTGTAAGGTTCGTCCCATATGGCGTTCGGTTCTCTCGGCCTACCCCGCTAGGGAAGTGGCGTGAAGTTTAGTTAGTTTACTTAGTTTAAGCTAAGCAAATATACTTGTATAATTTCTTCACATCCCAAGTATCCTATATTCTAATCCATATCCTAGACCACTTTCATCATTTGTCCCTACTAAGTAATCTCAGTTCAAACACTTAAGCTCGAAAAATATGTAAATGAAGACATTGTATTAGTTAATTCCGTCCTCCCATACATCTGTTGCTCACAACCCCCAACTCGTTTCTCCATGGCATTGAGTATATACCGCTTCGTCCCTTTGTCCAATATATATGTATGTATGCATACATACATACATACATAATGTTAAGCCTTTTTCCCATGGGGGTGGGCAGAGATCACAACCTTCCAATATGGTGCATCAAAATGAAATTTATTATTTAGATTTTTTGGATGGTGAAGTTTAGTCCCATGTTGGTCTGGGGCTTAAAAATAATGTACTAACAGTGGTTCTTGCCTAGCATGTCGTAAAAGGCGACTAAAGGTATATGGGGTTTTGTGTATGTGATTGTGTAGGCGACAAGCGACAAGCTAGCCACTTGTCACTACTTTTTCATAATTTTCCATCTCACCCAGCTCAGTTTTATTTTTGGCTGAATGTGGTTAAATTGCTGCCCCTTTGACTCTGGTTTTTCTATGGAACCTTTTTTAAATGGTCTTAATCGGTATATTATAGTCTTAATATTATTAATAGGTAATTCCCCATATATTTTTATAACAAGCTTCCTTGGAGAATTTTTAACGATAAATTCTCCAAATTACACAATTCATTCTCAAGCTTTACGTTTAACAACATCATAATTTTTTTATTTAATTAGATTCTTCTACCTGGTAAGGTATTTACATTCTCCTGTAACTAGTTTACTTAATCATGCACTTAACAGGCCCGTTGTTCGAGTAGTCAGGGAGGCAAGGAAGCCAGGGGTCGCGGGTTCGAATCCCGCTAGCCTGAGTCATGGATGTATTTAAAAAGAATTTCATTATGTCTAGTATCCATATCACAAGTATACATAATTAGTTTGGAAGTAGGGAATTGGTGTATTAGTCTAAATAATTTCAGAGTCAAAGGGGCAACTAGCCCCCTTAACCACATTTAGCCAAAAATTAAAACTAGGCTGGGCTAAATGGAAAGTGGCTAGCTTGTCGCCTAAATAATCATTCACCCGATACCCGTTATACCATTAATAGCCTTTTACGATATGCTAAGCAATGAACACAGTTGACATATTTTAAGTCCAACACCAACATGGGATTACTTAATTTCAGTACTACAATATCTTTGAAAGCCACAGATATCATTGTAAAATGCGGTCCACCGTATTGTGACATGATAATGTTTTGATACAACAATGCTCGCGTATCAGCCCCACAATGAGTTCAACCCGGCGAGTCGCGCTGTCGGGCGCACGCCACTCTCGCGCTTGGCTCATTGAAACAATTGTTATCATTTGGAACGTTATGGGAGATCAGCGTATTTGGTAACGGTTGTATTAAAAATACGATAATATTGACATCTATACTTATAATAAATCTGTAGAGAGGTCAATTCTGTACATGAAAAATATTTTTAACCGACTTCAAAAAAAAGGAGGAGGTTCTCAATTTTTTTTTTGTATGTATATATGTTACTCGATATCTCTGAGAATTGTTAACTGATTTCCAATTTTTTTTTAATCAAAAGGGTTTACTCCCGAGCTGGTCCCATTGCCACTAAGGCATGATCTGATGAAGGGATCCCAGGAAAATCGAGGGAAACCCTCAAATTTCATTTTTAGATATTTACTGAGATTTCTCAAGTATTTACGCATGGTGCTTATCATCCAAAATCGACTCCAAAACTAACTGATTATTGTAAATATTTAAATACGTGCTAAAGATTAATACTTTCAACGAAGCAGTCGGAAGAATTGATTTTATACTTTTTAGTGTTTGGACATTTTATAGCTATTAAGGCAGGTTCTTACTTGTGTTTTTTTCATAAACATTTTTTGCGGGGATATTTTCAAAATAACTATTAGGGTTGATTAGTGTTCGATACTAATGCCAAAAATGCAATCAGTAAAATTTTTGTCTGTCTGTATGTTCCTTAAAGAAACAAAAACTACTCGACGGATTTTAACGAAACTTAGTATAATTATTCTTCATACTCCTGAGGAGGTTATAGTACACTTTTCATCACGCTACAATCAATAGGAGCAGAGTAGTGAAGGGAAATGTTGGGAAAACGGGAGAAGTTACTTCATTTTTTAAGCTTCCGTCGCGTGTGCAGCCTTAATGGTTAAAGTTACATAGAAATCATGCATGACGGAAATAGTCTTTATAATATTAACCATAAACGCGGGTGACACCGCTGGCACAGCTAGTATCTAATAGATCAGTTGATAATGAAACATTTTTTTTTTTAATATCGTACATCTTAACAGTTTCAGTAGTAGAACACTCTATACTTAATATAAATAAGAAAGATTTGATTGTGGCTTTACATACATACATATACAAAGCACCATGTCCATAATCCCCGAAGGGGTAGGCAGAGTCAAAGTTGTTTAATCACATTCAGCCAAAAATTGTTTCTTTGTTTGAATTGAACAGGCTCCGAAACCACTGGACCTATTTAAAAAATTCTTTCACCAATGGAAAGCTACTTTATCAAATATCAGCAAGTGACTTAGGCTATAGTTTCTTCTCGGTAGAATCAGCATTCCGAACCGGTGGTAGATTCACATTGCTTTAAAGATTTTGTAAAATTGACGATTTATAAGTGCTTTTTTTTTAAGGCCTGCATAAATAAAGACATTTTGAATTTTGAATTTTTTGAATTATATTTTATTCCCTTATTGCCTTATCGCGGGGCGCTGCTAATAATCGATAAAGAGAGCGGTGGAGCTCAATGTAAAGAAAAAGCGCTTCACGGGAATGGGTGCTGGTTCAAACCTAGTCACGTAACTCGAGATTTTCCGAATCAAAATATGTACCACTTGCTTAGCGGTGAAATAAAACATCCGTGATGAAGCCTACACATTCAAATAACAACGAATGTGTAACCACGATAAATTTTTTTTTGGTTTTTCTTCCCAAAGGTTACGAAGGTTAGGATGAACAGTCGATTCATCATACTAATATTTGTCCTGGGTGGGGATCGAACCCACAACTCTTGGCGCATGGGGCAGGGTCACTACCGAATGCGCCATTGAACTGGTCGTAATAGCAAATACTGTGCTGATTTTGTGAATGTATGCGACAAGCCGCTTGCTATTACTTGTTATTTTTTCATTTGACCTAACTCAATTTCATTTAAAGATGAAAGGGATGTAATTAGCTTGCAGTTCCTTGCACTTTACTCACCTCTTCATGGATTGCAGACGTGACAGTATGCAAGCAATTATACCCTACTAAAAGTGGCCTTTTCCTGTTGTATCTTATCATTCGTTTAAAACGTGGAGTGCTTTGTATATATTCATTAAAAATACACACAACCTTAAGTGCTCCGTGCACTTTCAATTAATGATTAGATACAATAAAAGCTACAAGGTTTAAGTAGTAGCTACCTCGGATTGACTATTGACTAATTGTACGTATATACATACTAATAGCGAATTGGGTTCGTGATCATGTAGGCGACCAGCTACTTGACAACCGGCGTCTGACTGCGACCGAGTTAGTTGACATGCTGGGTGGCCTAGCACGTCTCGTCGCGCGCTTGTTCGTTGTTGTATATCCGACGCTCCCGTAGGGTGCACGACAGCGACTACCGCCGCACGAGGTGACAGCGGGGTACCGGCTCCTCCGATACCGCGCAGAAGTAGGCCACGTTGGGGTTTTAATCAGTTTGAGTTTGATACACCGCCCTCTGTTTTCCCGAGAGAATGGATTCATATCATTGCTGGGGATTGCCTGCGAGATGGTAAATTTTTTAAATAAATAAATATCCGACTACATCACATACATGATTTAACTCCGAGATAAGTAGCTTAAGCACGCGGATATCAGAATCAACGGGTGTTACAAATATATACTTAAATATTGCATATTAACACCCAGACACAGAACAAACACAAGTATTTATCATACGAATGTGTGTCCGATGTGGGAATCGAACCCACTACTCTTGGTGCATGGGGCAGGGTCACTACCGAACGCGCCATCGAGCCAGTCAAATAAAATGATGAGTAGCACATTTTGTGGAAGCCACGTTTTCGATAAACCATGAACCAACTTAAGGAGGCCATTCAAATCATACGTAATTGAGCTGTCGAGGCGCGGGCATCGCTTGACAAATGGCGCTCGCGCACAAACAGACCGCGACTTTTTAATTAATGCCTTCTGTTTGCACTGCCGGCTCCGGCCGCGCGGCACGTCGGGAGATTTCCTTTGTCTTGTTATGCCAATTGGGAAATAAGTATCTGGTTTTTCAAATTTCGCGTGAATTATATTACCGATATAACCCTATGCCATATTCTGTAAATAGAAACAAAAAATACTATAGAGGTAAAAACCAATTACGTCGTTCCTCAGGGCTTAAACCAAATAGATCGTAATCGGTTACTTGAATCAGACGCGAAGACGTATAGTTATTGCGAGTTCGTAATTATAGCATAATCAGGAGGCTATCATAACACTATGACATTTGACAAGATGCTTGTCGATCTAATTATACAAAGACAGTCTTATCACAAATTAAATTAAATACAAAAAGATTAAATAAAAGATTCACTAAGATAAAAGTCCCCTTCTAAAAGTATTCCTTTTTTCCTTCGTTCTTAAGTAGGTATCTGTCTTTATTAGACACTATCATCCCTAAATCTGTTGAACGGCTCTCAGGAGTGACATATCCCATATACCCCAAGAGCTGACAGCCATTTTTGAGTACATCCTTGAGGCACATTGAAAATATTATTGTTGATTAGTTGCGAATGTGTGGATGATGAAATGGCCGACCTGGCTGGGAGGTTGCGGGGCGTTAATGAGCTATGAATTTTTTAATTCGCAATTTTTCTCATGCAGAAAATGTTCTTGAGGCACTTTGAAACTTACAGCATTTTAAAGTCTGATGTTTAATTAAACGAAATATCATAATGCCAGGCGATTTGGTTGGGATTTAAATGGTGACAGGCGATTTAAAGTTATATTTTTTTTTGCGCAAAAAATGTACTTGAGGCAAGCTGGGATCTATACACAATAATTGTTGTGTTGATAAGATGCCATATATCTAATGACAGGCTGGACTTTGAAAAGAGATTGTCCTGACAAAGTAAATAAGAGAAAATCCCAAAGAAAAAGATTTTCATGATCTTCATTTATTTATTCTGGTTAAAGGTACCCCAAACTATTATTATTTTTGTGTATTTTTGTAAAGATAAACAATAAAAATAAATTTTAAATACATCTTTTGGCCCATTTATTGAAGCATTTTATGGAAAATGTTAGAAGCGTTTATCTCAAAAACTGGAGTCAATTTGACCATTCTGGTATTTTTCCCGTTATCAGCACACTCGTCTTATACAAAATCGACTTCAAGTATGCCTTCCGCAAAATGACTGTATAGCAGTGTAATCATTACGTATACATTCCACCAGCTCCAGATGCCACCTTCAGAGGCTGGTCTGCTCCGGTTTAGCTTTAATTGTAATAATGCCTGAACCTTCGACGAACATTACTGTATGACTTGGTATTAATATTAATATTATCTGTAAATGTTCATTTTTTTATTCAATCTGGCATTGAAGAGAGTAACGAGTTTTTTCTCGGTAGATGCGACATTCTGAACCGGTGGTAGATTCAAATTGTTATTTTTACTTATTACTTGACGATTTACAAGTGCTTTTTTGAGGCCTACGTAAATATATTTATATATTATAATTATATAATATTTTGGTTTGAGTATATACATTTTTTTATACCAATAGCCAAGCGGTAAAGGTATCGTTAGTAAACGTGCATCTTTTAATAGCTATTGACGTGTTTGCTAAAAATAAAATCCTTTAATCATCGCATTACTGTTATTATGTCCCTTAGTCTGCTTTTTGAATTTAGAAAGTCTTATAAAATTTACTGCATTGAAGCGATTGCCACTTAACCTTTGAAACCCTTAAATAGGGGAACCCGACAATTTGGAAGATCAATACCTATATATACAATAAAAATTCGTCGCAATCTCCGAAAGGGCAGCAGCTAACCCCTATAACTATGGTCAGTCCAAGGAGCAGCGAACTCCTTAAAGCATCTTTGATCAAAATAAAATTGACAAAAAAAAAACAAAACATAACATCACGCCCATAATCCCCGAAAGGCAGAGTCAATGGGGCAGCTGGCCCCTTTAACCACATTCAGCCAGAAATAAAACTGGGCTGGGTTAGATGGATAATTGTGAAAATGAAAAAATGCGCAAAAAAAAATATAACTTTAAATCGCCTGTCACCATTTAAATCCCAACCAAATCGCCTGGCATTATGATATATCGTTTAATTAAACATCAGACTTTAAAATGCTGTAAGTTTCAAAGTGCCTCAAGAACATTTTCTGCATGAGAAAAATTGCGAATTAAAAAATTCATAGCTCATTAACGCCCCGCAACCTCCCAGCCAGGTCGGCCATTTCATCATCCACACATTCGCAACTAATCAACAATAATATTTTCAATGTGCCTCAAGGATGTACTCAAAAATGGCTGTCAGCTCTCCGGCTAATAGTTTTATGTCCTAAATATGCCGAGGTATTGGAATCTCTTCTTTTAATGTTCCGCTGTACACGATTTCATTTAAAGCTCAAGTAATACTCAGAAAAATATATAAGGCAAGTGTAAATGGAGCCGTTGGGAGGGGAAGACCTAGACGGACTTTCCATGACCAGATTGGTAATGTATTAGCAAAAGGTCAGGTAAACAGCACCCTTAACCGACGAGCGTGTATGAAAAGACTTATGAATGTAGAAGAAGCGAAAGGTGTATGTCAGGATCGTAGCAAATGGAAGTACGTGATCTCTGCCTACCCCCATGGGAAAAAGGCGTGACATTATGTATGTATGTATGTAATACTCAGACTGACACACTAATTCCCTAGTTACAAACTAAGCTTATGTAGGTATGCTTGTGCTATGGATACTAGGTGAACGGATAGACATACTTAAATACGTTTATAAACATCCATGACTCGAGTACAAATGTCCATGTTCATCACACAAAACATTTGCCCCTAGCGGGATTCGAATCCGCGACCCTTGGTTTTGTGGCCAGGGTCTTTGACCACTCAACCAATGGGCCTGTCGAAATGGGAATATGATGTATTCATTATAAAAGATATCGATATCAATTATAAAACTAAACTATGCTCACTGCATAACTATCAGTATGTCAGAAATGCATTGGAACTAGATATTTCTAATCTCTCAAGGTTCTACGTTAATAGACTGACATTTAATGGTTTCCATCGGGGAACTAGCCATCTTACCACTCGACCAACGGCCAGTAATACATTAACACTTATTTCACTTAGCAATTACTTATTTCTATCTTAAATTGTCTGCATTTTAAGATGCTTTAGTAAGTTTTTACACGTGGGCAGATAATCCCTATGAAACCTTTACGAAAAAACTAATTTAAAGTTTTCAAAGTAAAAAGGGATTCACCAAGCACGTTTAAATGAAACACTACAAGGGCAGCAGAGAAAAATAAAATTAACAATTTCAGTGTAATTTTAATAAGATCTCTATGTACCCAATTTCTGTTTGCGAAAAATAAAATGAAAAATAAATAAAACAGACAAATAGACCTTTTGAGTGCACGTGAAGATACGACTCAAAGGAAATTGAAGATAAATACCAGCCCTTACGTGTTATAATGCTTTAACCATTATCTAACTAACTAACTAACTAAACTTCACGTCACTTCCCTAGCGGGGTAGGCAGAGAGAACCGAACGCCATATCATTATCTCATCAGACATATTTACTAATTGTTCTTTCATGTTGCGTAGCGAATAGAATAATACATTTCGGAAATGTGCCATTTGCCCAGGAAAATGTACGACCTAATTTTGACACCCTAGGAACTAGGAAAGCTTAATGGATAGGTTGTTTTGAAATTTTCTTAATATTTATGATCCGCACATTTAATACATACCTACATACATACATAATATCACGCCCATAATCCCCGAAGGGGTAGGCAGAATCAAAGGGGCAGCATGCCCTTTCAACCACATTCAGCCAAAAATAAAGCCGGGCTGGGTTAGATGGAAAATTTTGAAAAAGCAATGACAAGCGGCTAACCTGTCGCCTACACAATCACACACCCAAAACCCGATATACTATTAGTCGCCTTTTACGACATGCTAGGCAAGAACCACAGTTGGCATATTCTTTTTAAGTCCCGGACCAACACGGGACAGTGGGCTGAGTTGGATGGAAATTGGAACGCACATTTAATAATTTGGTGTTTTGTAATTCTCCGGCAATGTCTATGGTATTGGCAACGTACATTATTGAAATCGTTTAATCGGATTAGTAAAATAATATAAATAAAGTTGATTTATCATAAATTTTCAGTAAAGACCAACTTGGTCGATAAGATTTTCGTCATATTCGTAGAATGTAAATTGAAATGATGAAAATATAGATCTCAAATTTTGATACTAAATAAAACACAAATAGGATAAACTAGCTGTGCCAGCAGTGTCACCCGCGTTTATGGTTAATATTATAAAGACTATTTCCGTCATACATGATTTCTATGTAACTTTAACCATTAAGACTGCACACGCGACGGAAGCTTAAAAAATGGAGTAACTTCTCCCGTTTTTCCAACATTTCCCTTCACTACTCTGCTCCTATTGATTGTAGCGTGATCAAAAGTATTCTATAACCTGCCCAGAAGTATGAAGAATAATTGTACCAAGTTTCATTAAAATCCGTCGAGTAGTTTTTGTTTCTATAAGGAACATACAGACAGACAGACAGACAAAAAAATTCCTGATTGCATTTTTGGAATCAGTATCGATCACTAATCACCCCCTGATAGTTATTTTGAAAATATATTTCATGTACAGAATTGACCTCTCTACAGATTTATTATAAGTATAGATGTATATTATAAAGAGCAGTAGTAGCCAGAGGACACACGATTAGGATATTGGTTCAATCCTGTCGGATATTATGTAGCTCAGTAATAATGGAAAATATTTTGTGGAAACCTGCATATTCAATTAACTAGTCTAACTGTGATCCAATTTGTCTTAGTCATCTCTCGTCTGCTTCAGAGATACGAAGGTAAAATGTCGATCGCGAAGAGTAACTAACTAAACTTCACGCCACTTCCCTAGCGAGGTAGGCAGAGAGAACCAAACGCCATATAGCACGGTCCTTACACACCTCACTTGCTTCTTCAACATTTATGATCCTTTTCATACAAGCTCTACGATTTGTATGGCTTCTAACATCACCTTCCCCGTCATCATCCCTCGCGAAGAGTAAGTAACAGTAAACATTTTATTTCTTTATTCCTACACTTAATACTATGTAAATGTTTACAGGTCTTACCCTCATATTGTACCTACATACATGACGTGTGACCTGTAAAATACATTTCAAATATTAGAATTATAAGAATTATATAAAATAAAACTAAATTAATGAATCTCACACAGCTATACACCTACTGCACTTGCTTATTAATTAAAAATATTTATTCGAGTTCCATCCAGTCCAATATTGTTTTACACGAAAGACCAAATCCTTATAATTTACGCACTAACTATGGAAAGAAAACGATTTTGTTCGAGGGAGTACAGTTGTATAATAAATTGCCAAACTTCATAAAAGAATGTAAAGATGTAAACACGTTTAAAAATAAGCTAAAAAAATATATTTAAGTAACTTCCTTGTCTATATATAAGAAATTACAATTTTAGTCTTTTTTGGCTAGTTAGTTCCGGACAAAGAAATTTATCTTAACTTTAAATTAATTTCATGTATCTCATTATAAGTGAACTGTAAGTTTTTATGAGAAATAAAATTCTTTAAACCTAAATATCCCTTTAAGCAAAAGCTGCAAATTGAGATTCCGTTTATCCGCCCAGCTAACGAAAATGCGTCTTCCAGACAATTTACTTGCCTATTGTGTCTTGCGCGCTGCCTGCGCACCTTTATACGTCAAATAAACAATTTATTCCAATTTCTTACGCAAGGAAACATTGTTCTGAATCACAAGTACGTCAAGTTTTCGAAAATAACTTTTCTTGTATCCGTATGAACACGCGCGTTAGCACTAAAATTGGTTTCCACTTCCGATGGACTAGGGCCTAGGGGGAACTAGGTCCAGCTGTCTCGGTATTATTAGTATCATTCTCGCCACTTATTGTATATGGATGACCGGCTCGATGGTGCATTCGATTCCCACTCAGGACAAACATCCGTGTTATGAATACTTGTGTTTGTTCTGTGTCTGGGTGTTAATATTTAACATTTAAGTATATATTTGTAATACCCTTGTTGATTATGATATTCGTAATTCGGATATTTATTATTTATTTATTTATTGTATATATTGCTAATTAATGTATGATATTTATACATGTTCGATCAACGTCATCTGTTGATACATTTGACAGAAGACAGGCCCGCTGGGATCCGCCTCATGGGCATTTGTGCTCGAGTCATGAATGTTTTTAAAACTTAATAAAGTATGTCTATCCGTTACCTAGTATCCATAACACAAGGAACATGCTTAGTTTAGAACTAGGGAATTTGTGGGGCAGTCTAGAGAATTTATTACATGTCACATAACATAACATCACGCCCGTAATCCCCGAAGGGGTGGCCAGAGTCAAAGGGGCAGCAGTCCCCTATAATCACATTCAGCCAAAAATAAAACTGGGCTGGGTTAGATGGAAAATTGTGAAAAAGTAGTGACAAGTGGCTAGCTCGTCGCCTATCACATACCCAAAACCCGATATACCATAGTCGCCTTTTACGACATGCTAGGCAAGAAACACAGCCGGCAAATTGTTTTATAGTCCCAGACCAACACGGGACTTTAGAATTTATTATTTATTTATCAAAGTTATACTTGTGGCATAGTAGAAAGATTTCTATAGACATTGCCACAACTGCAAACTGACTTGACCGATTCTCCAATCTCCCTGCCACACACACAATGGGAAGATAATGAGGGCGGTATTCGTACCTTGCCTTTTGGTGCCGGAAATTATTTCGTTATCTCGGTAAGCAGCGGCGGAGGCCACAATGAGACTGATCCTAAGCAGGCGGATGAAATTAACAACATGTAATAAACACCTCGAAGGTGAAGGAATGTTTTCACTACACCACAAAGTTAAACGTAGCTGTAATTAATTATCTGATGCATATTGAGTTTTGTTTTAATTATTTCCTTATTTATTTGTATTATCATCATCTTCTGTGTTAGAGCGGTGGTCGCTCAATGGTAAGGACACGCGCCTCTTAACCGAGGAGTGCCGGTTCAAACCCGGCCACGTACCTTTGGATTTTTCAAATCTATGTACGTATTCATACCACTAGCACGACGGTGAGGGAAAACATCGTGATGAAACCTGCAAATTCAAACAACTTTAAATTTGTAACCATGATCCTATAATTGTCTGGTTCCCCTATCTTAGGGTTGCGAAGGTCAGATCGGCAGTCGCTTCAATGTAATTACCAGATTCGCTAAATCCTGGAGCATGGTCTAAGCGGACCTCGTCTAAGCACGGGACATAACGCCAGGAAGATGATGATCATCTTCTGTGTGTCACATCCCTTAGTACTAAGTCGGAGTCCGGCTAGACCATATATTTATGTAACAGATATTTGCTAATTACCCCTTTTTCCTTTCTAATCTTTAATCTATAGCTATTATTTAATAAGTTACGTTTATCTACTCATTAAAATTATTAACTTTCGACGAGTTTCTTGCCGGATTCTTCTCGGTAGATACAACATTCCGAACCGGTGGTAAAATCATATAGCTGTGGCTTTACCTGTATTTGACGATTTTTAAGTGTTTCTTTGAAACCTATATAAATAAAGAATATTTTAACTTTGACTTGACTTGACTTTGACTGTCGATAATGTCTTTGAAAAAATCCATAATTAATTTAATCTCCTAAACCATTTTCAATTATACACAGAACTCGCTAGAAAATCGGAAAAGTCCGTCGTTTACAAAACTTTAGAGCTTGTAGTGTATGTACACATACGTGTATGGTTGCCTACATAGGTAACCTAATTAAATAGTTAAACTCGACCTTTTCTGATCCCAGTGTAATGGCAAATAAATGTTGAGTAGTTATTGATCGACCACAGAACTAGAAAAACGGCAAGCTAACTCCAACAGTGGTTGCAGAAAGTGTAAATTTTATGCAAAAACTTATATGTTAATTTTATATTATTATCTCATATCAAACAGCGATTGTAAGTAGCATATTTCTTCACCCTTCACCATCACCATTGAACCAGTAATATAAATTTATACTTAAATTTATAAAAACCAATGTTTGAGTTTGAACCAACTCTTCTCGATTTTTTATTACCAACAAGCTTAAGACGTTTCATTGTACGAAGTCATACATATATTAACATCACGCCCACAATCCCCGAAGGGGTCAGCAGAGTAAAAGGGGTAGCAGGCCCCTTTAGCAACATTCAGCGAAAAACAAAACAGGGCTTGGTTTGATGGAAAATTGTGAAAAAGTAGTGACAAGTGCTAGCTCGTTGCCTACACAATCACATACCCAAAACCCCATATACCATTAGTCGCCTTTTACGACATGCTAGGCAATAAACACAGTTAGTACACTCTATTTAAGTCCTAGACTCCCGGACTATGCCAACTGTGTTTCAACATGGAACAAGAACAACGTTAGAAATGGTTATAAGTCCAATCGCCAATTGACGTTTTTAACGCCATAGAAATTACAATCGCGGCGCTAACCAATCTATTCGCGAGAATAGAGAGAATTTAAATTCGAGAAAGCTTTAAAAAAACATTAAACCTTACGATTACGCCTTTGTCTTCCATTCCTAGAATACTATTTAGTTACTTCCATCTGAAGTTGTTAACCTGTTTCCAAATTAGGTGCAATTACAGCGGTTGCCCTCGCCAAACTGTTTTCCCAATAACATAGTTTTAGTTAAACTTCGCTAAACCTCGAAGTTACGGCACAAATAGTAACGTTTAATAGGTATTGACCGCGAGCGCTCCAGCCCGCATCGACGGACGGACGGACAAAGGGATCAGTCGCAAATACAAATGAAATGCCATCGATATACTGAAGTGGGTACTTCTGGCCGGCGCAATCAATGTATGCACTTACGTAAGGCCCTTTGAGCTCATTGGTAAAATAAATTGAAACGTTTTCAATCGAAACACGACTTTTATATCTTTATATACTACTGTGCCCGCGGTTTCACCCGCGTTTATGGGTAATTTTATATAGCCTATAGCCTTCCTCGATAAATAGGCTATCTAACGTTAAAAAAAATTTTAATCGGACCAGTCATTCCTGAGAGAGAGCGCGTTCAAGCAAAAAAACTAACTTTTCAGCTTTATAATATTGGCATAGATTTTTATTTAACCTGCGCTGTCCCAGTGTTTTTCCACAGCACTCAATAAGTTGCCAGCTGCCAATTTTAGACTTGATTGGATAAGATTTTCAATGTGAACAGAAAACGATTAAATTATAAAGTTAGGTAAATTTACGAATAATTTATGACACGTTTATCAACCTCAAAATCGTTCTAGTCCCTAAAGTTTTGTTTAGTTTATCAAAAGCTCTTTTATTATTTTATTTATTAAACATTCATTTACTACTTAAATATAATTTTAGACTTTAAATTCATTGTGATACTAACAACAATGAGACTAGATCTTATTCATATTAAACACTTTAAACAATCACTACTGTCTCTATGATTTGTGTTAAAAAAATAAGGTTTGTGAACACCAAAAAAATCTATAGAAATAGAAATATCTTTATTCATGTAGACTCCACAATAGCACTTATGAATAGTCATAATAATACAAAAAAGTGATTCTACCGTCAAGTTCGGAACGTTGATTCTACCAAGAAGAACCGGCAAGAAACTCAGTAGTTACACTTTCTCTCGAATGCAATGTGATGATATACAAACTCGTACCTTCGGCGAATTTTCTTCCGTTCGAATTATAAACAAACCTTTTCATTCCGTTCATTCACTCCGCACGTGATTCGGTCAACCGTTCCTTACTCACCTACGTTTAACCGTAAACAGAAATACGTACCCAAGATAATGCGTAAATAGGTTTAAGGCTGAAAATAAATACCCGCGAAACGATTTACCTGTCCACACGATTTAGATAAAAACAGACAGGGTTTTAAGGCTCCGTCGGGCCTCCTCATGTTCCTTGCTATTTTCGTCTCTATTTAGTGTTGCTGCTCGATAGGCCAATGTCGTTTGTCTATCGATAGTCTTTCGATAGTATCGATACTATCGATTATCTATTCGGTATTGAGGAGCAACGCTATCGATAGTATCTATTCTATCGATAGTTCATTGGTTAGCAGCGATCGAAACTATCGATAGTATTGCTGTTTACCAATAGTATTGCACTAAAAGAGACATCGATATATCGATTGTCATATCAATCGTATAGATGATTTGGCTATTAAAATCGATTGCAGAACTATCGATGTTTCGGCAACACTGTCTCTATTTTAAGGATTTTGTAAAATTTCCTAGATTATAAGGCGTGGGCTTTGTAATCTATAAATGTTTAGAGGCTATAGTTCAAAATTTTAAATTAATAAATAACACAAATTTTTGATACAGACATGCAAGACTTTCCATAAATTCTGATAAAATCTATTGAACCATCACGCCCGTGATCCCCGAAGGGGAAGGGAGAGTTAAAGGGACAGCTAGTTCCCACTTACAGGCAAATCAGACTGGGCTGGGTTAGACGGACAATTGTGAAATAATAGTGAAAAGTGGCTAGCTCGTCGCCTACATAATCACATACCCAAAACCCGATACACCATTAGTCGCCTTTGACGACGTGCTAGGCAAAGAACACAGTTGGCACATTCTTTTTAAGTCCCAGACCAACATGGGACCTGATAAAAACTTTGTGCTAAACATGCTTTCAACTTTGGTTTTGACTGAATATCGCCCAGTTAGTTCGTCAACCAGCGAACTTCTTTTTAATCGCTGCATATATTTTATCCTTTGTTACCTTCCGTCATTATTTTCCTTTTGCTCTTCTTCTTCTTCTTCCTTTTTAACTTCCGCTTCAACTTCTAAACATTTTCGCTAATCCCACTTCGGTGTAGCGAGGCCTTTAAACTGACTCTTAATGGATGTATTTTAGAGGATCCATTTCGCTAATGAAGGTCCCGAACCAAAACGCAATTTAGGCCGCCGTTCATTGCTGCGTTTCTATTCACACAACACTACAACATCCCCATGAATGTAGAAATGGTAAGTATAAACAAAACTCAATAGTAGATATTTATTAGTGGTTCTTTGAACAGAAATAGTTTTTTATTGCCAAATTGTTTGCGCGATTTTTATTCCCCTTATAAGTACAAATTCTGGGATAAACATAACATGTGTGCCATAAAGCGTTTCATTCAGGGAAGATAACATATTTAAGTAACAACCGTTCTGAAAAAAAAAGCTTAATAATGTGTAGGTAAGGTATAGTGTAGTATATTAAATTAGAGACAGGATTCATGATACGTTATGTTATGTTATGTTATGTTGGACTTAAAAATAATATGCCAACTGTGTTTCTTGCATAACATGTCGTAAAAGGCGACTAATGGTATATGGGGTTTTGGGTATGTGATTGCGTAGGCGACTTCTTTTTTACATTTTTTCATCGAACCCAGCCCAGTTTTGTTTTTGGCTAAATGTGGTTAAAGGGACCTTCTGCCCTTTTGACTCTGCCTACCCCTTCGGGGTTGGGCGTGATGCTATGTATGTATAGTATATTAAATAAATTTTGGTTTAATTCGATTTGCCTACGCCTTGTGCTAATTAAAAAGGGTTATTCAATTAGCCTGGCATACAATTACACGTTGTTAGAAGTTTTAATTAGCGACAAGTCAAAAGTTGCGCGCTAGTTCGCGCATCGCGCATCGCGCTCGTTGCTAGTTCCGGTATTGTCTTAGTTTTATAATTACATCACATCCGGGGAAGTTCTGGCAAGATTCATGTTTCAACGTCAATTGTGCTGGCTGCACTTATAACTCGTGTGAAAATGAAGGCGGAAGATGCAGTGGTTTGAAAGTGTATCAAACATGAGCACATATTCAAAGTGTTATTTTTTTTGTTTGTGGCAAATAAACGTCTTTGCGAGTTTAATTTTTGCGAAGTGACCTGAAAAAAGTTGTTGTTTTAGGTTTTTGTTTAACGAATTCTGTATTTACTACTCTTCTTCCAATATCACTATAAAAAGGCGATGGTTTAAGAAATTATTCACATATCAACTAGCCTGATATTCGAGGCAAACCACTATAGCTATTTATTATAGTAAATTATATATGTATACGTCACTTCACAGCTTCCTAAAACAAAAAATTATACCAAATTCATAACATTTTTGGAATAAAATATCTTTTATTATCATAAACAATATGGTCACGGCTATAAATACCCTTGGGTATCAAACACTTGGTAAAATAAATAAATAAATATCCGATAACATCACATACATTGATCTGACTCCGAGGTAAATAGCATAAGTCCTTGTGTTACGGATATCTGAATCAACATTGGTATTACTAATATATACTTAAATATTGGATATTAACACGCAGACACAGAACAAACACAAGTATTAATCACACGAATGTTTGTTCTGGGTGGGGATTGAACACACAACTCTTGGCATATACCTAGGACAGGTTCACCACTAAATGCGCCATCGAGCCAGTTAAATCGATAATCAGCATTCTCATAGATAGTTCTATACTTAATTAATTCTCCCAGGCACTCGTCTTATAACCTATTTGAATGATGTTTGATTAATTAGACTATTAACAAAGACATATTTTAAATGGTTCATGATATATTCTTACCTCAAAGTTGCAGAGTGCGAATATGAAATCCACCCTCTGCTAAACTGTCGCACCGAGTTAGGGCTCACATGTCAATTTAGAAGTCTGCGGGAAACCAGGCCGCGGAGTAACTGGATGACTGTCCCCGTTCTGGGCCAAGGTGACACCAGACTGCGCACTGTGGACTTGTTAGCAAGGTCAGGACTGGACATAGATATGCTAATGAACAGCTGACCTATTGATCTACTGCTATGGCAAAATATAAGTATAATTTAAAAAAATATATAATTGCCGTGTTGTAATTTCGTTATAAAAACTAACAGTGAAAAATTTTAATTTTTAATTAATAATTAAAAAAAATATTTATTCGAGTTCCATCCAGTCCAATATTGTTTTACACGAAAGACCAAATCCTTATAATTTAAGAAATAAACATAAAATTCAAATTACTGCAGTACGCACTGTTTAAGATCGTATGTGATCAATATTCATACCAGTTATAGCCGTGCCTATAAGCTCTATGTAAGAGAAATTAGTTCCTCAATTATACCAATAGATGTCGCTACTGCTAGGGGTAATAATTATGTACTAATTACATCGCGGTATTGTTTCGGTTTCTCTAATTGTATAAGTAGAGTCGATAAGGTGCGAAATATAATCACATTCACTACGCTCGGAGTTGTTTCATTTATAAATTCCGGGCTAGTCTTTTGGGTCGCTGGACATGTGGTCCTTCGGGGAGCCGGATAATGGTACCTGGAAGGAGTTGTGTGGTGTGTGGCTGACCGTTTCCCCAGTACACTGACGAGGTGATGGATTGTCACTTATGGTGTACCTACTTGGTGTGACGTGGTGCTGCTCATCAAGTGGAAGTTTGTTGGAGCTTACACCTGAGGGTGCAAGAGGAGCAGTACCTGCAGTTGGAGCTAGAGGGCGCTGAAGGAGCTGCGTCTTCGCCAACAGTCGGAGCTAAGTGGCAGAGGTTCAAGTCGGAACAAGTCGGAAGTCAGTCGGCAGCGGTCGTGAGTAAAGTTGAAGTTCCAAGAAAAGTGATTCGGACTTAGAATAATTTGATTGTGGTTCAGTTAGGTAGTTATAGAATTTTCTAAGTAGTTTGGACTTAGAATAGTTTTCAAAAAAGTGAATTGACGGGGAATCCATGCCCAAATTTTGAATTTTATATTTGGAATTCAAACACTTAGAATAATTTTCCAAAATTTTCCAGCATTTAGTGATACATTGTATTGGACTTAACCGTTTTTGTGACTTGCAATAACCTAAGTAATTTTAATTTTGTTCTGTACTCGAGACTAGATACTATTTACAACGGATTTGTTACAGTTTAAGTTTGCTATTAACATCTATTGTTTCCATGTCTTTCGCGTCGATAGTAGACCCTTCTGAAATCAGTATGGAAGCTTTAACTAACTTGCAGAAAGATGCTATAGCTGCGATTAGTAAAGGTAGAATTAACTTCAAAAAGTCACCAAAGGAGAGGATCACTCAAGCATATATCGAAACTAGATTGGAAACCTTAGAGGATCAGTGGAGAGCGTTCGTAGACACTCATAAGACAATAATAACTGATGTCGAGGATAGCGAATATATAAACTCTAAGTATTATTCTGATTCGGTTTTTGAAAGCGCACAAGAGATATTTTGTGATTATAAAACTGAGTTGAAAGAGTGTTTAGGTAAGATATTAGGTGCATCCACTAGTTTCAAAGCCCCAGACTCATATCCTAATGTTGTAGCTAAGGTTCCACAGGTCAAATTGCCTAAAATAACGATCCCCACTTTCAGTGGCAAATACATTGAATGGACTACTTTTAAAGATTTATTCGAGTCTCTAGTTCACAGAAATGATAACTTAGAAAAGGTTCATAAACTACACTATTTGAAGGCTCATTTATCTGGTGAAGCAGAACAGTTGTTGAGGCATGTTCCTGTCACAGAGGCCAATTATGATGAATCGTGGGCTTTGTTGAACAAACGGTTTAGCAATAAAAAATATTTGTCTAACTGCTTATTCAGACGCCTTCTTGGACAAGGTACGATCGCAAGTGAGTCGTCGAAAGCTCTGAAAGATTTACTGGATACTACTTCTGATTGTTTGAACGGGTTAAGAAATCTAGGTTTACCTATAGAGTCATGGGATGCTTTGGTCATTTTTATAATTAGTGCCAAGTTGGATTCAGAGTCTCGCAAGTTGTGGGAATCCGACATCGGAGCCTCAGATGATCATCCTACTATGATTCAGTTTCAATCTTTTTTAGAGCATAGATTTCGTTCATTAGAATTTTTAACTCCGAAACCGTCTAAGTCAGCCCATGTTCATAATGTCGTAACTGTTCATCATACTGCAACAATCTCTTGTCAATTCTGTTCTGAGAACCATAGGTTGGGTAACTGTAAAACCTTTGCAAACGAAAATATAGAATCACGTCGTAATTTTGCTCGCACAAATAGTTTATGCTACAATTGTATGTGTTCGGGTCATTCAGTGTTTACATGCCGTCAATCTTCAAGGTGCCAAATATGTAGGAAGAAGCATCATTCCCTTTTACATCCAAGTGTACCCAAGTCAACTGAAATCATTGTTGAGATTCCCTCAGTTGACAAGAATGTGATTCAACCAGCCTCTACTTCGACTCCTGAAAGTGAAGTTAATAATGTTGTAGCTTTCCATTCACAGAATCAGAGCGAAGTACTTTTGGCTACTGCAATAGTTAAGGTTGAGACCCAGTCAGGGAACCAATCAACTTGTAGAGCTTTATTAGACCAAGGTTCCCAGGCTTCTTTTATTACTGAGTCCGCTGTGCAGTCTTTGGGCTTGCAGCGTGTGCCCAGTAAGACAGTTGTATCGGGTGTTGGAGATCGCGCTGATTCTATCGTTTCTAGAGAAACGGTAAGTTTTAGGCTCAGATCAGTTAACGATCCCACCTTTGTTGTTCCTGTTACTGCGCTTGTGCTTAATAAACTGACATCAGTCATCCCACTGCGGAAGGTTAAGATTCAGACGTGTCAGAATTTATTAAACTTAAAGTTAGCGGATCCCAATTTCCACACTCCTAACAAAATTGATATTCTGTTAGGAGCTGATATTTTCGGTCAGATATTAGTTGATGGATTGCTTAAGGGTCCTCCAGGCTCACCTATTGCTCAAAACACCAAGCTTGGGTGGATCCTATTTGGCCAGGTAATATCAGAATCAGCGGATAGCTTACCGTTGTGCCTAAACAACACCATAGTTATGCATACTCGAATAGAAGTGGACGGCTCACCTAGGAGATTTAGGAAATTGGAGGCAGATCCACCAGTTATTGTTGGCAATAAAGTCCTTTCCTATGAAGAACGGACACGTAAGCGTTTTTGTGAAAAAATAATGGATAGAGACGAAGGTCGCTATATTGTTAGGCCTCGTAGTAAATATAAACAATTCCAAGGCATAGCTTCTAAAAGACTTAAAGATCAGTAGAAATCTGACCCGTCTTGGTTAAGCAAAGAGCATATCGAATACAGTCCACAAATTTGTAACCAGGACACTAGAAAGGTCAAGTTTGCGCCAGGTCTTCTTCCTTTCAAAGACCTATAAGAGTTTTGTTGTTCTACTTAGTTAATTTGGTGGCGTTTGCTAAAGCTAAAGAACTTTCCATATTTCCAAAATAACACACTAGTAAAATGTTACAGCAACTACTATTGTTTTGATTAAGCAAATTCATTTTCAACCTTAGGTAAAAAGTTTTGTAAGATTATCCGGTAACTAAACATGATCTACATGAGCTCTTTCTTAATAATGTAGGAGC
Organism: Glyphodes perspectalis; assembly: GCA_951394215.1. Taxonomy (NCBI): domain Eukaryota; kingdom Metazoa; phylum Arthropoda; class Insecta; order Lepidoptera; family Crambidae; genus Glyphodes; species Glyphodes perspectalis. Next base: position 581,961 of record OX596218.1, read on the forward strand.
TGGCAGGGTGGGTGGCAAGCCAGAAGATTGTCAATTACCATTCTTATATGGTTATATTTTTCTAATTTGAGGAGAGACAATTGCACAATAATTTTGTTGTAGTCTCACGTGAATTGTCTGTTCTATTCCTTAAAGAAAAGTCTTTGTTCAATAATCTCCTAGTAATCTTCCTAGATACCTGAGCCCAACATAGATAAGGTCGTACTACTAAACGAGCCTTCCCCTGCACAATGGCTATACGGCTTACTGAACTACATTACGTTACTGAAAAACACCCGGGTTTAGATAGTATTATGAGTTCTATAATTGAAACTTATTTTATTTAACATTTAACCTGTGGATAGTTAATTATTACTATGTTGAAGTTTATGTTAATTGTTTTGTTTATCTAGATTTTATAAAATGTTTTTGTTTAGATACTGTTATAAAAATGTTACGTTTTTTCCTTTTGTACTATACTGTTGTAAGCTGTTAATTGTAACTTGTCAAGTTTGTTGTAAGACTATTCGTTGTCAGCAATTTTAACCTAACTCTCGTTTGTTTTTTTGTTCTTGTTGTGGCATTTGTTATTGTATACAGCAAACATTGTTAGCCATCTAGTATTACAGTGTGATGGACATTCTGTCCATGGTGGGCGGTATGTTTAAGATCGTATGTGATCAATATTCATACCAGTTATAGCCGTGCCTATAAGCTCTATGTAAGAGAAATTAGTTCCTCAATTATACCAATAGATGTCGCTACTGCTAGGGGTAATAATTATGTACTAATTACATCGCGGTATTGTTTCGGTTTCTCTAATTGTATAAGTAGAGTCGATAAGGTGCGAAATATAATCACATTCACTACGCTCGGAGTTGTTTCATTTATAAATTCCGGGCTAGTCTTTTGGGTCGCTGGACACGCACTAACTATGGAAAGAAAACGATTTTGTTCGAGGGAGTACAGTTGTATAATAAATTGCCAAACTTCATAAAAGAATGTAAAGATGTAAACACGTTTAAAAATAAGCTAAAAAAATATATTTAAGTAACTTCCTTGTCTATATATAAGAAATTACAATTTTAGTCTTTTTTGGCTAGCTAGTTCCAGAGAAAGAAATTTATCTTAACTTAAAATTAATTTCATGTATCTCATTATAAGTGAACTGTAAGTTTTTATGAGAAATAAAAATTCTTTAAACCTAATTTTAAGATTTAAAAAAAATCCAGTCGATTTAAGAACTTCCTCCTTTTTTTCGAAGTCGGTTAATAAATGTACGACTCCGACTACCTCAATCTTTTGATTGAAGATACTTTAATTCCAAATCAGATTATATCTTAACCACAGCTTTGAGCTTCCTAAACTCCCAAGAGGCATAAGGGTAGGTAATTTGCGAAGATTGCGAAAAAGTTCGCAGACATGAGGAGTACAAATTAGTTTCCTTGGTGCTTAACATATATTGTTCAAGAGAAAATTTGAAATGTTATGCGTTAGATGTTTGTTGTGTTCGTTAGTGCGCCAACGATACTGGTTCAAATCATTTTTATTAAAATACTAGCTGTGCCCGAGGTTTTACCCGCCTTTATGATTAATGTTTGGGGGTTTCGAACTTTAGTAATTGACAAAAAGATCGTGAATTTTTTTTATACATTTTGATAATTTTGTCATCGGATGTTAATACTATGTTCCCCTATTTGTTTTATTCAAGCTTTTATTTATAATGATACATACATACATAACATCACGCCCATGATCCCCGAAGGGGTAGGCAGAGTCGAAGGGGCAGCAAGCCCCTTCAACCACATTCAGCCAAAAATAAAGCCGGGCTGGGTCAGATGGAAAATTGTGAAAAAGCAGTGACAAGCGGCTAACCTGTCGCCTACACAATCACACACCCAAAACCCGATATACCATTAGTCGCCTTTTACGACATGCTAGGCAAGAACTACAGTTGGCATATTCTTTTTAAGTCCCAGACCAACATGGGACAGTGGGCTGGGTTGGATGGAAAGCTGTGAAAAGGGAATGACAAGTGGCTAGCTCGTCGCCTAATCAGTCACATACCCAAAAGCCCGTAAACCATTAGTCGCCTCTTACGACATGCTAGGCAAGAACCACAGTTGGCACATTATTTTTTTTTTGTCCCTGATCAACATGGGCCATGTCCCAGACCAACATGGGACAAAGTAAATTTATAATGATATATATATTTTTTTATAAAAAATATGTGAAATATACTGCAAAAGACTTTTGAGTAAATAGAGACATGGAACTTGCTGAAACTTCTCAGCGAGAGCTGTGCAAACTGGTTCTATCGGCGAAACGTTAATGAAATGTTAGAAACGTTTACGACGATGTATTCGCGATTTTTAGGATTGCTAATATCCATATTTATACTAGTCGTAGTTTATTTTAGTCGTCAAATTAATCAACGCTGAGAGTCAAAATGTTTAAATTATATCAATGTTTACATTTGACAAAGTTGACATATTTAATAATGATAGTAATCGACAATAGTAAAGATTTTTTTTTTAATTTGTTATATCTTCATTACATAGTATAAAACAAAGTCGCCGCTTCTGTCTGTTCACTTAGATCTTTAAAACTACGCAATGAAAGTTAATGCGGTTTTCACTAATGGATAAAGTGATTCAAGAGGAAGGCTTATATGTACAGTTTCATATTTTTTTGTGCTTACCGTGCGAATCCGGGGCAGGAGATTAGTACTGAATATTTTGCATTTTTTTTAATTCAAATATAAATAATAAACATTATCTAAGATTAATAAAATCCCTGATATTTTATGCTTAGAACATAAGCAGCAAAAATTCGCCATTGCTTTAATATTAAACAGAATATTATATGTTTCCCACGGTTTGATTTCAATAAAAACGTAATGTAGTTGCAATTTGCATGCAACTGTGATCAAATTGGTCTGGTTCCCCTTTCTAGAGTTACGAAGGTCAGATAAGCAGTCGCTTTAACAAACTCACCAATCTTTATCTTGGTCTTAGCTGAACCTGCCTAAATACGGTACGCTAACGTACGGCTTATATTTATTTTGTTCTGATGTATAAATGCTTTTATGAAGCCTATATAAATAAAGATCATTTAATTTTATTTCTAATAATATGATGATATAAATACATATATATATACATGAAATCACGCCCACAATCCCCGAAGGGGTAGGCAGAGTCAAAGGGGCAGCATGCATGCCCCTTCAACCACATCCAGCCAAAAATTAAGCCGGGCTGGGTTAGATGGAAAAATGATGTAAATAAGTGAAATATAAGCTAAATTATACATACATAGTAATGTCCCATCACTACATAGCTGACACCATGTCCAGACAAATAGGATACTCGAATTAAATTACCATGTTATGGTTTTACCGGTCTTGTTACATACTACTAACATATCACCTTCTGTTAATACACGACCAATCTGGTCGTGGTAGGTGAGCCTGGGCCTTCCGCGGCTCCTACATCCTTCCACTTTCTTTAAAATATTCTACTGCAGATAATAATATGAAAAGGCTAAATTATTATAAAAAGCGAAAGATGTGAGTTAGGATGCATAGCAAGCGTAGCAACTGGGAAGCTGAATATGCAAAGTATTATACTCGTATATACCAGGGTAACGAATAAACTTCTTTACTCTTTTAGATCTAAAATCTGCGGTGTATCGCTCACAGACTCCGTTCTTAATGATGATGTAAGAAAGAGAGTCGGTCTGAAGGACAGCGTCAGAGTCAAGGTAAGAAGAGGCATGCTCCGGTTGTTCGGACATGTGGAAAGAATGGATGAAGAAAGACTAACTAAACAGATATACAATCCGAAAGTGGAAAGATGTAGGAGCCGCGGAAGGCCCAGGCTCACCTACTACGACCAGATTGGTCGTGTATCAACAGAAGGTGATGTTAGGAGACATAAAAATGTCATGAATTTTGAAGAGGCGAGTAAGATGTGTAAGGATAGTGCCATATGGCGTTCGGTTCTCTCTGGCTACCCCGCTAGGGAAGTGGCGTGAAGTTTAGTTAGTTAGTTATTCCAAATAAAGAGGTAAGACAATCTTTGGTTGTCTACATGAACTAATAAAATAATTTGATGGATTTGCAAGATAAAGAAAGCCACAACTTTTACACATTCGCTACTCGAGGACGAATCGTGCTCGCTCGTTCTTGTCCCGTCTCTTAATGTTGGTCTTGAAGTGTTTGACTACTACACTTAGTAATTATAACTATAATCACGGTCACCCATCCGACTACAAGACTCTATTGTCCTTGCTATATATAACTAAACTCTGTAAATTAATTTATTTAACTAAAACGCAGAAAGCGTACCTGTCATCCCAAACTTTGTAATTCCATTAGTATATTCTGGAATAATACATATCACGTCGGCAAGCGCAGAAATTGACTTTACCAACATATTTTCTGTTTTATACCACGTAATTATATGTAAATTGGCTCTTCCCTGAACTTCCTACCGAGTTGAATGGAAATACCCTTCCATACCGTCCTTAGGCGCTATGAGTGGAAATGAGCAATTCCAGTCTGTTATGGTTTTTTAATAAATATCTTTACATACATACATGCAATCACGTCCACAAACCCCGAAGGGGTAAACTGACACACGGAAGCAAAAATATGCAGTAAAAAATTAAATAAATAAATAAATTCTCTAGACTGACACACCAATTCTTTAGTCTCAAACTAAGCTTGTGCTTGTGCTATGGATACTAGGCGAACGGATATACATACTTAAATACGTTTATAAACATCTCTGACTCGAGTACAAATATCCATGTTCATCACACGAAACATTTGCCCCTAGCTGGATTCGAACCCGCGATCCTCGGTTTCGTGGCCAGGGTCTCTGACCACTCGACCAACGGGCCAGTCACATGCAGTAGAGTTAGATGGATTTTTTTATAAGTGGCCATCCCGTCCCGTACACAAAAGGAAAAATCCGATCTGTAAAGCCAAGTCTGAAGCTGAACTAACGCAAAGACCTGAGCAGCCGCTCAGAGCAGGTTAGTTACCCCATGTCCACCGTTTCAGAGGGCCCTGGGAGTCCCAAACACCACGTCATCTTCCCCTGGATTGCGTGACGGTGCGTAATGCAATCCCCGCGAAACAAAAAAAACAAAAAAAAGGTTAGTTACCGCTAGTTCTGCTTTAGAGCAGGGAACTGGACAAACGCAAGAGCATCCACATGTGTTAATTCACTTAAAATATGCTAACTAGCACCATCACATTCCTCCGGATCGAGAAAGTCAACAGGCGCTTTTTTGCGCCACTCTGAGATAAACAAAAGAATATGTGACGTGAATTACGCCTCAGTTGACGACTGACGCAAATATTCGGCTGACTGACCCTTGTTTACTTGCGTGCAATTACCGTCCTATCATATCTTACTATGCTCATGTCAAATGCATGAGCCGATTCCTTACCCTTATCTTTCTATGTCCAAATCGTTGTCTTGGCATTTTTGTGCTATAATAAATAAATAAATAAATATCCGACGACATCACATACATTGATCTAACTCCGAGATAAGTAGCATAATCACTTGTGTTACGGATATCAGAAACAACAGTGGTATTACAAATATATACTTAAATACTTACCTATAAACCAGTCAAAAGCTATTTTAACGCTTTTAACAAGTCACCATCATATTTGACTTTGATTGACTGGCTCGATGGCAGATTCGGTAGTAATCCTGCTATATGCGCCAAGAGTTGTGGATTCGATCTCCACCCAGGATACCGTGTCTAGGTAATAATATCAAATATTTAAGTATATATTTGTGATACCATTGTTGATTCTGATATTCGTAACACAAGTGCTTGACTTACTTAACTCGGAGTCAGATCAATGTATGTGATGTTGTCGAATATTTTTATTCTCACTGTGCCGTTTCTGTTCGGTTGAAATTCTTCCATCGGATAAACGCCAATCTTGGATTTGCTCGCAGATTTGTCGGAATTATCCATTGATAGGTACATCGCTGTGGTTGTCCAATTAGGATTAGTGGAATTAAGCCTGCAGGTGAGCCTCGTGCCAGACTGATTACACTGGCGTTTAATTTATCAGGACGTTTATT